>CM028929.1:17156656-17700360 GCA_016801845.1 Polydactylus sextarius
CAGGCTGTGGATACCAGCCTTTAGACTCACACTGTAACATCACGCCGCCATTGGTGGTTTTGTTCATCTCGATAACAGGAGAGGAGACTGAACCTAAGGACAAAAGAGTCTCAATCATTAGGGAATAGATGATTGGTCCATGAAAAGACAACCGTCAACCATTTTGACAGTTATTAACAAACTTCAGACTCAATATGTTGTTCTTCTACTTAAACTACTCAGTCTGCTCTTTTGGGGAATAGTTGGTCCCAAAACTGGACCAACTATCTTAGCATTGTTGGAGACCAAGTCTGACTGCACATGGACATGGTGTTCCCTGAAAGTGTTTGGTCTTTTCAGCCGATCGCTCTCTTTGGTTTGAAGAACCTCGATCAGCCTCACAACTCACAGGACTCTAATGCCAACGTCTTAGTAACAGATGCCCCAGGACTCCTTCAGAGGTCCTGAGGAGACCTGGGTCTGAGTTTCAATGGTACCAGTGGAAACTACTGAACATTACACAGGTGGTTTCACTGTTGAGGCTGATCAGTGTACAACACTTTGACACAACAAACAACTGTGTGAAAGTGTGAATCAGAGCTGTTCGTACTACTTTTAAAATAAGTTACAAGCTGAAAAAATAGTTTGTTATTATTTCATTTTTTGACATGATGCTCATGTTGACAGAATAAGCCAGGACAGGATGGAGAAATGGAGGAGAATTGATCAGTTTTTGAGTTAGAATTGAAATACTGATAACGGTACAATATTTGCTCACATACCTACGACAAGTTGAACAGTAGCATCACTACCCAGTCCTGGAGCGAAACATCTATACGTTCCTGCATCAGAGAGCTTCACTTTCAGGAGTTTTAGTGAAATGTTTCCGTGCTTCAGTTCATCATTGAACATTTTCGTTCTTCCCTTGAAGGACGGATGTTTTCTATCCTCCAGATCCAGACCATTGCGCCACAGGAAGACGAATCTGGGATTCAGGACTGGTCTCGCCCACTCCACGGTCAAATCAATAACACTTTTAGCAGGGCTCAGGTGACATGGCAAAGTGACATCATCACCAACAAGTGCTGTTATTGGTTGAGATGGACAAATCACCAGAGTCTGACCTGAAATAAAAAGGTATGTAATCTTTTCAGCAAAGACTTGATCAACTGGAGCCTCATTTAGACGAATCAGTCTGTCTTTGATTTACCTCGACTTAAGTGTATCAGCATGAAGAAGACAACAGAGTGTGAAACCAGGACGGTGAAGGCACCGCGGTGAAAGTCAGCGAACCCTCTGACCTTCATGTGAAACATCCTGGAGCCCTGAAAAGACAAATAAAACAAGAACAATGATCACACGATCATACCTGCACTTTTGGTGAAAGTTACCAATTAGCATGATTTTATAATTATGACGCTCATTGTCAAACGTGACACATTACTTCAGTTTGGAGTCTCAGGTGCACAAAACCTGCTCGATATCTGGGGTTGGCACTAACAGAGTTTCACCTCTCAAACAACCTCATGTCCAACTCATTCTGAACACAACAAGTTCAAGTATTTCAGCACAAGGCATTGATCTCATCTCCATCTCATCTAATTTCTGTTTGTATATGTTACAATTGATGTTTCTTATTACCTAATTTACTAAATATATTTCTATGTCAACCACTAGAATAATGGGGCTTTATAGTTTATGCTACATTGCAGGTCCTTATAAATAATATAAAATTTAGCATATAATAATAGAAATAATAATAATAATAATAATGTGTGTAAAACACATAGTTAACACCAGTATAAACCCAGTTTCCATAAACACAAACGGGCACAATGTGACAGTAGTCACTGCACCCCCTGCTGGACATTAATGCACATTTTAAAAAGTATATAAAAAAAATAAAAACAAATCACCAGCTCAGATGAAACTCAATTAAAGTTGACTTAGTTGAAGACTTAGTTGAATGTGACTTATACATTTCAACAGAAACAATCTATGTCCTTCACACTTCACTTTGATTGATTATAATAGATTCATACGTCGCCTCTACTTCCCCTCGTGTTGTAAGAAATGAACAATGTTGTATAACTCGACTGGTGGAGGGAAAGTTTACAACTGGGAAGATTCAAGACAGTGATCTACAGCTCATCATTTTAATGAAATCATTTATTCACAAATTTATGCATATGCATTGATATAAAGTCTAAATCTAAGTACCCGATACAAAACAGTAGTTAATAGAGCTTAACATACCTGTTGATTTCCAGTGGAAACAAAAGGCCAAAGTCCAGAGATAAAGAACAGGAGGAATAAACCAACTGACTCCAGTGTAGTTTGCTTTATCTCCAACAGGAGGCACAGTTGCACCTCTTCTTCCTCAGGCTCAGGACGTGAACAGTGTGTGATATCACTGAAAAACAACAGTTTAAAATAAGACCAAAAGCATTTATTGATGTCTATTTCATTAATATTTAAATATTTCTTTCTTTCCTATGACTAAAGTCTAAACTCTTTGATTTCAACCTCGGTCACTGTGACGAGCAGCAACAGAGGAACTGACGTCCTCCCACCTCCTCTGGGACTTTGACCTGATTGATAATAGAAAACTGGTTGTTTTACTTGGACGGAAGCTTTTTCAGGACTAGTTACCAGGTGTAGGTAAGGTAAGGTATATTTTATTAAATGATGCGTGTTGTGTTCTTGGCCCAGACTTGAGATCATATGTACAATATAGTTTTTATAAAGTTAAACCGCTGTGGGAATGTTGTGTCACAGTTGTTGTTCCTCTTTTTTGAAAAACTACTCGTGTTACTAAAAAACAATACATATTTTTATTTTTTTACAATAAGCAGCTCTAAGAGCTTTATTCTGAAAGATTTAGACACACTTTCAAACTTGATGATCGTATTAGTGTGTTAGATACATAAGACACGTGACCTTTCATACCTCGAGCAGCAGGTTGTTTTATTTTATTATTTATTATTTATTACTCTACACACACCTGTGGGTGTGTCTGTGAAGCTGTGAAGAGACAAGGACTAAATATTTGTTTATTCATTCATATGCGTCACATACACACATAAAAGAAGTATCTATATCTCATGCGTGTTGTATATATATATATATATATATATATATATATTGTATGTATACATTGTATATATTGCTGTACAAGGACAAAGAACTGTTTGTGAAATTTGTTCACAACAATAAACAGTTGCCAGATTTCTTGTCATTTATAATTTATAATTCTTTTGTCTTGATAGGTTCAGTCTCCTCTCCTGTTATCGAAACGCCCAGAAGCAGTGTGATGTTACAGTGTGAGTCTAAAGGCTGGTATCCACAGCCTGAGGTGTTGTGGCTGGACACTGAGGGAAACCTCCTCTCTGCTGGACCTACAGAGACAGTCAGAGGTCCTGATGACCTCTATACTGTCAGCAGCAGAGTGACTGTGGAGAAGAGACACAACAACACATTCACCTGTAGAGTCCAACAGAAGAACATCAACCAGACCAGATGAGACCAGAAAAAGATGAGAGTAAGACAGAAGCTGAGGATAAGAAAAAAAAAGATCAAAATGAAATTAATATGAAACCAGAGGATACAGAGGAAGAGAAGGTGAAGAATGAGAAGCAGCTTCAGTCTCAGAGACAGAATGACAACACGGAAAATAAAGATCCAGAGTTTGTGTCTAAAACTGGAACACAACAAGATCAACTTGTGACCAAACCAGAGCTTCAGAGAAACGTGGACAGAACTGAAGAAGAGAGAAAACATCCATCTACAACTACTGACACACAGCGTCTGATTCAAACAGAACAAGAAACACACCGAGAGCAGGACACGATGAGAAGACAGGTCGAAGCTGAGAGTGATGATGAAGAGAAGACGATGAAACCAGTGAAGGAAGATTCAGGACGTCAGTTGTTATCGAACGCAGGAGGACGACAAGAGCCGGACCCGTCTGTGACAGAACCAGACAGAACAGAACTCCACACTGATCAACAGGCACAGAGAGAAGAGAAAGACATGGAAGAAAAACATCCAACAAATGATGTGGACACGAAGGAGTCAAAGACGATGAAGACAGGAACAAAAGAAAAAAGTTTGAGGCAGAAACAGAGAGAACGAATTCAACAACAGCGTGAAAGACTAAGAGTAGAGAAAGAAAAGAAACTTCAATCAGAGATGCAAAAAAGAACAGAGAGAGAGAAAGATGAGAGAGAGTTTGAAACTCAAACAGGAAATGGCAACAATCGTCTGTTAAAAGAGAAAAAAAGATGAGAGTAAGACAGAAGCTGAGGATAAGAAAAGAAAAGATCAAGATGAGGTTCCTACACAGTCTCCATCTCTCAGTGAGGACGTTACAGAAAGAAAAGAAAACAGACTGAGAGAGAAACATTATGAAGGAATCAATGAGCAGCAGGAGGAATTCAGAAAAGTCCAGCATCAGGAAAGACGACAGGGACAGATGTTGGAGACAAAGGAAGGAGTCAACACTGAGGAAACTCAAAGGAAGATCATAGAGACACAGCTGCAAATAGAAAAACAACCAGAAATCAGACTTTTGATACGTGATGATGGAGTCAACGAGCAGCGAGAGGAATCTGTCAGTCTCACAGAGAGAGGAGCTGAGAGTCATGAAGATCAGGAGGAGACGATGGAGAATGATCAATATCCTGATGTTGATAAAACTCAAAGAATAATCAAGAAAATAAAAAGAAGACAACATAGAGCGAAGGAGATCAATGAAGTTCAGAGGAGGAGGAAGAAGAACAGACAAAGAATAAATATTAAAAGTCAGAGGAGAATCTGGAAGAATTAAGTGATAAGATGGAGACTGATGAAGAAGGTTACAGTTGCACCTCAAACACAGGAATGTTACTGCATCAAACAGCTGCATGTCAGGATGAAGAGGAGGAGATGGAGGTTGAATAACAAGAACAAACAAGAACTAACATCAACATGATGTTGAGTCTGTGACTTTGTTTCAAGTTTATTTTTGATCAAATCTGTAAAAACTAAATCTGAACATAATCTCACTTTTCTCAAGACCATGATAGAAAATCTACCATCATAATTATTGTTAATATGACAAGTGACTAAGAACCTGTATAGAGTTTGTTGTAACTTTGTTTTAAATTCTTAATTCATCATTCGTGTTGATGTTTACATCGTTGATATATCCTCAATATTTATAGAAACATTAGTCATGTTGCTTGTGTGTAGTTTTCCACTGTTGTTTAATTGGTGACATTTCGTCAGAGAAACCATCATTACATCATGTTTATACATGTTTATACACCTCTACATGTATGTAATTCAAATGTCATGATGTCAAAGAACATTTTTTTTCCTTTTGTGTTATATAAATAAACAATACAAGTTAGACTTTCAGTTGTGGTTTTCATGAACAGACATGAGATCTGCATCCACACTCATTAAATACACACACACACACACACACACACACACATATATATATATATATATATATATATATATATATATATATATATATACTGTAGAGTGTTCAAATCTGTTCAAACTGTTCAAATCTGTGACAAAGTATTTGTACGTTCCTGCATCCGAAGGCAGATATAATTTGTAATTTGTCGACTGGATTAGCTTTTTAATGAGCCACATGGTTGCATTCAGTCAACAATATTTTAATATGTAAAGGAAAACACACAGTTGCCTTGTTTTCCCACAAGGATTAACAAAGTATCTATCTATCTATCTATCTATCTATCTATCTATCTATCTATCTATCTATCTATCTATCTATCTATCTATCTATCTATCTATCTATCTATCTATCTATCTATCTATCTATCTATCTATCTATCTATAAAATTTACCTCTACATGGGAGGATGAGGACAACAACGAACAAAATCAGGATTAAATGGATTGGACGTCTTTCCTTCACATGAAGCATCTTGGAGCTGTGAATATAAATGAAAATAATCATGCACACACACACACACACACACAAACACACACACAGAAAAGAAGAAAGAACACACAACACACATGGGTGGTCCAGGTGGGACATGGACCTGAACCATCCTTTAGTAGAGCTACTATAGGATTAGACTGCTGGGGAACTCTGACAATACACTGCTCCTCTTCTCTCTGTCCCTCACTCCTCTAGTCTCTGTCTCACCCTCACACTTCATGTCTTTATATCAATATATTACATATTATTAACATCATCTGTTCTCTCTCACAGTTGTGTCTCCCCAACCCCCTTTCTCTTTTTCAGGTGGTTTTGACTCCAGAGCAGCTGGATTCAAATTCTTTGATGACATTAATAATAATAATAATAATAATAATAATAATAATAATAATAATAATAATAATAATAATAATAATAATAATCATAATCATAATAATTTTATTTATTTATTTATTTTTGTTGCATATTTTTTAGTTTTTGAAATAAACCACCACTGTTATAATTGTTAGATTTTTTGGGAAATGAGGTGTGATTCTTTGTTAAATATGTGAAGTAGTATGACTTTCTGAGTTTGTCGTTGTTCTTGTATGTTCAAATAAAGTTTAATTAATAAAAGTTAGGTCAGCTGTCGGACGTGGTTCGTCCTTTAGTGCAGCAGAGAAGTTGATCACATGAAGAGACGCAAAGAAACGCGTCTGTCTAAACTACGTTTAGATACTGTAGCGTTCTGTTAAGATGTTATTTGAAATGTTGTGTCAGACAGTTTATGAGTAATGTTTATGTACTGACTGGTGTTGAATGGGCAGTCACCATGGACGGGGTGGATGTGTGCACGCGTGCATGTGCGTGTGCTGACAGGGCAGGTAGGAAGTGACGTGGGGAGGTGGGTCGGGTCGTTTACGTGTGAGAGTTGTTGTCCGGCGTGCAACTGTAACCTTCTTCATCAGTCTCCATCTTATCACTTAATTCTTCCAGATTCTCCTCTGACTTTTACTATTTATTCTTTTGTCTGTTCTTCTTCCTCCTCTGAACTTCATGGATCTCCTTCACTCTATGTTGCCTTCTTTTTTTATTTTCTTGATTATTCTTTTGAGTTTTATCCAATATCAGGATATTGATCAGTTTCCACCATTGCCTCCTCCTGATCTTCCATGACTCTCAGCTCTCTCTCTGTAAGAGACTGGACAGATTCCTCTCGCTGCTCAAGGCTGGATTCCATCATCCTGCGTATCAAAAGTCTGATTTCTGGTTGTTTTTTCTATTTGCAGCTGTGTCTCTATGATCTTCCTTTAAGGTTTCCTCAGAGTTGGCTCCTTCCTTTGTTCCCAACATCTGTCCCTGTCGTCTCTTCCTGATGCTGGACTTGCTATGAATTCCTCCGGCGTTTCATTGATTCCTTCTCATAATGCTTCTCCTCAGTCTGTTTTTCTTTTCTTTCCTTTCTGAGTTTGTCGTTGTTCTTGTATGTTCAAATAAAGTTTAATTAATAAAAGTTAGGTCAGCTGTCGGACGTGGTTCGTCCTTTAGTGCAGCAGAGAAGTTGATCACATGAAGAGACGCAAAGAAACGCGTCTGTCTAAACTACGTTTAGATACTGTAGCGTTCTGTTAAGATGTTATTTGAAATGTTGTGTCAGACAGTTTATGAGTAATGTTTATGTACTGACTGGTGTTGAATGGGCAGTCACCATGGACGGGGTGGATGTGTGCACGCGTGCATGTGCGTGTGCTGACAGGGCAGGTAGGAAGTGACGTGGGGAGGTGGGTCGGGTCGTTTACGTGTGAGAGTTGTTGTCCGGCGTGTTCGCCACCAATGTTACGCGACTAGTTCAACAATAAATGTTCGGTTTCAAACAGATGAAGTCTCCTGTTCACTCTACTCACACGTCCAGACGGGACGTTACAACACGTAGATACGTCAGGCTTCAGTTTACCGCGCAACACAGTTGGACGATGGCGGACACACCACGACACACCACGGATTCGGACTGACGACGGCATCATGCTCCTCTGGTTCCTCATCTTCCTGCTGCTTCTGGTAGAAAGTCAATGTGAGTGATTCAGAAATGAAAGTTGATCATTTTATTTTGTCTGTTGATGATTTTTCCACTTCCACTGAAATGTAGAGCGAATTTATCTTCTTACTTTCACTTTCCTTTTTTCAATCACACTGCGCGTTCACAACGTCTGTGTTTAATTATTAAATGTTTATGTTAAATATTTACAGTCACCTACGATTCAGTTTTGGTTGGTGTTAGAACTAGACTCTTATTCTGATCTGGATCAGAGAACCAGACTCTGGTCTGGATCAGAGAACCAGACTCTGGTCTGGATCAGAGACTCTGGTCTGGATCAGAGAACCACACCTCGTTTTTATATCGATATATTACACATTATTAACATCATCTGTTCTCTGTCACAGTTGTGTCTCCCCCACCCCCTTTCTCTTTTTCAGGTAATTTTGACTCCAGAGCAGTTGGATTCAAATTCTTTAACGACATCATCATCATTATGATTATTATTATTATTGTAATATTAATTAAAAATGATAATTTTGTTCTAACAACTACTTGTAAACACGTAGTCTCTACCGTCTCTTCCTGGTCTCCCTCATCTTTCTCCCCCGTCCTCCTCCCTCCCTTTCCTCTGTCTCTTCTCTTTCTCTTTTCTCTGTTTACATTTCTCTCCAGCTGGTCGAGGCAGATCAGACCGTCCACTCTGAGTCTGGTTCTACTGCAGGTTTCTTCCTGTTAAAAGGGAGTTTTTCCTCCATTATCACCAAGTGCTGCTCATTGTGGAAATGTTGGTTTCTCTATGTAAAGAGACTTGAAATAAATGTTTTTATGATCTGGCGACGCTATATAGATAAAACTATATATATACAAAGCACACATGAGATATAGATACTTCTTTTATGTGTGTATGTGACGCATATGAATGAATAAACAAATATTTAGTCCTTGTCTCTTCACAGCTTCACAGACACACCCACAGGTGTGTGTAGAGTAATAAATAATAAATAATAAAATAAAACAACCTGCTGCTCGAGGTATGAAAGGTCACGTGTCTTATGTATCTAACACACTAATACGATCATCAAGTTTGAAAGTGTGTCTAAATCTTTCAGAATAAAGCTCTTAGAGCTGCTTATTGTAAAAAATAAAAATATGTATTGTTTTTAGTAACACGAGTAGTTTTTCAAAAAAGAGGAACAACAACTGTGACACAACATTCCCACAGCGGTTTAACTTTATAAAAACTATATTGTACATATGATCTCAAGTCTGGGCCAAGAACACAACACGCATCATTTAATAAAATATACCTTACCTTACCTACACCTGGTAACTAGTCCTGAAAAAGCTTCCGTCCAAGTAAAACAACCAGTTTTCTATTATCAATCAGGTCAAAGTCCCAGAGGAGGTGGGAGGACGTCAGTTCCTCTGTTGCTGCTCGTCACAGTGACCGAGGTTGAAATCAAAGAGTTTAGACTTTAGTCATAGGAAAGAAAGAAATATTTAAATATTAATGAAATAGACATCAATAAATGCTTTTGGTCTTATTTTAAACTGTTGTTTTTCAGTGATATCACACACTGTTCACGTCCTGAGCCTGAGGAAGAAGAGGTGCAACTGTGCCTCCTGTTGGAGATAAAGCAAACTACACTGGAGTCAGTTGGTTTATTCCCTCCTGTTCTTTATTTCTGGACTTTGGCCTTTTGTTTCCACTGGAAATCAACAGGTATGTTCGCTCTATTAACTACTGTTTTGTATCAGGTACTTAGATTTAGACTTTATATCAATGCATATGCATAAATTTGTGAATAAATGATTTCATTAAAATGATGAGCTGTAGATCACTGTCTTGAATCTTCCCGGTTGTAAACTTTCCCTCCACCAGTCGAGTTATACAACATTGTTCATTTCTTACAACACGAGGGGAAGTAGAGGCGACGTATGAATCTATTATAATCAATCAAAGTGAAGTGTGAAGGACATAGATTGTTTCTGTTGAAATGTATAAGTCACATTCAACTAAGTCTTCAACTGAGTCAACTTTAATTGAGTTTCATCTGAGCTGGTGATTTGTTTTTATTTTTTTTATATACTTTTTAAAATGTGCATTAATGTCCAGCAGGGGGCGCAGTGACTACTGTCACATTGTGCCCGTTTGTGTTTATGGAAACTGGGTTTATACTGGTGTTAACTATGTGTTTTACACACATTATTATTATTATTATTATTATTATTATTTCTATTATTATATGCTAAATTTTATATTATTTATAAGGACCTGCAATGTAGCATAAACTATAAAGCCCCATTATTCTAGTGGTTGACATAGAAATATATTTAGTAAATTAGGTAATAAGAAACATCAATTGTAACACATACAAACAGAAATTAGATGAGATGGAGATGAGATCAATGCCTTGTGCTGAAATACTTGAACTTGTTGTGTTCAGAATGAGTTGGACATGAGGTTGTTTGAGAGGTGAAACTCTGTTAGTGCCAACCCCAGATATCGAGCAGGTTTTGTGCACCTGAGACTCCAAACTGAAGTAATGTGTCACGTTTGACAGTGAGCGTCATAATTATAAAATCATGCTAATTGGTAACTTTCACCAAAAGTGCAGGTATGATCGTGTGATCATTGTTCTTGTTTTATTTGTCTTTTCAGGGCTCCAGGATGTTTCACATGAAGGTCAGAGGGTTCGCTGACTTTCACCGCGGTGCCTTCACTGTCCTGGTTTCACACTCTGTTGTCTTCTTCATGCTGATACACTTAAGTCGAGGTAAATCAAAGACAGACTGATTCGTCTAAATGAGGCTCCAGTTGATCGAGTCTTTGCTGAAAAGATTACATACCTTTTTATTTCAGGTCAGACTCTGGTGATTTGTCCATCTCAACCAATAACAGCACTTGTTGGTGATGATGTCACTTTGCCATGTCACCTGAGCCCTGCTAAAAGTGTTATTGATTTGACTGTGGAGTGGGCGAGACCAGACCTGAATCCCAGATTCGTCTTCCTGTGGCGCAATGGTCTGGAACTGGAAAATAAAAAACATCCGTCCTTCAAGGGAAGAACGAAAATGTTCAATGATGAACTGAAGCACGGAAACATTTCACTAAAACTCCTGAAAGTGAAGCTCTCTGATGCAGGAACGTATAGATGTTTCACTCCAGGACTGGGTAGTGATGCTACTGTTCAACTTGTCTTAGGTATGTGAGCAAATATTGTACCGTTATCAGTATTTCAATTCTAACTCAAAAACTGATCAATTCTCCTCCATTTCTCCATCCTGTCCTGGCTTATTCTGTCAACATGAGCATCATGTCAAAAAATGAAATAATAACAAACTATTTTTTCAGCTTGTAACTTATTTTAAAAGTAGTACGAACAGCTCTGATTCACACTTTCACACAGTTGTTTGTTGTGTCAAAGTGTTGTACACTGATCAGCCTCAACAGTGAAACCACCTGTGTAATGTTCAGTAGTTTCCACTGGTACCATTGAAACTCAGACCCAGGTCTCCTCAGGGCCTCTGAAGGAGTCCTGGGGCATCTGTTACTAAGACGTTGGCATTAGAGTCCTGTGAGTTGTGAGGCTGATCGAGGTTCTTCAAACCAAGAGAGCGATCGGCTGAAAAGACCAAACACTTTCAGGGAACACCATGTCCATGTGCAGTCAGACTTGGTCTCCAACAATGTTAAGATAGTTGGTCCAGTTTTGGGACCAACTATTCCCCAAAAGAGCAGACTGAGTAGTTTAAGTAGAAGAACAACATATTGAGTCTGAAGTTTGTTAATAACTGTCAAAATGGTTGACGGTTGTCTTTTCATGGACCAATCATCTATTCCCTAATGATTGAAACTCTTTTGTCCTTAGGTTCAGTCTCCTCTCCTGTTATCGAGATGAACAAAACCACCAATGGCGGCGTGATGTTACAGTGTGAGTCTAAAGGCTGGTATCCAGAGCCTGAGGTGTTGTGGCTGGACGCTGAGGGAAACCTCCTCTCTGCTGGACCTACAGAGACAGTCAGAGGTCCTGATGACCTCTATACTGTCAGCAGCAGAGTGACTGTGGAGAAGAGACACAACAACACATTCACCTGTAGAGTCCAACAGAAGAACATCAACCAGACCAGAGAGACTCACATTCATGTTCCAGGTAGAACGTTTTGTCAGGAATTGATGTGAAGACTTAACTGGACGTTTTTGCTCAAATTGTTGATGAACAAAATATTGTTCTATGTTTTATCATTTCAGATGAATTGTTCGGGGTGTCTAATACTCCAGGTCCTCCCACTCCCCCAGTTTTCCCAGTTCTCCCAGTTCTCCCAGTTCTTCCAGTTTTCCCAGTCCTTCCAGTTCTCCCAGTCCTTCCAGTTCTCCTAGTTCTTCTCAGCAAGTCATCATTGGTTTGGTTGTTGCCTTTGTAGTTTTCCTCGTTTTTATTCTTTCTATCACCTTGGTTGTATGGAAACGAAAGAAAACAAGTAAGTCACAAACTGATTTAACTAACTATTGATTTAACTAACAACTTTAACTAACTGTAGATTTTAAGTTTCTTCACTTTTGTCTCACAAACACGTAAAACTGAAGCACTAACTTCCTCCTGCTTCTCTATACATGCAGAAAAAACAAGGAAGGATCCAGAGGAAGGACTTGAACAGACGAAGAAGATCAACTCTGACAGAGACGACACAGAACTTCAGGTCGTGACTGAAGGAGGAGAAACTGATCCACTCATGGCAGGAAGAGAAGAAGAAAATAATGTAAATGACAGAGGAGGGAAGATGATCGGATGTCAAAGTGAAAATAAAGATCCAGAGTTTGTGTCTGAAACTGAAACACAACAACATCAGTTTGTGACCAAACCAGAGCTTCAGAGAAACGTGGACAGAACTGAAGAAGAGAGAAAACATCCATCTACAACTACTGACACACAGCGTCTGATTCAAACAGAACAAGAAACACACCGAGAGCAGGACACGATGAGAAGACAGGTCGAAGCTGAGAGTGATGATGAAGAGAAGACGATGAAACCAGTGAAGGAAGATTCAGGACGTCAGTTGTTATCGAACGCAGGAGGACGACAAGAGCCGGACCCGTCTGTGACAGAACCAGACAGAACAGAACTCCACACTGATCAACAGGCACAGAGAGAAGAGAAAGACATGGAAGAAAAACATCCAACAAATGATGTGGACAAGAAGGAGTCAAAGACGATGAAGACAAGAACGAAAAAAACAGGTCAGAAGAAGAAACAGAAGAAACAGAGAGAACAAATTCCACAAAAGCGTGAAAGACTGAAAGTAGAGAAAGAAAAGAAACTTCAATCAGAGATGCAAAAAAGAACAGAGAGAGAGAAAGATGAGAGAGAGTTTGAAACTCAAACAGGAAATGGCAACAATCGTCTGTTAGAAAACAAAAAAGATGAGAGTAAGACAGAAGCTGAGGATAAGAAAGGAAATGATCAACAAGGAAACCAGAGTGAAGTTAATACACAGAGAGGAAGGAAAGAAGAGGAACTGAAAGATGAAATTCATATGAAACCAGAGGATACAGAGGAAGAGAAGGTGAAGAATGAGAAGCAGCTTCAGTCTCAGAGACAGAATGACAACACGGAAAATAAAGATCCAGAGTTTGTGTCTAAAACTGAAACACAACAAGATCAACTTGTGACCAAACCAGAGCTTCAGAGAAACGTGGACAGAACTGAAGAAGAGAGAAAACATCCATCTACAACTACTGACACACAGCGTCTGATTCAAACAGAACAAGAAACACACCGAGAGCAGGACACGATGAGAAGACAGGTCGAAGCTGAGAGTGATGATGAAGAGAAGACGATGAAACCAGTGAAGGAAGATTCAGGACATCAGTTGTTATCGAACGCAGGAGGACGACAAGAGCCGGACCCGTCTGTGACAGAACCAGACAGAACAGAACTCCACACTGATCAACAGGCACAGAGAGAAGAGAAAGACATGGAAGAAAAACATCCAACAAATGATGTGGACACGAAGGAGTCAAAGACGATGAAGACAGGAACAAAAGAAAAAAGTCTGCAACAGAAACAGAGAGAACGAATTCAACAACAGCGTGAAAGACTAAAAGTAGAGAAAGAAAAGAAACTTCAATCAGAGATGCAAAAAAGAACAGAGAGAGAGAAAGATGAGAGAGAGTTTGAAACTCAAACAGGAAATGGCAACAATCGTCTGTTAAAAGACAAAAAAGATGAGAGTAAGACAGAAGCTGAGGATAAGAAAAGAAAAGATCAAGATGAGGTTCCTACACAGTCTCCATCTCTCAGTGAGGACGTTACAGAAAGAAAAGAAAACAGACTGAGAGAGAAACATTATGAAGGAATCAATGAGCAGCCGGAGGAATTCAGAAAAGTCCAGCATCAGGAAAGACGACAGGGACAGATGTTGGAGACAAAGGAAGGAGTCAACACTGAGGAAACTCAAAGGAAGATCATAGAGACACAGCTGCAAATAGAAAAACAACCAGAAATCAGACTTTTGATACGTGATGATGGAGTCAACGAGCAGCGAGAGGAATCTGTCAGTCTCACAGAGAGAGGAGCTGAGAGTCATGAAGATCAGGAGGAGACGATGGAGATTGATCAATATCCTGATGTTGATAAAACTCAGTTAAGTGGTGAGAAGAAACCGGAGGAGAAAGTAGAAACACAAACACAGAATAAATCCAAAAAGTCAGAGGAGAATCTGGAAGAATTAAGTGATAAAATGGAGACTGATGAAGAAGGTTACAGTTGCACCTCAAACACAGGAATGTTACTGCATCAAACAGCTGCATGTCAGGATGAAGAGGAGGAGATGGAGGTTGAATAACAAGAACAAACAAGAACTAACATCAACATTGTGCTATGACTTGATGAATGAGTGAACACTGGGCAGCTACTTTATCTGTGTTTATTCTTTGAGTCTGTGACTTTGTTTCAAGTTTATTTTTGATCAAATCTGTAAAAACTAAAACTGAACATAATCTCACTTCTCTCAAGACCAAGATAGAAAATCTACCATCATAATTATTGTTAATATGACTAGTGACTAAGTGACTAAAGTGACTAAGAACCTGTATAGAGTTTGTTGTAACTTTGTTTTAAATTCTTAATTCATCATTCGTGTTTATGTTTACATCGTTGATATATCCTCAATATTTATAGAAACCATCATTACATCATGTTTATACATATTTATACACCTCTACATGTATGTAATTCAAATGTTATGATGTTAAAGAACAGTTTTACATTTTGTGTTATATAAATAAACAATACAAGTTAGACTTTCAGTTTTGGTTTTCATGAACAGACATGAGATCCACATCCACACTCATTCTATATATATAAATAAATTTTCGTGAACTTAATGTGTTTTCATCATTCTTGTAACAAGTGAGATCAGTGTGTGATGATCCTGGTCCTGGTCTTCCATCAGATTCAGGCTCTGTACGTCCACTCAGAGGTTGACGTGTTTCCAACAGGTCTGTATACGACCACAGAGGAGAAGAAACGGGCGTTCCTGCTCTGTGGTTCACCTGTACACAAAGAAAGAAAAAAAAGGGAGAGTGTGGTACGTTATCAGAATAATAATAATAATAATAATAAAACTAGGTCACCATGGAGAGATAGGGCTGTTGTAAACATGAACCAACAGCTCAATACATGGAGTTATGTCAGACACTAAATCTGCAGCCAGAGGCAGATAAATAAAATGATAAATAAAAATAAACATTAAAGGATGTTGATGGATCTGATTTCAGTTTTCAGACAGTGTTAGCGCTATTGTACACTGATATTGAGTTTGAGTCATGAATGCACCGAGCGATCTGAGAGCTGATCGACACACAAATAAGCAGGACACTGTCACAGTTTGTACCACCACATCCTGTCGGCCTGAGCAGCAGCAGAGCTGTGTGTTTCTTGAAAGTATCAGTGACGCTGTGGGAGTTTTCACCTCTGTGGTTGCACACTCTTGTCTCGTACAACACGATTGTTTGACAGATTTCATCTGCGGCACAGAAAGTGTTAATGTCAGACTTCAGCTGATGACACCCTGCAGATGTACAGTGGCCCTGAAGGTCAAAACACAACAACCGTTCGGGTCAAATGTTGTATTTTTATGTCTAATTATTCTCTTATAGGACTGTCCGTCCACTCTAGATAGTGTGATATCTCAAGAACATCTTGTGGAAATTCTTTTTAAATTTGGAAACACATATGTTGGAACTGTGTCAAACTGTGTTGGCCAAATATAAAAGGTTTTATGAGGTCATTTGACCGTTTGGCTTTTTGAGTGAGCTAATGCCTTGTCCCTTTCCAAAATGACCATCAGAGCCACGGTAAATCAAGAGTATCAATCATCAGTAGTAAAAAGTATCTTTGTTAATAGTAAACCAAGATGATGGTAAATGTTAAATATTAAGTCATCATAACATCAGCATGTTAGCATTTCCATGGTGACCACATTAGCACACAGAGTTTAGCATATGGCTCAGAGCAGAGTTTATGGCACTGCATGTAAATGCTGAATGACTCGTATTCGAGACACAGACGAGATAAGACAAACTGACCTTTGTCGCTCTTACAGACACAAAGCAGCGTTACTGGGATTGACACCAGAAGGAGACAGACACCCACAGGAAGTAGAGCTGGTTCATAAGGGGGCTGAGTGGGCTGTGCTGCTTCAAAACAGAAATAGCACAGGTTTGGCCTCTGCAGTGCAACAGGAAACTGCATGTGTGGCTGGAAACTCAACGCTACCAAAAAGAAGTTTCCTCTCACCTCTGACAGTCAACCAGCTGTCTGCTGATTCTCCAACTCCAGAGATGTTGCACTTGTAGAGTCCTTCATCAGTCTTAGAAACGCTGTGAATGGTCATATTTCCTGTGGAGCTGCTCCCGATGAAAATCTCATCTTTATAGAAATTGGTGGTGTAGTTGGAGGAAGGGATCGTGTTGCAGCGCAGAGTCACGCTGTCACCCACCGTCACCGGGAGGGCGGGACTCTCCAGGATCACGGAGCCGGCTGAAGAGACGACAGAAAGACAGGAAAATAATCTGACAGAGCACCTCAGTTGTGTGAATCCTGTCATTGTCACAAATGTTAACTTGAACTTAAGGATGAACAAATTCATTTCTGGTGGCCAAAGGTTCATGGTCAAAGACCCTTCTGGCTCCATAAAACATGTTTTTGACCCATTGAAGGTCAAATGATAAGCTGTAGTTGCTGTAACTGTAGTTTTTGTCAGAAATCAATGACTTTAATCTGTGAAAGTTTGTTCTTCTCTACCACCTTCATTTATTTATTATTGTTATTGTCTTTTCTGTTTGTTTATATTTGTAGTTTGTTTATTTGTTTAAACCCACCGGTCACAGTGATGTTGATGCTGTTGCTTCGCTCTCCTGCTTCACACTCACACCAGTAAACTCCAGAGTCATATGTGTAAACAGTTTCAAGGAAACAGCTGGGTTCACTTCTTCTGTCCCGGGATGTTGGACAATCTTCACTGGTGTTTGTGGACGTGATTCTCTTGACTTTCCACTCACAGCAGTTTCCCCAATGTTCACAACTCAGATCGATGTCTTCATACTGGAAGAACTGGGATCTGCTGGGTTGGACCCTCAGAGTGGCTGCAACCAAACACAAACATGAGGGAGAACAGTTTCATATCTGCAGAACAACCAGGAAAAGGCAGCTGACGTTTCTCCTTGATTCTCTGTAATGTCACACGGAGCAACTTGTCTCAGCTTGGTCATTGTTCAAAGTTTCTGTCTTATTAGTGTTTTTCAGTCTTGATGGCTAAAAATATTAGTAAAATAAAACACTACTACCTTTGATTAAACTTCAAGACAGATTGCACACAAACACACACAGTACTCACCAACGACAGCGCACAGCGTCGTGATCTCCATGCTGCGCCGTCGCTGACTGACTGAACGGCTGCACTGAGACCAGCGACATCAAACCTGTGACTCAACGGCCACAGCTTCCTGCTGGTTTCTTCCACCGGTGTCTGTCAATCTGTTTGTTTACACAAGAAAACAAAGGCTGAAACTGTTACAACAAAAGTACTGAATTATTTAAATCTGCAATAACTGTTTTCACAACTTCAGGAAGAGAATATGACACTGATACATCAACTTGTCAGCAAACAGCAGCTTCAACAGAGTAAAACAACAAACATTATCATCAGAATCACTGTCTAAGATGATCGTGTTAAATGATTAATTCATCAGTCAACTGTTGTCAACCAAGTCCATATTATGTATAAATCCATCCTTTAAAGATTTGATTTTTTAAAGAAAAGTGATCATGAAGTGATTTGTTTATATTGTTTTATTTTTCATTTTTTCATTTCATTTCATTTTTTTTAATATTGTGTTTTATTAGGACCAATCAGCACCTTGATGTAGTCCTCCTTGCAGCATGTCTCATTGTACAATGACAATAAAAGCTTTAGCCATTTAGTCGACCTGAACCTCGGTCTGTCTTCTACTCCTGGTGTTGACAACCTTGACCTTCAGCTCATCAACTCAGGTAGTGTCATTTTCTTTACACCAGCATAGAAAAACAAACTGCACAGACCATTAAACATAAGTATTTACCTCAACATGTCACTGTCCTTACAGTCAGAGCTGTGTGTTATCATCTCAGGTGATGTGAAGCAGGTTTACTGATACACCTCCATGTTCAAGATATTTTAATATAATAATACTGATCTACAACTGTGTGCAAAGGTTTAAATAATCAAAAATAAACAGAGGATGCTTCAAAAATAATGTTAGAAATAGTTTTTATTAAGCAGAAGACAAAGAATTATACATACTGTATAAAAAGGTTTTAGTATTTAATCAGACAGTGCCTCATTTTCACATTGTCTCATCTTTAAAAACCAAACGTGGAAGTTTCATGACGTTTCATATGTCAGTCGGCGTCCCCCTCCCCCATTCACATATGATGTCTTCCTGTGGTTACAGACGACGCAGCGATGAGGAAGTGCAGTGCAGTTTCACAGATTCAATACATTACAACTGTGCAGCATGAGTGAATGAACACAAACCTTCACAGTTACGTAGGAAAAACATAGGACAAAAACACAAATCAGCACGTATTTATATACATGAAGAGAGTTGAGTTGAATTGTTTTCTGTCAAGGAGTCGTAGTTATTTATTATATCACTGATGAACAGATCTGTTTTGTGTTAATTTTCCTCAGAACAACAGCAACAACAACAATAATCATGATGACAGCAACAGACACACCAGTGACACAGTGTGGTTCTGGCCGAGGTCACGATAGCTTAAGTAATGGAAGACAAATGAAATACATTTTATTCAAAATCAGGTCACTGCTTCTTAATTAAAAATAAAAAAATATGCAGCCTGCCCTCCCCTCGCCTGTGTCTATATATTTTGCTGGTGCTACATGGCTATGTTAGCATATAAAGCTGTTTATGTACAAATCTTTGACTTTAGCATCAAACTTCCACTCCTTTACTCACCAACAACTGTTTCCAATTTTAATTCTTGTTTAACCTTGTCTCTATTACTTCTTTGCTTACTGAAGTTAGCATGCTGACCCGCCAGCCCTCACCTGTTTCATCTAGTTTGACTTAGAGAAGTAGCGATGCTTGTACAACACAGTAAAGTCTTGGTATCAACTTACCAACATTTAGCTGAACGAAACACTCTCGTTCCCAGGTGGGGATGGAGCATTTGTATTCTCCCCCGTGAGAGGGATTCACCTCAGACAGTGTCAGTGAAATGTCTCCCTGCTTGAGTTTGTCAGGAGACAGCAACGTTCTTCCTTTGTAGGATGGATCTACAGCATTCACAGCCTCCTTTTTCAACATCATTAATTATTCTTACTGCACAAATGCAGTGATATTGCAGTGGTTAAGCTAATGACCTATATGAAGTGGCAGCTTGCTAAGTTAAATCCAGAATTAAAAAAAACCCACATGACATAATAATTTTCATAGTAATATAACAGCTCTCATTTACATTTGTACATTTGCTGAAGGAACTGGAAAGACTATTTCATTAATTTAACAGAAGTTGAGTGTGAAGAGCTGGATGAGTTATCAGGAAATACCCTATTTCCTGCCTGAACAACAACAACTTCAAATGTTAAAAATGGCTAAAAGTTTTCATCAGGTTGTTTTTACCTGCTTCTGTTTGATGGAGGAAGAAGAGGGTGATGTCAGTCAACAGCAAAACAGTCAGAGGAACCATCCTGGAAGTCTGTGAATTGAAAAATAAAGCAAAAACAGATACAACACGATGCATGAACAGATCCCTTTAGTTTCTCACGTAGTGTGCACACACTGAAGTCGCTCCTCAATGTGGTTTATTTGATGTCTCACAACCAAAAAAACTGCACCACATGGTGGCTCAGTGGGGAAATGCAGCCATACTGTCGTTCAGAAACCAGTGGATGGGTCTCATGTTGGATAAGGTTGGGTTTAGTTTTGTGTTGCTGCCGACCACATGGATGTTGATCCATTCTGTACAACCACCACCTTAAATATTTAGAGATAAGATAAATGGCAACACAGAAAACTAAAGTAATAACTCAGTCTACATCCATCCATTTTAGCTGCTTGTCCAGCTTCAGGTTGAGGTGGGAGCAGGTGATGACAACAACCTAAAATTATGGTGAAAACTTTTAATGAATAAAGGCAGATTTATTCGTGCCAGATCCCAGGTCTAAGTTTAGTTGTATATTATATTATTATTTTATTAGTTAAGGATTTGAATTTTTTTTTAAATTTAACACAAACCAGCTTTGGTTACAGAAACATTATACATTGATTTGAGCTCATCTGTTATATGATACTATAGTGGCCAGATTTTGTGTTTATAGAAAAATTAGTAATAATTCTCATATATTTTATATAATAAATAACCATTGTACAATCACGATCATCAGTGATGCTGTAACTACACTCTAGGTAATATTAGTATCTATTTATTTAAGCATGTTCCCTTTTGAAGCTGTTTTGTAGTAATTCTTTCTTTGTTTTTAAATCACCTGTTTTTAATTTTATGTTTATATCCTTAATTAATACAATCAAATAAATCATTCTTCATGAGATTTATGATCGGTTTTAATTGAATCTTTGGTGTTCCTAATATTTTGCGCCCCTCACTAAACTCCTCAGAGCGTTTCCCGACTGTTGCGTTTACTGTCATCAGGTTCATCCAGTTGTTTCCATATTAATCACAAGCGCAGCTCCAACCAATTTGGCGCAAACACGCTCAGTTTTGTGCCAAAACGAACAAGAGAAAGAAGACAAGACCAGTGTTTGCGCTTCTTTAAATCTCGACAGTCATCAAACATTTTGGTTTTAACAACTCTCCGCATGATCCGCGAACGCATCAAAACCGCGCCAGCTGATTTTAAACGCGTGACGTAAGACGCCTTTGATGAAGCCGCCGTCAACCGACCAGAAGCTGAAGTTGGTCGCTTGAGCTACGTGATGGACTTGACTGAAGAACAGAAGACGAACAGAAAAACTGCCTCTAACGAAGAGAAATGTCGAGAGATGAGGTCGACGTCGTCCAGCTCCAGGAGAAGAAGGTCAGAGACACGGGTTGTTAGTTCGGAGTTAGCTTAGCTTTAGCGCTAATATCATTACAGGTGTGTTGAATCATCTTGTGTTTGCTAATTGATGCTGAAGTGTCGCGTTTGTTCACTCTACTGCTGTGGTTATTTGTCATTAAGCTTCAACATTGAAGCGTAAAAAAAAAAAAAAAAAAAGAATTTATATGAATGTTTGAGTAATTTGCAGCAGTTTAGCTGAAACACTGACTGTTGGCGGCAGACATCAAAGTAATGCAGCGTAAAAAAAGATACAATTCAAAATTCGGTTTGGACATTTTGTTTTATTTGAGCCGCAGTTTGGGCGATAGAGCGCGAGCTCCGCTGCCATTTTGTGTTGGTTTTATATTCACACCATTAAATCCTCATGGCCATCGTTTTGATCATTTTGGCTGTGTTCATACATGAATGCAGGGATGAATTTTGATCTTGTTGTATATTATTACCGTATTCTAGTTATTTATAGAATGTCTGGAACTCTTTTCTTCTCTTAAACAAAAACTCAGAAGACATTCTAGTGATGAGGATTTGATTCTTTGTGTTGGCAGAATATATATATATATATAAATAAATAAAGAGAGCTGTGTTTTGCGATTCTAACCTAAAGAGCTGTCACAACAGGGCCACGGAGTTGTGTTGAGACAAATGTCTATGTTTTAAACCACTGTGAGACTCAAAATAACATTTGACTTGTGTGGTAGTGAGGAGAAGATTCCTTCAGACAAACCAAAGTCTTACCTTTATAAATGTACAGAAAGATTCTGTAGAAGATTTTGTTATTAAGTCACTACATTACCTGCAGTTGTTTTCTATACTAGTCTATATTGACCAAAACTTTCACTTCTGGATAAAAAAAGTGTGGTAACAAAAAAGTAGTGGAAAATTTTTTCAGGTGCACAAAAAAAGAAAATGAATGTTTAGGTTTAGGACAGATGTTGATTTAAAAATTAAGGCTAAAAAAGTTGGAAATAATGTCAATGTATAATATGTTTTATAGCTACTTTATGAAAAGCACATTCTCAGTCTGTAAAATTTTAACACAAAAAAGTACTTTAGATGAAGTATATTGGAAATTATTCATATTTTCTGTTTTATCTAAAAACACGGTGGCATCATCACAAAAATAGGTTAAAAGGGTTAAAATTTTTACAAAATTAATTAGTATTTGATATTGATAATGAGGTCAGATGTCAGTGAAACTACACCGGCTCAATGAAGTGAAATATGATAATGTTTCATTTTTTTTTTTTATAGCTTGCTTTAAAAAAAAAAACAAAACAAACAAAAAAAAAAAAACACATTTTGTCTTTAGCGGTATGAGTGTAACTAGTATTAGACTGGGCCCTAAGGGTTAATGTTTAAACATGACTTTCCAGCCTTTTGAAGCTGGAAAACTTAAATTTTATCATCCAGGAATTTAAGATTTTTTTGGATAAACAGGCCACATCTGTTTTGGGACCCAGTGGATATTTAATTGTATGTTACTACACTTAAACTGATGAAAATATCAGTAGTCTTCTACTTGAACTGACTTTTATATATATATATATATATATTTTTTTTTAAAACAGGAAATTTGCTGTAATGACGCACCGTCAACCGCAGTCTGCAAGAAGAAGCCCCCTGAAGCTCAAAGGAAGGTCAGTAATGGATAAATTATTAAATTAGTCTAAAATCATTATAATGATATCATTATATAATTATACTGTTTGTGGTAACAACAGATAATGTGGTTTTTTATTTAACAAGGGTGTTTAAAGTTTACAGTCTTATAATTTTATTCTTTGTTTCCTTTATTGGTATATTATCTTCTAGAGCAGGCATGTCCAAACTATTCCACAAAGGGCCATGTTGATGTTAATTTTTGATTCTTGTCTAAAGACCTTTTATTGGTATATTATCTTCTAGAGCATCAAAACCGTAAGGTTCATTAAGTTTTTGTGTTTCCTCCTGTCTCTGTCCTTCCAACATGGCCGCCGTTCAATACCTGTGAACTTTCCTTACAATGTGTTTTTATTTATTTATGCTGGGCCCGTGTGCCAAAACTGAACCGAGCCACATTTTGACTGATCATCACTTCCATCAATCATGAAAACACACTGACTCTTTCACTCTTTCTCTGTGTGGTTGAGTGTTTTTAGCTGCTCCGTGTGGAGCTGTAGACCTGAACACAGAGCTCACTGGACCAAACACTGAGGGATCAGGATTTAGTCATTTTGTGTGTGAATAATTTTGACTTTAGCTTTGGCTAGTATCTTTTAGCTTTGACCAGTGTCTCTTAGGCCTGAATTGTGTGGTTCATTTTACAGACCAGTAAACAGACATTAAACATTTCTAATAGCTATAATATTCATTGTTAGAAATTTAGTGTTAAATCAGGACCTACATGATAAACTCCTGTCTAATCCAGCTGAAACACAGTTTCATTTCAAACTTATTTCATCACTTCAGCGTTTTCTTCTTATTCTTATTTAAATTGCAGCTCTTTGTCCAGTGAATTGTAGTGAAGGAACAATACTTAGTTGTAAATTCAGATCTTGCTTTAGAAGAGGAAACATTAGAAAACATCCTTATAGGTTTATTGATCAATGAATTGAATCAATGTTTGTCCAGTAATCTACTGTTGTTCCCAGTTTCATGAACCTGCTAATAATATAAAGTTGTAAATAGTTTTTAGTTTAACTGGCTCAGATCAAACACTGTCTGTGGAACTTATTACACCACTACCTCCTTTACTCCCATGAAGAAGAGTCACTGACATGGCCACTAGATGGCGTCACCGGTTGAATGTTCATGGCTGTGGTGACGATGGTCCCGTCATGGTCTGTGCATCGTGAAAAGCTAGTGGAAGATAAAACATCCTCACTGCAGCAACATTTGATGCTGAAAATGCTCAGATGTGCTTTTCATTTAAATGTTGTTTATGTTCATCGTCAAACAAGTCGTCATAGTAATTCATCATCATGTTCCTCCAGTTTCACAAAAAACACAGGAAAAAATCATGAATGTGACGAGATGTTGAACTTTGTGCTGCGTCTCGTCACTGAAGCTTCAATGTTACGAGCTGAAGTGATGGTAACTGAGTAGTTCACTATCCTCTCGTAAAAGTGGGCTTGGCTATTCATATTTTTCAGACTTTCCCTGTTTTACTGCTGCTGTTTCTACTTTTATAGACAGACTGTCTTTATTCAACAACACCAAGGAAAATATGATTTGCTTTCTATATCCCCTTTAAGACTTTAAGTCAATATGTTAGTTTGCTGATGTTATGATAAATATAATCAATGTCAAATATCAGCTTGTGAATCTTCACAGCTCAATAACCCACCAGCTCAGCCGGAGAATTCAAGTCCTGGTTCAGGTTGTTTAAACGTCTCTGTCAGATGCAGCTTTTCGTTTTTTTTTCCGAACAGACTTCAACACTTTAAATACAGTCAGTGTTGTTATGTGTCCAGTCATTTACATTGTGGAACAGCATCTCCAAGTCATTACAACTTAAACAAAGCTGAAACTCAAAGAAACTGAAATGATCTTTAATAATGAATATGTATGATCCAAAGCTTTACCAAGAATGTCAATCTGTAGGTAGTTTTATGACTGATGCTGTTGTTCTGGCTTCACATTCGGTTTGACAACAATTGTAAAGAGCTGGACTTTGAACCTGTTGCTAGGTAACGTTTTTGAAGTAAGCGACTACAAAATTATTCAGTTACAAACACAACAATAAACTGGTAAAGGGTTGTTCTAATCATGTAGTGGGCTACTTGACAAACACATGTACGTCCTTTATTAATGGAATCATTTAAAGTGTCTTTAATGAGTCGACATTTGATTATAAATTCATATTTTGTTTTATAGCTTTGATATCTGCTAGTTGCTACAGTCAGTGGTTGTTATGTTGCAGGACTGTGGTTTGTATGAATAAAATATCCATCAGGAAATGAACTATATTAAGTGTTTTATTATTATTTGTTTTATTTGTTTTTACACACAATAAAACAATAAGACTTTGCCTGAATCCACATTATTTTAAAGCATCAATAACGACTAAATGCTGCTTGTCTGTCTGTATAATTACAAAAGCTCTTGATACATTAATTAACCTGATCGTAGTGGTAACACAGACTGTCCTGATGGTTGTTGTTGTACTATTATAATCATGTGAACAGTTGACCACAAAACATTTTGTTCATTTTAACAGCATCGTCACACACGTCAACAGACAGAGCAAAGTGGATGTGCTGAACCAAAATAAAGCTGCATTTTAAAATTGTCCGTGGATGCTACACACTTCACCTTTTCTCAGCTTTTTATTATTTTTTTTATTTAATCATCTATGCAGTTAAAAAGCTGCAGACTTGTGTTATAACATCAGTACGAACTTGAACTATTATGAAGTTAAATGTCTTTTCAGAAAACTATCATCACTGAATCTTTCATCTTATTTAAGCTACATTTGAAAAACAGAAAAATGCTTGTGGTCAGATGGCAAACCTTGTTAATAGTTTTTCCTGACTACTAACTAGCACTAACATCTAACTGCTGCAGAACAAACCACCACACAATGATCAGTATCACACAACTGAAACTGATGACAACTCCGTCCTCCGTCAGTCTGTCTCTGTCCTTCAGTCGGGTTTGGTTTTGTTGTCAGTGTCCTGGAACACAACACACAACCGTCACGATACAGAGCATGGAAATGTAGAAATCAAACTACATGTTGTTTCCACGTTGAGACTTGACTCTTCTCCACTTGAATCTACTCTGTTTATAGTTTTTCTACTTGGCGCTAGTTCCTGGTACCAGGTACTTTTTCAGTTCCTACTCTGTTGAGGTAGCGTCAACAAAATAATCAACCACCGTGTGTTGACGGCCATCGTCGTAGCCTAACTCATCATAAGCTAACTGAGCATCAAGTACAGCTACGCAGTATGTGACGTCTGGTACCAAAACAAGTAGAGTCGAGTAGAGTGATGTCAATTTCCCCGTGGGTAATTGTGAGTGATGCAGTGGCTTTTGCAGTCGCCTCTGCATGAGCTGTACTGTTGTTGCTTTGAGGCAGCTGCTGTTGCAGTCAACAATACTACGATGCTATGAAGATAAGATACCACGGAGCTAAGATGCTACGATGAATTTCAGCTTATCTCCTCGTCCACTCGTTTTTCTATAATGAACAGAAAAAGATGACATTGTTTTATCCTTTTTCCATAATAACAGCAGCTCATCTAGTCACAAGATGCATGATTCGATGTATAATTCGTCTCTATCAATGGTCATGTCGTTATTAACTGAAAAACGTTCCAGGTTTTTTGTGGACATTAAGCCTTTGTTGATAGGTAAGTGAAGGTAGACAGGAAGTTGGGGACAAGAATGAGGGAATGACATGTGAAAATGATCAGCACACCAGGATTTGAACTGGCGATCGCTACACAGCTCATGCTATCTGGGTGCTCCTTTAATAGGAGAATGACAAGACATAGCTTTGCTATTTGTCAGTAGTTTGCAATACGGAGCACTGCATCACTAATAACAGAGAAAAACTGCTGCAGCTGTTTTGTATAAACAAGCACAGGAGGTAGAAATTACTAGTCAACAATAAATTGTACTTCCCTTCACCCTAACTGAACGTTTTTATTGTATCATTATTGAGTGGGTTATATAGGACGTTACTCGTCGTCTTCTTTCAGTTAAAACTGTCTTTATTAACAGCCGACCACAGCGAGTCAGCAGCAGCTCAGCAGCATCAGACGTGTGTACAGACTGAGTTGATGGAACAAAGTGGTTTAACTGTTGCACCACAGCGAAACACTGCGTTTCAAAAATAGATGCTGCTGCTGCTGTGGGTCACTTAAAGTTCACAGCTGAAAGCAAATAATGACATTAAAGACTGAGAACTGAACTAAAAATCATTCAGCAGCCAATCAGCAGCCTTACTTAAAAAAAAAACAAAAAAAAAAACAAAAACGAGTAAAGTGCAACTTGTTCCACTCCAGTCTTGGTTCAGGTTTAGTGATGTTGGGTCTAGTACGTAATAATTTGACAAAATAAGACGGTGTCAGTAACATACCTCTACTTGTCCTCTGTGTGTTCACAGAAGCATATGTGACGTCGGTCTGGTTGGACACGTTTGCTTCTCTGGAAACTGAGACTCAGAGTTAGAACTGTGTTTATGGTCACATGAACTATACACATTTTCTCCACAAGTAGCATCAGGTGTCAAGTGTCGGTTCACATTTATAGAATATCAGACCATAGTAAAGTGTCAGATATTAATAACTGGCTTTAGTGTGTCTGTAAAAATGTGCAGAAGCTGCGTGTGTATAAACAACATCAGCAGACGTGTGAACAGGTAGGAACCGCAGTGTTTCAATAACACACTGGACTTATTCAGACAGCGGAGACTTCAGATCAGTTACAACCACCAGTATGCTTGAAAATAACAAGTAGTTTAACAGCTAAAATGTAACTTTTTGCACTGTGATGTACTATACTATATAAAAGTACAATATTAAAAGAAAACTACGTTATCAGTAACATACCTCTCTCTGTCCGCTTTACTTTTACAGAAGCATACGTCACGTTGTTCGGATCAGACACATTTTCTGCTCCGGAAGCTGTGATGAAGGTAAAACTTAAACATTTATAACATCTATGTACGTGTACATAAACTGTACATATTGTCAGACAACAACTAGATAAACTGTTGGTTGTTACACATCTGTGAGGTTTCTATTTTACTTGATTGACTAGAGTCCGTCTGTATAGAAGCTTTACAGTAACTATTCTCTCATCTCTTCAGATGTGTATTAAACTGTTCCACTCTACTTAATAATACTGGAAACCAATTAAAAACAATGTGCAGTGATGCTGTGTGTGCAGCTTGAACATAGGAAAGTGACCATGTCAGTAACGTACCTCTGTCTCTCTTCTTTGTTGTGACGGCAGCGTAGGTCACATCAGAATTTGTCTCTTGACAACCTGAAAGATCCAGAGAAAATATCCTGGTAAAACAAGTAGGTCCTAGTGAACTCAAAGGAAGGAAGGAAGTTAAAGAAGTGAGTGTTGCATTCTTCAGTTTTTACTCACCATCATCTGAGAGATGGTCTGATGAAAAACAAGCAACTATGTGGGGAAAAATGTAAGGAAATACAACAAGAAGATACGTTAAATTCAAAACAACCATGGAACCCAAAGGATTGTGGTTAAAATGTGACTTTTTTTTTTTTTTGGTGATTCTGAAAAATATTCAGTGAGACTATAATAATTTGTAAGCCGGTGATAATTAAGTAGATGCACACCAACATGTTCCTCTGTCTCTGCTTCCTGGTAACAGGTGTAGAGAACGTGCCTTTTTATTTTTCACATACCTTTTTTTTTCTGACAGTAAAATAGACCTATGAACAGGAACACAGCTGCACCGAACATGGTGAAGACGATCGACAACGTGGCGGAGAGCTGATCTGCACCACGGTCGGGAACATGAGGAGAAGAGTCTTGACTCAGCTGAGTTTCCTCTGTAGGTGTGACACCTGTTGATGCCATGAGAAGAGGTGGTTTGTCCGTCCGTGTGTCGTCCATCAGATTGTGTAGAGAAAAAATCACCTATAACTACCACTTATTGGTTTGTTAGTCAATGAATACGCTGATTTCAACAAAACCTGGAGCAGAGATTGAGCTTAGTAGAAACCATCTTAGAGTGGATCTGATGAAGAATGTGGGCAACATTTACTGAACAATTGTATAAATGATTGATTAGGGACTAAAAAAGGTATTAAACAGACAGTAGGTGGAGAACAATTGCATCTCTCACATCCTTAAATGGATTGATGGTCCAGAGTAAGTTGAACCCAGGGTCTATTTCACCACAAATTTGACTCAAATGTCCCTTCAACAGATATTTTACATTGTATAAGTCTTGTAAAACAGTGTTTTTAATAAACTCTGGGTTCACTTACTAAGTTATCAGTACTTCAGTTTATGTGTAGGGACCCTATTCATGCTACTGCTGAAGTGAAGTGATATTTTGAGCTTTATTAGTGGTCACACTGGATATTACTTCAACCAACGTAACATCTGTTGAGGGGAGTTTGACTTGTATTCATGGTGAAATAGACCCTGTTTTTTTTTTTTTTTTTTTTTTTTGTGTGTCTGTTACTTGTCTTTTAGATGTTTATGTCCATAAACTGCAAACTCAATGTTCTGTAAAACAAACTAGAGCCACTAGCAATTTAAAGCATGTATGTCCAAGTATATCAGATTTTTTTTTTTTTTTTTTGGAGGAAATAATCTGTTAATCTCACCTCTGACAGCCAGCCAGCTCTGTGGTGATTCTCCAGCTCTAGGGATGTGACATTTATAAAGACCTTCATCATCGATGGAAATATATGAAATGGTCATGTTGCCTGTATATGTAGTCACAACGATGTGGCCATTTTTATAAAATTCAGCTGGGAAGTTGGAGGAAGTTCCCTTTTTTCTACAACTCAGAGTGACATTGTCTCCCTCAGTCACAGGAACAGCAGGAACCTCCAGGTTCACAGCATCACCTCAACATCCACAAGAAAAGATGCATTTTAACATATAATCTGACTTTTACATTTGGACAATACACATGTATTTCACCATCTGTAGAAAAAACACAGATGTGATGTCAAACATACCGGTGACAGTGATGTTGATGCTGTTGCTTTTCTGTCTCTCTTTGTTTTCACACCAGTACTCTCCACTGTGTGATACAAAGGCAGGTTTAACATTCATGGATCCTGACGATTCTTCCCATGTCCTAGTATCTGAGTGACGCTTGTACATAACTCTCCAGTCTGCAGGGCTGTGAAATCCTGAACAGTTTAATGAGAAGGACTCGTACTCAAAGAACTGCAGCTTGTTTGGATCAACACGAAGAAAAACTCCATCTGTGACAAGGAAACAGAAAGAAACAACACTGACTTTGAAGACACTTTGTCGTTTGTTCTCATGACTCAGAGTAGAACTTAAACAGTCAAGTATAATAAAATCAATGTTATAAAAACTGATCATGAGAGAAGTTTGAAGAGAAGAAACTTCAACTTACCAGTTTTCTGAGAACAGTAAGTGTTCTGAGCTCCAGCAGAGAGCAACATCAACACGTTCACCACTGCAGAGACAAAAGAAGACGACTGCATATTAGATGTAGTCGTCTTTAGAAATACGATAACCGACAGGTGACGTGAACGTAAAGGAGAAGCTCTACTCACTCAGTGTGATACAGAGAGATGTGACCTCCATGCTGTCTGATGACTGACTGAGCATCAGACCAATGTGTGGTGTATGTGAAGGTTTAGCACTTCCTCTTCCTGTGCAGACTGGAGGCCACAGCGGTGGTTTATAACAGCCTAACGGTTTCTAGAGCGTCAGTTGCTTTGGGGGATGAGTCGACTGTCACTAGAGTCACTGAGCACAAGCTAGAAAACTAAATCTGATCAAATACAGTCAACATGAGTTTGACTTCATTTCATCAAATTCTTCATATCAGGTTGAATTTGTTGTGTTTAACTGGTTATTTTAACTTAAGCTTGAAGATTTTGAAAAAGCTGAAATTACAAGTCAATGTTTTGAACAGTGTCAAGACCAAGACACAGTTGATCAATGGGAGATTTAAGTGATTCAGGCAATGCACCTTTAGATCTATTTGAAGTGATGGTCTGAAGTAATTTAAACCCCGAGTCTGTTTCACCACAATTACAAGTCAAACTCCCCCTCAACAGATATGTTACGTTGGTTGAAGTAATATCCAGTTTGACCGTCTTTTGTTTTCACAACCAAACAGTTAACAGTGAAAGTAAATGGGGCAGTCAGCCAAACGTATCTAAACTGTCATTTTTAACCACTAATAAAGCTCAAAATATCACTTCAGTGCTTCTCGACTGTGCTTCAGAAAACAATACTATATTTTTGCAACTAGTCTTTATATATTATCTGATACAGTACCAGTAAAGAATATTTCTCATGAGAATATAATGTTTTGTTGACTGTCACAGTATTGATCTTCAAAGGACAGAACGTTTATTCACGACAACAGAACAAAATGGAAAAGAGGAGCAGAAAAACAAACTCTGAAGGAACTTCCCATGACGTCAAACAAAGAAACTCTTAAAATATGTGCTGTGTCATGCTGCTTTCACTTCTCTGGATGAAGTTTCATACTTTAATATTTGATTTGTCTGTTTATTTTTGGTTTGTTTGGATGTTGGTTATGAATCTTTACATCCACTAAAGATTTGAATTGATATTTCAACTTCTTAGAGTTAATTTCGAAGTGAAAACATAAAACATACAAACACGTGTTATTCTGTACAACAATTTATTTGACAAATAATTGTATATGTCCACGTTGCAGCAGGTTCACCTCACCTCAGTCACAGATTACAGCATAAAAACAGAAACGTTAGACATTCAGTCATGATAGAAGATGAAGAGAACATTAGAAAATATCCCAGTTCCTCTGAGTTGTTCAGTGACGACCACAGTGATGATGACCATGGATCAAGTTTCCTGTAGTTTTGTCTGAATCTCTTCTCTTTGTTTCTTCATCTTCTTCAGGTGGTTTTCAATTGTCTTGTCGTTCTCTATTTCCTTCTTCCTGTCTCTCATTGTTTTAAATACTTCCTCTATTTTCTCCACCAGTTTTTCTGTGTCACGTTGTAGTTGTTTCTGTGTTTGTTTTCTGTCCTTCAGCTGAAGTTGGGACTTTACTGTAATTTCTCTCATCTCCGTGTATGTTTGCTCTGTGTTTTTCTTCATCTTCTTCTTTGTCTGAACCTTGTCGTTTGTGTCGTTCATCTCTCTCTCCATCTCTTCTGTTTGTTGTTTGAGTTCATGGTTCAGTTTTTCCAGCAATTCCTGAAGTTTCTTCAGTGTTTCAACCACCTGTTCTAAGTTTCTTTTCTGCTCCACTTTGTTCTTCTGTAAATTTTGGTAAAAATCTTCTGTCCATTTCTTCAACAAATCCTTCCTCTCTGTCTCTTGTAAAAGCTGCTCCCGTTCTCTCCCATGATTCATCTCAGCATCTGTGTGAACATGGATTTAGTTTGAACTTGTTTAGTTCATGTTTTCATCACACACAGTGTTTCATTACCAGCATCTATAGACTGTTTATAACATGAACAAACTTCTGTTTGAAGTGATAAAAAGTGAAGTGAATGTTGTTTCCACTATAAACTTCCATCCATCTGTCCAGTGTCACAGGAGACTGGAACCAGTTTCAGTGAAATGTTGTTATTGTTTTTAATATTTTAACCTCTTTACTGAAATTTCCTCATTAAAAAGTAAAATATTTAACTTCCTACAGACATGAGGTTGCAACCATGTGGTCAACAGTGACATCTTGTGTTCAGTTGTGACATCACTAACAACAAGTGTCTTCATACCTTTGATTTGGTCTCGTCTCCATCTCCAATGAACAAAAGCTGCTGCACAAATCAAAGAGATGAAAATAACTGAGATGAAGGCGAAACGAGGAGCAGTACAAGACGGGGGCAGGTGGCAGTCAGCTGAAATGATAAAACACATGACGTAGATTTATAAAACAACATATCCACTGTTTGAAGATTAGAAAAAAGGAAAAATAAAAAAAAAAATCACCTGTAATGTGAATCTGAGTCTCTCTGGTCTGGTTGATGTTCTTCTGTTGGACTCTACAGGTGAATGTGTTGTTGTGTCTCTTCTCCACAGTCACTCTGCTGTTGACAGTATAGAGGTCATCAGGACCTCTGACTGTCTCTGTAGGTCCAGCAGAGAGGAGGTTTCCCTCAGCGTCCAGCCACAACACCTCAGGCTCTGGATACCAGCCTTTAGACTCACACTGTAACGTCACTGTGCTGCTGTTTATGTTCGTCCCTGTGATGACGGCTGAGGAGACTGAACCTGATGATGGCACAGAGTAGAAACTACAATGAAATAACCTTAACCTGTAAACACACATACACTCAACTGTACTGTATTGTATCAGAGTCAATCTGCTCAGATTTCTCAAATACATGGACCTAAACCTGCTATGAAAGAAAACGAGCCCGTTGGACATAAATATGTTCAATAAAAACAAAATCTTCTATAACGTTGGATATTTGCCTTCGTCACGTCCAATCCAGTCCTGCTCCTTTTGAGTCAGGTCCTGTTTATCTTTTGGGTCCAATTCAACTGTTCTGTAATTATTCTTGAAAACAAATTCATGAGCATGTCAGTATTATGAAAAAATGTTAACAAAAACACCCACTCACCAACAAGAAGCTCAGCTTTAGTTTCTTTGCCCAACAAGGGAATGTGACATCTGTACGTCCCATTATCAGAGTGTTTGACTGCAGACAGAGACAGTGACACGTCTCCCAGCTTCAGTTTCTCCCTGGACACTGATGTCCGTCCTTGATAAAATGGATTTTGCTCCGACAGATAGTTTTGACCTTCAAACCACAAATATACAAATCTGGGCTCCAGGTCAAGTCTCCCCCACTCCAGAGTCTGGGAAACTACATCTGCTGCTGGTTCCAGGTGACATGGCAAAATGACATCATCACCAGCTAAAGCTACTATTGGCTGAGGTGGACCAACCAACTCAGACTGACCTGGAAAGACACAGAAGAGGAAGATTATTTTCAAATTTTTTCTCTCAAAAACTGATTTTACCCTGTGCTGGTATTAGTTACCTCCACAAGACTCTGCCAGTAGAAAGACAATCACACCGAGATGAAAAACCAGAACTCTGGAGGATCTGGGCTGAGGTTTCAAGGAGAATCCATCATTCAGGGAAAACATCCTCGAGTTCTGGAGGAAAATAATCAGAAATTAAATGATAATTCACCTGTTTCTGTCCATAAATAAAGTGTTAGTGATTTTGATTATGGATATACATTAAAGACCTGCTCAGTATGATTAGAGACACTGAGTTAGGATACGAAGAAAGTGACATTAGCAGAAACAAACTGTTGAATGTTATCACATGTGCAGATTATGTCACTAAGACTAAGACTCCCTTCACCAGACTAATCAGATTTCCAGATGTGAAACTATGAGTCATCACTCGTGTTTAATGTGACTGTTTAATGAAGTGAAATGTAGGATATGTATCTGAGGCTCTTATATTCCATCATCAACCCTATTGAAACTTTTTAGATACTTTGTTGTTGTCTAGCGGGAGATATTACATGTAAATGTGACGTCAATCTATACATTACACCACAGTCAGAAGCAGAGTACTTGAATATAAGCAGGTAAACACTGCACCATGAATCTCTTCCTAAAGTCATATGAACAAGGCTCAAAATTCTCATCTTAAAAACAAAGAACTTTTAGAACTTGAAGTTTAAGAAGTTTGATGAAAAGTTATTAAATCTCCTTTAGATAAGAGCAGAGAATGGGTTTTTGAATGGACCTTTAGACAATAGAATATTCAACAAAAATCAACAATCTGTCTTGAACACTGAACATGAAATGTTTTACAAAATGGACGAATGAGCCAGCCACAGCGCAGGAAACAGTGAACACAACACTCCTGCTTGTTAATTCATTAACCGGTAAAAATAAAAGCTTTTGATTTAGCTCAACAACATTCACTGGCATATTATTGAACATGAAAGAGCTCCATTAAATTAAGAATAAAATAAATCTGCTAGACAAAAGGTACATACCTGTTGTATGTTTGAGTCAGTTAAGTGGCTGTTTGAGGCTGTTAAGCTTTTATGTTCAAAGTCCTCTGAGGAATAAAACAAAATGTACTCGGACCTCGTTCAAAAGGTGTGTCTGTCTCTGTGCAACATCCTGAACACGGTAAAATGATCACAGACCATGTTGATCCCTGGTTGTTGAACCTGATGAAGCCAGAGAGTTAAATATTTTATAATTAAATAATAAAAAAAACTAAGATAAAATGCTCCTTTGGCTCATTAAATAAAACATAAAAAATAAAGATAGGCACGTGAATAAAACATCTAACTAAATAATAAAAATAATAGATTAGATATGATAAGATGCCTGATTAAATCAATCAATTAAAATCTGATTAAAAAAGTGTCTTGAATCTGCTCAGGTTTTACAAACACCAGTAAACAGACTTAACCTGCAGTAACACAAAAGAACCCTGTTGGCCCCAAATATGTTCAATAAAAAACAGACTTGTCGTCTTTGTCAGAGCCGGTGTGTAATGTCTTCAGCTCCCAGACTGGAACCAGCTCCCATCATGGGTTGAGGAGACAGACACCATGTCTACATTCAGGTTTCGACTAGAATCTGAGACTTTAAACACAGAACTCTAAACACGACTGGACAGAAGTATTCACATCTGACTGTAGCAGTATGAAATATCTGTTATATTCCTGGTCTCTCTTCTTTATATTGAATTGAAATGAATGTCCACTGTAACTTTACATCACTAAACTGTTAAATTTACTGTAAATTTACCAAAAACCTGCTTTGCAGTTTTTTCATATAGTTTGTGAGTGAAAGATAAAATCTTTTTAATCATATTTGAGACACACATCTCAGTAATGACCAAGGCTTTATGTTTTTGTTCTGTATTTATTTGTCTCATGACGTCTGCATGTGAACTTTCAAAGGAATATTGAAAATAATAACTGCATAAGTTTCTACAGTACAGTACATTCAAGAAGACAAACAGGTAAATCTCAGCAACAGAACTTCACACAAACGTGTGTCGTTACTTTAACAACAACAAAAATCTTAGATGGAATTTCCAGTTTTTCTTTAATTATCACCCTACTTGTTATTCCTGTAACCTGACCCAGTAATCATCTATTTTAATGTCTTGATTTAAAAAAGGTGATGATTGTTGATGATGTCCACTGATTCACAGTTTCCTGTTGGCTTTGAGGACCAGACATGTGCTCTGAGTGAAATTGTAACTTGGTTTTACAGTTTTGACAAATCAAATTCAGGGAATAATTTCATTTTCAGTCAGATACAACAGTCCTCAGTGATCACATCTGTTGGTCTTGTCTCTGTTGGTTTTTAACAGGGAACGATTTTTATACTTTGATGACTAAAAACATCACACATATCACCACAAAAGTTGTTTTGTATAAAATGTGACCGAACTGGAGTAAAACGCTGAATCAGTTTATCTTATTTTCTTCTTCGTTCTTTCTCTCTCGTCTGGGAAGATGGTTTGATCATGTCCCTCTTCCATCGTCATTAGCTCAGTTGATCCTCTATCTTCTTCCTCCTTTCTGTTGTTGAGGCCATCATAACTTGTACCTTCTCCTTCAGTTTCTGTGTAAACACTTGCTGTTTCTCCAGTTCCCCCTTTATGTTCTCCAGCTCTGTGTTCCTGTTCTCCAGCTCCCCTGTTTGGTTCTCTAACTCCTCCTTCCTGCTCTTCAGCTCTGTCTTTCTGTTGTCTAGCTCCTTCTTTCTGTTCTCCAGCTCCACCATCTTATTGTCTAGCTCAGTCAACCCATCTGTCTCACTCTCTGCTATTTTATTCTTCACTAACTGAATCTCCTCCTTGTTGTCCTCTACTTCATTCTCTAGTTTCTTCAACTTCTGATTCAACTCTCGTCTTTTCTTCTCCACTAACTGAATCTTCTTGTTCTTCTCCCGAATCTTTGTCTCTGTCTGGTCCAACAGCTCATCCAACTCATTTTTCTGGTCCAGTATGATGCTCTGCACCTCCAGCATTTGACAGGAAACCTCTGTCAACACCTGCAGTTCTTCAGTTCTCTCAGATGTGGTCTGTGATTGATCCTTAGTCTCATGTTTTGCTGAACAGATATTAGACACAAATAAACCTTATGACAAAGGTGAGCAGTATTAATTGACAAAATGTTCACTTCTCTCATGAAAAGATAAAAATCTGGTCATAATATACTTACAAACAGGTGATTTTTCAGGTTTTGTGAAATAAGATACTACAACATGCATGAGGACATAAAGTGCGCCAAATGACATGTCATTGTCCACATGACGCAATAATGTTGCTGAAAAGTGCAGCAATAAAAAGCTGTAATGACAAAACACAACATTTATCTCACAGATCATTTTAATATCACAATAAAACCATCAGAAAGCAGAACACGTACCGTCCTGGACGTGTGCTCCATTTGCCATGTTTCTCCTCAGCGTCACTAAGAACCATTATGTTAATGATCCTGAGGGAAATATTAGTAAAAGTAGCATCACTCCGTTACTTTAGTATTAAATGCCACAAATCATATTAGTGTCACTGTAATTAATGTGAAATAAAACATGAAAATGTTGGATTCATCTGCAGATGTCAGCCTCAGTCATCAGACAGAATTACAACATGTCCTGCACCTAATAACTCCAGGCCACAACAAAGACCTCAAGTCTCTACCATGAAATGATGTTAGACTTCAGTTAAAAGTTTGTAGATAAAAAAATCTCGTCTTGTTACATGGTTACAGTCGATTGAAAAATAGAGCCTGTCCTCTAAACTACATGGTCTGAAGCGTGAAAAGTTAAGCTAAGTTCATTTTTAGTGAATTCAGCTGCATGATAGACTTTTAATAACCAACAGTTAATGATTAAATATTACTGCATTTTGAAAAGCAACTGTGAAATAAATGATTTAGTCAGATCTCACGTACCTCTGCAGGACGTCACTTCACCTCAGCTTGAAGTAAAAGTGGCTGCAATTTTTTTATTGCTGTTTTTCCGCTGTCGGCTAAATCCTGGGTTAATGATTTTATTCTGCCAGGGCAAAGGTTTGCTTCTTTTCCAATAAATTACACCAATGTATTAGTTTTATTGAAGCCAAATATGATATGCAACAGCAGCATTGTGTTCAGAATTCACTGCCTCTGTCCCTTAAATCTGTCATTTAATATCTGTTGTTTCTCTTCACATACGTTCTTTATTACAACAAATGTTCTTCACTAATACTGTGTGGAGCAATGTGTAATGACCAGCTGCAAAAATAACGACCAACAAAGGTGCAAATCACACATTTATTGATCTTTGATGTTGGTTTTCACTTCTGAAGCACAATCAGAGAATATCTCATTAACAGTGTGAAGGATGAAAAGAGGAACATTTAAAACATACATACCATGAAAAACAAGTCATTAAGGCCTCGAGGAACTATTCAGCCGGAAACAACTGAAGTTCAACACTACAACTGAGATTGTTATATTTGAAATGATGCAGTGAGACGTTAGTTAACACTGTCAGATGAAAACATGGTGGTGTAATTAAATGACAAATGTTACCAGGACAGTTTTTATCAGACGGCTGTTGTAACTGTTGATGTCACACTGGAGACAATGACAGTAAATGGGCCTGTCTCTTCACACTGTAAATTTAACAGAAAGGAAATCATTCATGTCGTATTCCTTTTTATTTATTTATCAATATTTAATTCTTCTACAAAGTTTAATAATTCAAGTAATCTTTTTATCTTGTTTTAATACAGGAAATGAATGAAAGTCACAAATAAAAAGAAAAAATAAAACCAAACCAGATGTTTGTAAAAGGACACTCACTTTGGTGTTAGAGAAGTGAATTAAAATGAATCACATTTTAATTCATTAATTGTTTATGTACTGGTATAAACAATTTGTTGGTTGCAAAATAAGTGACAGTGTTTTTGTCTTCTTACATACTGACGTCACCAAGGACTTTCCAGAGAAACTACGTGTTAATGGGTCCTTTAGTAGATGGATTATAGTTTTGTCCAGAGTGAAAAAAAAATATGAGAATAGAAGTTTAGGAATTATCATACCTGACTGATAATGTAAAATATGACAAACACTCTGTGCTGCCCCTTTCACTGCAGCATCGGCCTGATAATGACACCACTTGAATCAATGTGTTGGAGCAGGTCTGGTCTGATGAAACACTGGATCTGAATCAAAACTTGTAATTAAAAATGTTCTGCTTTTATGATGATGTAACTCAACAATACTGTTTATGTACAGAGGTTATGGCCATGAATGTCCCTCAATGTGTAAATGAATTAGAATAATGTGAACAACTTCATGCAGGTCTTATTTTCTTCTTCACTACTGTCTGAGAAGATATGCTGTTTCACTTTCACTTTCTGCTTCTTCAAATTTTGTGTTAATTGTCTTGAATTGATCCTCTATCTTCTTCCTCCTTTCTGTTGTTGAGGCCATCGTATCTTGTACCTTCTCCTTCAGTTTCTGTGTAAACACTTGCTGTTTCTCCAGTTCCCCCTTTATATTCTCCAGCTCTGTGTTCATGTTCTCCAGCTCCCCTGTTAGGTTCTCTAACTCCTCCTTCCTGCTCTTCAGCTCTGTCTTTCTGTTGTCTAGCTCCTTCTTTCTGTTCTCCAGCTCCAGCATCTTATTGTCTAGCTCAGTCAACCCATCTGTCTCACTCTCTGCTATTTTATTCTTCACTAACTGAATCTCCTCCTTGTTGTCCTCTACTTCATTCTCTAGTTTCTTCAACTTCTGATTCAACTCTCGTCTTTTCTTCTTCACTAACTGAAACTTCTTGTTCTTCTCCCGAATCTTTGTCTCTGTCTGGTCCAACAGCTCATCCAACTCATTTTTCTGGTCCAGTATGATGCTCTGCACCTCCAGCATTTGACAGGAAACCTCTGTCAACACCTGCAGTTCTTCAGTTCTCTCAGATGTGGTCTGTTGATCCTTAGTCTCAAGTTTTGTTGAGCAAATGCTGCACACTGAAGAGGGCACAGAGCAGAGGTCATGGCAGACGGGAATATTATATATGAATATAATGTAATTTCTTGTCCCTGATAAAACATAGTTAAATATAGGATTTTTCCCTTTGCATTTCTTAACATTTGATATCATTCAGTCTAACAAAAAAATGGCTTTAGTAATAAAATAATAGTGTGTTTTACTCACCGTTTGTTGATTGTTTCTTAAGAAACAGATTGTAAAACCCAACACATGTGAAAACACCACCCAAGAAACCAACAATGACACCGCAAATGATCCAGTATTTGCAACTAGATGGTGTGGAGTTGTCAGGAACTGGAAGGATAAAACACAGTCCAACATTTATCTCACAGTACTCATTATGTTTGGATCATTTATTTACTGGTATGTTGCAGATCACAGTTTAGTTAAGACACTTCATGACTTCATTGACTGGTCAGTAAACTTGTTTTTCATACTTCATATTAACAGGCTGTCAATCACCAAATGACTGGAGACATGTATGTTATAATAACAACATATGACAGAAAGCAGAGTACATACCATTGTTGGGTTCTGCGCTCTGTTTGTCTTTTTTTTTTTCATGTGTTTTTTTTTCGCATTAGTTTTTGATGTCATAAGTAATAACATGTCACCGTAATTCATGTGAGACTGTTGGACTAAGAGTCCAGGGTAGGACGTCCTCAGAAAGACTCAAGACTCAAGAAAAGGCTGCGACATCATGAAATTACATCATCAAAATAAAAATAACCTGAAATGTGAATGTGAGTCTCTCTGGTCTGGTTGATGTTCTTCTGTTGGACTCTACAGGTGAATGTGTTGTTGTGTCTCTTCTCCACAGTCACTCTGCTGCTGACAGTATAGAGGTCATCAGGACCTCTGACTGTCTCTGTAGGTCCAGCAGAGAGGAGGTTTCCCTCAGCGTCCAGCCACAACACCTCAGGCTCTGGATACCAGCCTTTAGACTCACACTGTAACGTCACTGTGCTGCTGTTTATGTTCGTCCCTGTGATGACGGCTGAGGAGACTGAACCTGATGATGGCACAGAGTAGAAACTACAATGAAATAACCTTAACCTGTAAACACACATACACTCAACTGTACTGTATTGTATCAGAGTCAATCTGCTCAGATTTCTCAAATACATGGACCTAAACCTGCTATGAAAGAAAACGAGCCCGTTGGACATAAATATGTTCAATAAAAACAAAATCTTCTATAATGTTGGATATTTGCCTTCGTCACGTCCAATCCAGTCCTGCTCCTTTTGAGTCAGGTCCTGTTTATCTTTTGGGTCCAATTCAACTGTTCTGTAATTATTCTTGAAAACAAATTCATGAGCATGTCAGTATTATGAAAAAATGTTAACAAAAACACCCGCTCACCAACAAGAAGCTCAGCTTTAGTTTCTTTGCCCAATGAGGGAATGTGACATCTATACGTCCCATTATCAGAGTGTTTGACTGCAGACAGAGACAGTGAAACGTCTCCCAGCTTCAGTTTCTCCCTGGACACTGATGTCCGTCCTTGATAAGATGGATTTTGCTCCGACAGATAGTTTTGACCTTCAAACCACAAATGGACAAATCTGGGCTCCAGGTCAAGTCTCCCCCACTCCAGAGTCTGGGAAACTACATCTGCTGCTGGTTCCAGGTGACATGGCAAAATGACATCATCACCAGCTAAAGCTACTATTGGCTGAGGTGGACCAACCAACTCAGACTGACCTGGAAAGACACAGAAGAGGAAGATTATTTTCAAATTTTTTCTCTCAAAAACTGATTTTACCCTGTGCTGGTATTAGTTACCTCCACAAGACTCTGCCAGTAGAAAGACAATCACACCGAGATGAAAAACCAGAACTCTGGAGGATCTGGGCTGAGGTTTCAGGGAGAATCCATCATTCAGGGAAAACATCCTCGAGTTCTGGAGGAAAATAATCAGAAATTAAATGATAATTCACCTGTTTCTGTCCATAAATAAAGTGTTAGTGATTTTGATTATGGATATACATTAAAGACCTGCTCAGTATGATTAGAGACACTGAGTTAGGATACGAAGAAAGTGACATTAGCAGAAACAAACTGTTAAATGTTATCACATGTGCAGATTATGTCACTAAGACTAAGACTCCCTTCACCAGACTAATCAGATTTCCAGATGTGAAACTATGAGTCATCACTCGTGTTTAATGTGACTGTTTAATGAAGTGAAATGTAGGATATGTATCTGAGGCTCTTATATTCCATCATCAACCCTATTGAAACTTTTTAGATACTTTGTTGTTGTCTAGCGGGAGATATTACATGTAAATGTGACGTCAATCTATACATTACACCACAGTCAGAAGCAGAGTACTTGAATATAAGCAGGTAAACACTGCACCATGAATCTCTTCCTAAAGTCATATGAACAAGGCTCAAAATTCTCATCTTAAAAACAAAGAACTTTCAGAACTTGAAGTTTAAGAAGTTTGATGAAAAGTTATTAAATCTCCTTTAGATAAGAGCAGAGAATGGGTTTTTGAATGGACCTTTAGACAATAGAATATTCAACAAAAATCAACAATCTGTCTTGAACACTGAACATGAAATGTTTTACAAAATGGACGAATGAGCCAGCCACAGCGCAGGAAACAGTGAACACAACACTCCTGCTTGTTAATTCATTAACCGGTAAAAATAAAAGCATTTGATTTAGCTCAACAACATTCACTGGCATATTATTGAACATGAAAGAGCTCCATTAAATTAAGAATAAAATATATCTGCTAGACAAAAGGTACATACCTGTTGTATGTTTGAGTCAGTTAAGCGGCTGTTTGAGGCTGTTAAGCTTTTATGGCCAAAGTCCTCTGAGGAATAAAAGAAATGCCTGGTTGTTGAACCCAGTGAAGCCAGAGATAAATATTTTATAATTAAATAATAAAAAACCTAAGATTGTTACAGGCCTTCCTTCCCTCTATCCTTACCTTGTTACTGTCACACTGTCCAATATCATTACTCTTTCATTACTCACTATCGAACTGCATATTTATTCTTATTCTTTTGTATATGTACATAGCACCTACCTTACCCCATTTTTATATACAATTTAAACTTTAAGACTTTTATATTTCTGTATATTTGTTGCAGTGCTATTTATTTTGTTTTATATTTACTTATTCTGTCTCACGTTTCATGTTCTATAAACGTCTGCACTGAAGAATAAACTGCTTTTAATCTCACTGTACATGTAAAAATGTATATGATAATAAAAGTCATTCTAAATCTGAGTCTGTTATAGATATAAAGGTATTGATGCCACCAGGGAAATTATTATTAGTCCAATACAGCCTGTCCACTAGTGCTGATTTACAGAGTGCAGTCAATGGAGCGAGATGTTTTAGCAGTCTAATGTGAAGGAAACAACAATACAGAAAACTGTTAAAATGATGTGTGCATCATTTACCTGTGGACAAGACCAGAAGTGTCAAAAGGGAAGGGAAACAGTAACAGAGTAACAGAGTAAAGTCTCTCTGCTCCTCATCTAGATTTTTAAGATCTATTCAAGATTCAGACATTTTAAAACAGCAACCCTGAAATAAAACGTGGAGTGCTGACATGTCTGTGGTAAAAAGTGTCTTTCCACCACCACTACAAAAACAAAAATACACATTAAGAATCAAACAATATTTTTTCTTATCATACATTTTAAACCAGTGGGAAATGTTATCTCTACTATGTTGTCTGAAGCGCTATGATTTACAGTTTTCTAAAGGTGTAAGCTTTTAGTCACCAAAAAAAAAAAAAAGTCTTAAAAACACAACCCTGAAATACTTTTTTAACAAATATATTTTGTCAGATCTCACGTACCTTTGTATCGTTTACCTCAGATCACCTCGGCTGAATGTTAAAGTTGTCTGATCAAAGTTCTGCCTCACAGTAGTTTATTGCTATATTTGATCTGTCAGCTATATCGTTTTTTTTTTAATTGAAATATGACACTGTCATATTTGTTTTATAGGCAACTACACATATAATACAGGAGCAGCCGTGTTAAGAATCTTCTGTCTTTTAAACAGTTTCTATAGTTTGACTCTTTATTCTCCAATGATTGATACTTTGTCGTCTTCTAGCTTCAGTCTGAATAGCTCCCTCTGATTCTTGAAAATCCTCCTAAGGTTCATTGGGATTGATCCCAGGTAGAGAAGGTAACTCTAATGATAAATAAAACACTTAATATGGTTGATTTTCCTACTGGATATTTCCATGTGGTCGCACTTGCAACATTTATACAGACCACAGTCCTGCAACAGACAACAGCCACAGAATGCAGTAATTAGTAAATATCAATTTACAATAGAAAGTCATATAACAGTATTAATTCAAAATGACAAATGACAGAAGGTGAAGATTAGAGAAACATTAAAGATTAATGATTCAAATGATTCCATTAAAAAAGAGACAGGAAGTACATGTGTCTGTAGCCAACTACATGATAAATACAACCATCTTCGAGTTTATTGTTGTGTTTACAACTAAATCATTCACTTCAAAGACATGTTACCTAGCAACAGGCTCAAAGTTCAGCTCTGTACATTGTTGTCAAACTGAAAGAGAAGCCAGAACAACAGTAACAGTCATAAAACTAATCACCAGTTTTCTTAGTAAGGCCTTGGATCATACATATTGACCATTGAAGATCATTTCATTTTAGTTTTTTTGAGTTTCAACTTTATTTAAGTTGTAATGACTTAGAGATGCTGTTCCACAATGTAAATAACTGGACACATAACAATATTGACTGGTTGCTTTCTTGTCCTTTACTTTTTATTGAGAGAGTTTTTGAGTGTGTGACTATGATTTGTGTGACCTGGTTTATCAGTAGCAGCACAAATACCGTGTGTTGGATTTAAGTTGAATGGGAAAATTCAACTTAAATCCAACACACAGTATTTGTGCTGCTACTGATAAATCAGGGCTAATTATTTGCAGACCTAGTCTCTACAGAACGTTCAAATGAGTGATACATCATACAGTGTGTTGATTAAACACTTCGTCTGTGGATGACATTGCTGTTGCAACAAGGTCCAAGTATGTTCTTTTTTTATCACCAGACTTTGGTCAGAAAAGATTTACAGCCTCAAGGTGAACTGACTCAAAGAAACAACAGGTACATCGCTTTTATTTAACAGATATATTTTTATTCTTAATTTAATAGAGCTCTTTCATTTTAGATAATATGCCCTAGTATGTTGAACTAAAACCAAAAACAATTTGTTTTTCCTCAGCGATGTACAATGACGTGTTGTGTTGCTCATTGTTTCCTGCGCTGTGGCTGGCTCATTGATACACTGATCCATTTTGTAAAATATTTCATGTTTGTTGTTTATGATTGATTGTTGATTTTGTTTATTCTATTGTGCTGTTTTCTTCTTTTGACCATATCAGAACTCAAATGTTACACAATCTAATTTGCATTAACAGGTGTACGGTAACAAGGACATGATATTTAATCAAGTAACAGTGGAATATTAACTGAATATCGTTCTTTCTTTGATTTTATCTGACTGGAATTCAGTAACTTATCACTAAACTTAGTAAACTTAAGAATTTTTCAAGCAGAAAGAATTAAACTTTGTTGTTTATAAGTTGAGAATCTTGAGCCTTGTGCTTGTTTTTCATAATCATATAACTTTATTTATGGTGAAACGTATAGATTGATGTCACATTTACACATAATGTCACCTCAGACAACAACAGACCGTCTAAATAAATTCAAAAGATTTGATAATGTCGTGAAATTTCACTGTCATTAGACGAAGTCACGAGTGATAACTCAAACGTTAACATCTGGAAATCTGATTATTCTGGTAAAGGCAGTATTAGGGTTAAATATGTGCACCTCCATCACTTTCTTCATATCATAACTTGAACGTATGCGCCAGCAAAACAATTCCATTATTTCCTGTGTCTATTCCTCCAGTTTTGTGGTGAATTCAAAGTTTTCTTTTTAAAGCCTGATGTATCACCATGATCAAAATCACTAACACTTTAATTTAGGGACAGAAACCGATAAATTATCATTTAATTTCTGATTATTTCCTCCAGAACTCGAGGATGTTTTCCCTGAATGATGGATTCTCCCTGAAACCTCAGCCCAGATCCTCCAGGGTTCTGGTTTTTCATCTCGGTGTGATTGTCTTTCTACTGGCAGAGTCTTGTGGAGGTAACTAATACAAGCACAGGGTAAAATCAGTTTTTATGAGAGAAAAAAATTTGAAAATAATCTTCCTCTTTTCTGTGTCTTTCCAGGTCAGTCTGAGTTGGTTGGTCCACCTCAGCCAATAGTAGCTTTAGTTGGTGATGATGTTATTTTGCCATGTCACCTGGAACCAGCAGCAGATGCAGTTTCCCAGACTCTGGAGTGGGGGAGACTTGACCTGAGCCCAGATTTGTCCATGTGTGGCACCAAGGTCAAAACTATCTGTCGGAGCAAAATCCATCTTATCAAGGACGGACATCAGTGTCCAGGGAGAAACTGAAGCTGGGAGACGTGTCACTGTCTCTGTCTGCAGTCAAACACTCTGATAATGGGACGTACAGATGTCACATTCCCTTGTTGGATAAAAAAACTTCTGTTCAGCTTCTTGTTGGTGAGTGTGCATCTGTGTTTTGTTTACATTTTTTCATAATGTTGACATGTTCATGAATTTGTTTTCAAGTATACACAGAATAGTTGAACTGGACCCAAACCCAAATATTTAAAGAGAGGGAGCTTTAGTGAAAGGTCAGTTTTGATAAATGATGGAGGCTGCAAGTCTATTTTTATTGAACATGTTTAGGTCCAACAGAATTTTACTTGTTTTTTAAAATATTTCATTGTAGTTTCTACTCTGTGCCATCATCAGGTTCAGTCTCCTCAGCCGTCATCACAGGGACGAACATAAACAGCAGCACAGTGACGTTACAGTGTGAGTCTAAAGGCTGGTATCCAGAGCCTGAGGTGTTGTGGCTGGACGCTGAGGGAAACCTCCTCTCTGCTGGACCTACAGAGACAGTCAGAGGTCCTGATGACCTCTATACTGTCAGCAGCAGAGTGACTGTGGAGAAGAGACACAACAACACATTCACCTGTAGAGTCCAACAGAAGAACATCAACCAGACCAGAGAGACTCACATTCACATTACAGGTGATTTTTTTTTATTTTTCCTTTTTTCTAATCTTCAAACAGTGGATATGTTGTTTTATAAATCTACGTCATGTGTTTTATCATTTCAGCTGACTGCCACCTGCCCCCGTCTTGTACTGCTCCTCGTTTCGCCTTCATCTCAGTTATTTTCATCTCTTTGATTTGTGCAGCAGCTTTTGTTCAGTGGAGATGGAGACGAGACCAAATCAAAGGTATGAAGACACTTGTTGTTAGTGATGTCACAACTGAACACAAGATGTCACTGTTGACCACATGGTTGCAACCTCATGTCTGTAGGAAGTTAAATATTTTACTTTTTAATGAGGAAATTTCAGTAAAGAGGTTAAAATATTAAAAACAATAACAACATTTCACTGAAACTGGTTCCAGTCTCCTGTGACACTGGACAGATGGATGGAAGTTTATAGTGGAAACAACATTCACTTCACTTTTAATCACTTCAAACAGAAGTTTGTTCATGTTATAAACAGTCTATAGATGCTGGTAATGAAACACTGTGTGTGATGAAAACATGAACTAAACAAGTTCAATCTAAATCCATGTTCACACAGATGCTGAGATGAATCATGGGAGAGAACGGGAGCAGCTTTTACAAGAGACAAAGAGGAAGGATTTGTTGAAGAAATGGACAGAAGATTTTTACCAAAATTTACAGAAGAACAAAGTGGAGCAGAAAAGAAACTTAGAACAGGTGGTTGAAACACTGAAGAAACTTCAGGAATTCCTGGAAAAACTGAACCATGAACTCAAACAACAAACAGAAGAGATGGAGAGAGAGATGAACGACACAGACGACAAGGTTCAGACAGAGAAGATGAAGAAAAACAAAGAGCAAACATACACGGAGATGAGAGAAATTACAGTAAAGTCCAAACTTAAGCTGAAGGAAAGAAAACAAACACAGAAACAACTACAACGTGACACAGAAAAACTGGTGGAGAAAATAGAGGAAGTATTTAAAACAATGAGAGACAGGAAGAAGGAAATAGAGAACGACAAGACAATTGAAAACCACCTGAAGAAGATGAAGAAACAAAGAGAAGAGATTCAGACAAAACTACAGGAAACTTGATCCATGGTCATCATCACTGTGGTCGTCACTGAACAACTCAGAGGAACTGGGATATTTTCTAATGTTCTCTTCATCTTCTATCATGACTGAATGTCTAACGTTTCTGTTTTTATGCTGTAATCTGTGATTCAGTTGATCATATTTGAAGTCAGAAATCTTTGATGTGAACATTCATGAATCTTCTGACCTGTAAACCTGCTGCAATGTGATTGGCTGGTTGGATAATGACACGGCAGGTTTTCTAGTTGATCAGTCAGTGAACATATACAATTATTTGTCAAATAAATTGTTGTACAGAATAACACGTGTTGTATGTTTTATGTTTTAGCTTCAAAATTACCTCTAAGAAGTTGAAATATCAGTTTAATTCAAATTTTTAGTGGATGTAAAGATTCATAACCAATGTCCAAACAAACCAAAAATAAACAGATAAATCAAATACTAAAGCATAAAACATGGTGTCTTTGAAAATACAATTTAAATATAAAATATATAGGAAATATCATTCTTTCAATCTTCAGTCAGTAGATTCCACATAAAATTTTTATTTCATTACAAAGTGCAGTTCAAAAGGTTAAGATGTTCAAATGGAACAAATAAAATTCATATTAGCATTTTAACATTACAACAACAGCAACACATAAAGCTAACGTTACCTCTGGTTAGCTAAGTTACGAACATATGAAACTTCTTATATGAAATTAAATGAAAACTTTTTTTTAAGCTAATTTCAAATGATAAACAAAACATTCTCATCAGTAAAAAATCTTCACCAATCAAATCATCTTTCATGTTTCCACGAAAGATGTTTCTTTTATTGCAGCATCTTTTAGTGAACGCAGCACGGAGCAGTGGGAACAGGTGATTTATTACCATGAAGTTCTTCATTGCTGACATGAAATCCATGGTGATTTGTTTGTTGCCGTGGTAACGGTTAAACTAACATGTTGTATGATCTCATCTGCACTGGCAAGATGTGGTCAAGGTTGTCACGATGCTCTCTGTGATTTTTAAATTGTTCTTCATTTAAAAAAGTCATTTTAGATGTTAATGCGTCACATGTAGTCAATAATATCACAGTATTCATGAAAATACACTGCATGTTTCACTATTATTTCTTGTGAAGAATCTTAAAAAGTGTGAAAATATTTAAATATCTTCATCTTTACATTTTATTCCTTTCCTCTATTCTTTCTTTATTATTTGTTTCTCCCACTTTTCTCCCTTTTCTTACTGATGTCACTGTGTTTGAAGGGGAGGTAGTGAAATGCACATCATGTACATCTCCAACTCAACACAAGTGGAAACATTTCAGTTTAGTACGTTTCAATATAAAAGTTTAGTCCATTATTAACACACACATCAACAGGCAGCTGCTTGGCTACAGTTGTTTTACTATTGAACACGTAACATGAAGACTTAGATGTTCTGATTCTGTCACTCATGTGTGGTGTGGTGATGGTGTGGATCAGGCGTTGGTAAAAGCAGATGCTGTTTTGTGTGGCACCAGTCCATGCAGTCACACTGACTGAAGGCATCTTGAGTGTCACTATGAGATTCTTGCAACTCTAAGTTATGAGAGTCCCCCACACCTGAATTGACTTTAAAGTGTTAGTGCAGCCCTAACATAAATGGGGAGCCAAACCAGAGTGTTTGCGCAAAATTAGTATTTATTTATAAAATAGAAAAGCTGAGTGTAATGTATAAAAGAAAACACATGGTGTGAAGTTTGTCTAGGGTATAATTGAAACAAACGGGCGTGGGTTCAGATGATGAAGGCCGTCTGCAGCAGACCCATTTCCCCAGCATCTTCCACATCTGTGTTAGAGACCCAAGATAAAACCATCATATGATAATGTTTAATGATAATGACTTAATAATAATGTTTTCATGATATTTTATTATTCAAAGAACTATTTGTGTCTCATTTATTTGCTGGAATGGACCTCTGCCGTTGACTTCTGGTCCTGTTTTTATTTCTTTGTTTTGTGATTCATGGTCATTAATGTTAATTCATATGGTGATAAACTATAATGGTCCATACTTAGAGACATAAACCTGACAAACACTGATGAATAAAGGACACATGTGATTTATGTGTGTGAATGTTTTGTGACAACAGTAAAAACAACGGCTCAACTGTTCATTTCCCTGTTTAGGTAGAAAAAGTGATATTTTTTTTTATCATTTGTTTGGACAAACATCTTTATTTACATGTTTTATTTCCATATTTGTGAAAAATAACTAGGTTTAAAAATGTATTTAAGTGGAAATCTGTTTCATATAAAAACAAACAGAAATCAAAAAGCAGGACATATCTAATGAGTAGTGTCTGACATTTTTAGTTGAAGTCACTTCACACTATTACTTTATAAAAAATCAATACTTGAACTGTGAGAACTGTGAGGTTTTTATCGTATGTACAGTAGTGGACATTTGGACCAAAGTAAAAAAGGCGGTACAGCATAGAAACTGACTCATTTTGATTGATTCTAAATTAAATTCACATAAAAAAAACATGAAATATCTCTGTTGTCCTCTGGGAGATGAACTGTTACAGACGTATCTTGGAGCAGTTAGATCATGTTGGAGTTGTTGGATCAACTTTCTTCACAATCATTTCCTGTTGATGATAGAGACAATAAAATGGTTAAAACATGAAATGACACATGGACTGATATTTACACTCTGGTCAAATGTATGTGAAAAACCAACCACAGTACATGGACATGACATGTGCTGCATTAGCTGCAACTGAAACCTGCTGCAAAAACTCAGATGTTGATGTTAAAGGAATAATGTGACTGATGAGACCTGGACCACAGTCTGGATTCAAGGTCTGCCAGGGTCCACTCCTCTCTGAGGAACTGAAACTGGACTAGGGTTGAATTATCCTCAGTCTAATCAAATCTACTCAAGTTTCTGTTTTTTTCATTTGCAGGTCTCAGGTCAGTATTTCTGAACAAAGTGTTGCTGATCATAGACTGTTCAACCTTTGGTCCAGAAAGAGGAGACCACTCTTTGGTACTGTTCAGATTGATCAAAGTCCAAATGTCTTTGGTATGTTCTGATCACATGACTCTATTTAAACATTTGAATGTCATGTTTTAGTAGCTTTTCTACACATTTATTTCAACCTGGATGAACTATAGTCAATGTTCCAGTTCATCATAAAGGTGTTGGGAGTCACTGAGGTTGTTGAGAACATCAATCTGAGGAGATTATTATCTAATATCCCACAGGACTTGGATTTTCCCTCCATTGAAACTAAGAGGTTTGGACTGAATTGGTCAAATGGTTGGATTGATGTTCACATACATTTGGCCATTTTGTTTGCTATTGTGATACAGATCCATGTCAGACCTCTCCAGAGGAGTCGTAGAGGGTCACCAGCAGTTGGTGTCTAGTGCCCCAGGTTGTCTGGTTCCACCACACCAGGTCTGTGGAGGAACTGTTCCTGACACCACTATCTGCAGCCCAGACCTGATGAGAACAAGCATCACTGATGCATTTATTACAGGTGAAAGGCAACAGTAAATCTTCAGTAGACACTTCTAGACATTAATTAAATATTCATCTTTTCTAGGTATCAACAGACACTTGAACCAATGAGTCAAACAGTCACATGGAGACTTGATATAAGACAGTCAAAACACAATATAGAAGAAAAGATACACAGCAGATCTGTTACTTGATATTTTACTTTTTTTCTCATTTCATTGGAGCTGAGAACTGAAGACAACTCACAGTGACAGTTTTTCCAGCCTGAAGAATGAAGTTTCCAAATGTGTATATGATTGGTTTTCTGTTGTTCACCTGTAAATGTATCTCCCATTTATCCAGTTGTTGATCCACCTGTTAAAGAAACAGGATAGATGAGAACAGATGATTATCTGTTTAAATGACACAAATGGAAAAGATCTGGGATATTTTTGGTTCATGTTGAGCTCTAACACTTGTTTTTTATGATCATGTTGTGTTGAAACTGTGTCCATCTAAACATAAAAATCATTACCTCACTGGAGTTGTTACGGAGTTTGATGTAATTGCCTGTGACTGGTCTGGATGTGTCCTTACTGGTCGTCAGCTCTATGCTCGTCTCTGACTGAGATTCACACAAAACACAAACATCATAAACACAATTCTGAGAAAATTGTTTTCTATTAAATCAATGACAACATATTGTTAATTCACTTTTTTGGAAAGTTATAAAAACATTAAAGTTTTACTCCCAAAATGTTTCTATTCTGACATAATATGAGCAGCACAATGTTAATGCATTGTTCTGTAGTTCTTATACAACAACAACAACAACAAAAATATGTTGGTGCAGTTTCTGTTGTGAAAATACTAAAAGGAGAAATGAAGAGCAGCTCAAACAGATGTGTGAAGACATGATTGTGGCATGAAACAAACTTGTTGTTGACAGAGATTCAAGAGGAAATGACTCCACAATAAATCGTTCAGGTTTGAATAAAATGATGAACCTCTTTGTTTTCTGTCTCCAGCTTCTTCAGCCTCTGCAGGTCTGTTTGCTGCTTCAAGAGACAGAACAGAGGGAAGGTTAGGAAGTATATACAATGACATGGTGTAAAGTAGAAATGATAAATCAGATAAATCAGAAAATAACTGATACATTGATGCAAAAAAATAAAAAATAAAAAATAAACATCCAACTTTCTCAAAAAGTGATGGTTTGATTCAGAAATCATGTAATTTGTTGGATTTGTTTGGATTTTTGTTGTGGATTGACACTAAGAAATCATCAACAAAAGATAAAGTGTAAAATTAGAAAAAAAAGCAGCTGTAGAGAAAATGTTTAGTGAAAATCCATCCATATAAATCTTTAGTGGTAAAGATACAGATATGAACCTGTTCAGTCTTGGTCTGTATCTCTGTCTCCTTGGTCTCCACCTTCTTCTTCAGAGTTTCTACTTCCTGTTCAACTTCCTCCTTCTTCTTCTGCAGCTCTGACCTTCTGGGATCCTGAACCATAATAAAACATGTGAGTGAACAAACTGTTCAATGACTCAAATAGAAAAACATGAAACATCAGATTTCTGCTGAATAACAAGTGAGAATGTCAGAAAATGATCCATGTGGTAGAAACTCTGTGTTTCAATGGTAAAGTTTAGTTTGTAGTTTATTTTAGTTGTGTGGTTGGTAACATGTGGTTTCTTACTAGAAACTGTTCACATTCACATTTTCTCTGCTGCTTTGATAAAGTTGTTCAATGTTGTTAATGAAGTTGATGAAGAAAATGAAGTGATGAGCAGCAGAGAGTCCAGTCTGTCTGTCTCATTGTTCTCATTCAGTCTGATGATGATACAAGATGATCAGTTCAAATATGATGATAATGGACTTTAGTGTTTCTTTAGATGAGTCTGTTTGTGTATCAGGACACATCAGACTGTTTCACTGTGGTTACAACATTAACTTACTGTAGAAATGTTGGAGTAGATGGACTGGTCTATTATGATCTTCTTCAGCTGTGAGGAAGAGACACAGAGACATGATGACCATATTAAATCATATGTGTCATTATACAACCAGGAAGTGAATCTACAGTCAAGTGTATTTTATATGTGACATGTTACTGAGTGGATGTAAGTTATGAAAGTAAACTGGATCCATTTAGTTTGTATCAGACAGTAGAGATGATGACATGTGAATAAATACATGAAGAAATAAACCTCTTGGTTCTTGTTCTCCAGCTCTTCATTCAGGGTCTGTAGCTCCTCCTTCATCCTCTGCTTCTCTTCACTGAGCTGATAAAGTTCAGCTTGTTTGTCTCTGACCTGGAGGACAGTGAGACCATGAAGACAAGATGAGACATGTTCATTTCTCAACATTTAAAGTGAAATCAGGTCATTATTTTGTTAAAGTGGAGACGAAGCTGATTCTTGTTGGTCTCCTGCTTTTCTTTCAAAATCTTCACTCTGTCCTCAGCTTCCTGTGTCCTGCTGATCAGATGTCTTATTTATTCATTCATTTATTTATTTTATTTTTAGCACAGAGACTTTGGACACATGAGGCAGAGGAACAAGATGTATGTATGTGTATATATATATATATATATATATATATATATATATATATATATATATATATACACATACATACATACATAAAGCTTAGTTGACTGTGACTAGAGGAGTTATCCCCCAGACCACTCTGACGCTGCTGTGACGCTGCCTCAACATCAGAAAGAAAAAAAACCTGCACAGGAAGAGGAAGTTGTCTCTTTGTTCAGTTGTGTTTCTGTCAGAGGCTCAGTCAGTCAGCAGCGAGGCAGCATGGAGGTCACAGCGCTCTGCTTCAGACTGAGTGAGTAACAAGTCTCTTTCTGTTGTTTTACATTTTCCTGTACATCAAACCACCTGACATGTAACTCTGCTCCTTTGTTTATCCAGTAAAGCTTGTTCTCATGTTGATGATTGTACCAGTTCAGAACAGTGATACTCAGAAAAGAGGTGAGTGACAAACAGAAAAACCTCAACATGACCTTTAACTTTTTATTTATTTTATAAGAAAACTGATTGAAATGGACGTAAAACCTCTTTATTGTCTGTGAATCAATTCATGTCCATGTTGGTAGAAAGTATCACAACCTAACTTTCTACAAGTGTCAGTGTAATTTTTCACTAGACGGAAGAACCTAAAATTATTTATCATTTGGTTTCATTTGACACATAATGTTTTTCCAAGTGTTTCATCTAAATTTCTAATGTCTTTTTTCTTTCAGATGCAGTTTTTCTTCGTGTTGATCCAAACAGACTGCAATACTTTCAGTCTGAACCTGTTTCTTTTATCTGTGTTGGGTTTGATGGCCTGAGTCAGTTAAAAGCGATCAGGAATACTGAACATTTCAAACCAGCATGTGACATCAAGAGAAAGCCAACAGGCTCCTACTGCAACATTGATCCAGTCTATTTAACAGACAGTGGACAGTACTGGTGTGAGACTGAAGATGGAGAGAAAAGCAACACAGTCAACATCACTGTCACTGGTAGGTTATTTTTCTTAGGCTAAGATATTACTTTAACATTATATATGTATTGCATGGCATAAAAAGTAAAACATTTGTAATTGATCATGATTAACGCTATGAAATCATTACATTAACGTGATTCAGTTTTTTTATTGTTTCAACAGCTATAATATTTACTATATGTACATGAAAACATCAGAGATTTTACACCATATTTTTCCAGCTGGTCCTGTGATCCTGGAGAGTCCTGCTCTTCCTGTGGTGGAGGGAGACAACGTGACTCTGCTCTGCAGAACCAGGACCAACTCTACAAACATCCAATATTATTTCTACAAAGATCAAGAACTGATGGAAAGTCGTACGACATCAGAGGTGACCATTAACAACGTCTCCAAGTCTCATGAAGGTCTTTACAGTTGCAACATCTCTGGTGTTGGAACATCATCAGAAAGTCAACTGGTTGTAAAAGGTGAGTTTTGTCTCCAAACTAACTACACATCAGTAGTTGTACAGGTAGGACTGGAGCACATCATGAATGATGAAGTTATCTGTAATTACATGTGATTTCAGAGTCAAAAAGTGAAAACTTGTAATTTATTTTCACTTTTTGCAACAAAAAACACATTCATCACCTGTCATGAAGAGTCCAGCTCTGATGAGTCTCCTGTTGTGTTCACGCTGCCACGGATCATTGTCTTTGCTGTGACTGCAGCCCTCGTGGTGCTTTTGTTGGGACTTCTTCTTACGATTATTAAGCGCACAGGTACAGATCTGATGTCATAGGGTTGCATATAAACAGGGCTCCTCTTCTGGAGTCATTTCACATCTCATGCCAAAACGTTTATTTAAAGTATCAGTACATGTTGTACTTATTAATAATGTCCATTGTCTCTGTTGCTGTCAGCTTTTTTGCGTTTCTGTCCATCAAAGACTCAAACAGCAGCTGAAAACCATCAAATAAGTGAGTGTGAACTAGAGCCAAGTTTTTAAAATACTATATTTATTGTCCTTCAGCTTGTGTCAATAATAATCTAGTACATTTTCTTCTGTCTTTCAGTCTCTGCAGAAGACGATGCAGACGGTTTGACGTATGCAGTTGTCACAAAGAAAAGAAAAGACAAAGGTTTACGTGACTGTTTTTTTTTTTTACTTTAACAACTAGAGCTTTTATAGACACGTATATAAGAGACTAAGTGATGGTTTACATTTAACATGTTGATGTAGGTTAACCACCGAGGAAATTAAAAATAATCAGAGGTGAAACTGACAGTTGATGTGCTGTAAGACGAGGCTGACACATGCTTTTCATTTTGTCTTCAGACTCTGCAGACGCTGGTGATAAGTCGAGTCTCTGCCTCGACACAAACCACAGCAATAAACCACAGTCAGAGAAGGGTAAGAGGCTCTGTTGACCCCCGTCACACCCTCACTGTTAATATTTATAATTAACTCTTTCAGTTCATCTGTAGCTAACTGATGCTTCCTCCTGTTCAGATGATGACGAGTCCTCAGCTCAACTTGTCTACGCTGCTGTGACCATAAAAACGACCCCACAACTTCCACAGTCTGGTTCGTATGTTGTTACAACAAAGACTTGATCTTGTTCAGAGCAGAAGTACGTGACCTGCCACCTACAGTTCATCAGTAGTCATCATGTTCATCTGAGATCACTTCAAAATGTTTGTGATGATGTAACAAACACTGACAGCACCATGACACCAGAGGAATGAAGAGTGGAAACAGTGTTTGTTACTGTAGTTACATGTGTCTTGTCCAGAGGAGCTGTGGCTTCACACTGTAATAAATGACCTGTCAGACTTTGTGTAGTTTCAAGACCAAAAACATCCCAGTCAGATTTTAATAACAAAGTCTAATCAGGGTCACTCCCTGTTATCGTCCTGTCTGTCACATGATGACATCTCTTGTGTTTCAAGATGAAACATAAATTTGACATGTTTCCTCAACAGGATCAGGATCATCCAGCACCACAGAGAACCTGAATCCCACAGTGGCCCCAGACACAAATTTAATGGAGGAGGAAGTTGTCTACTCTGCTGTCAAGAAGGTGAGACCTCCAGACCGTCAAAGACATGAAGCTCATCTCATCATTCTTTAGATTAACATCATGTTCACTTGTGGTAAAATATTATTACCTCAGGATTCATTTATGTAATTTTCCACTGAGTTTTCAACCATAAAACATGGTTTTCATCAGTGAACAGGACTTAACTTTGGTGTCGTTAACAGATCTGAGTTTGTGTTAGTTTGTTCTGCAGGAAACAGAGACACCAGAGTGAAGACGGCTGAGAAAGTGGAGACTCTGATTGGTCCAACAAACATGTGCAACAGAAGAAGTGATGAATGATTCATGTTCTTTTATTTTTTTATTTAGTATTCACTGACATAAAATGTATTTTGTTTCCAATAGAAGAAAAAAAAATAAATAAAAGCATTTTTCAAACAGTGTCTGAAAAAAATAAATTCAATATTAAATGCTAAAACAGACATTTTAAAAGATCAAATTCACCTTAAATGTTTTTAAAGTCACAGTGAGTTTGTTCAGTTAGATGACATTAATATTAACAGATTAATAAAAGTGAGACAGTTGTATCAGATTAGTTGATTACATTACATTTCAAGTTGACAGTAGACGTCAGTGTCTGTTCATTGTCTGTTCACACAGACAATACATCAAAACGAGCGTCTCAGTCGGACTCGGTTTGCTGTCATTTTCCTCCTTTTCTGCTCCTTTTTAAATAAATAGCAGTAGTTCGAGACACACATTTCATGCTCCTCTGTGTCCGACACAGCCATGTTTACGTCCCCAAAAATTCATTATGGAAACAGAATAAGATGATGTGAAAAGGCAAATTTCTATTCATTAGAAAAAAACGACTGGATTAGGAGAGAAGTTGAATTTTTCTCCGCTGGTGTTTGTAGCGTCCTGTGTTTTGTTTTCGATGCTGGTGATAATTTGAGCCTCTCAGACACAAACCACAGCAGAGTGAACGTACGTGAAAGACGAGTGATGGACATGGAACATATGAGATGTTCAATGACAATAATGCAGTAGGTGTATTAGACGTATCAGGAAAACCTGACAGGAATTTATAAAAAGAAGCAGAATAAGCTTCATATATAAGAGAGATGTTTAAAAGTTACTAGACAACAAATAGATATGAGACGCACAGAGTTAATGAAGTTCTATAGTTTCAACAAGTGACATGTGACCACACTGTTTAAACCAGGTCAGTATTAAACATGAATATGAGTCTGAACCAGTCATGGTTTTATTGTTACAATGTTGAAAACTACTGAAGAAATTAGATGATTTTAAATAATATTTTAGTCTGATATCAATGCACAGTAGAGAGTAAATACAAGCAATGTTTTACAGAAAGTAAAAAAATAAAATAAAATAAATGAAGAATAAGACAAAGACCTGGTTTACAGCTCTGATGTTTCATTACATCTGGTGAAATAATTTGTAAATTTTTCATTAAACCAAAAGAACAAAAATGTCACAATGTTACACTTGATATTTACAGAACAGGTCTGGATCATTTTGACTGATTCATAATTAAATTTATTTTATATAAAAAAGTTAAAACAATAATAAAAAAGACTTTGTTTTGATGAACTGTCCTGGATGGATCTTGTTGTTTTCATGTCTGCTACAGTTTAATGTTTCAAGATTGAGCCTTGGCAAAATCAAATGTCTTCACATGCATTTCCTGTTGAGGAAATAAAATAGTTAAAACAGTAAATGACATCTGGGTCCATGTTATTAGTTCTGGTCAAATGTATGTGAACAACCAAGTGAACATGATATTAATGTGCTGCAGTAACAGACTTCACTCTTTTCCTTTTAGACTTTCCACCACATGTTGGATCTTTAATAACAGAGTATTATGATGATGTGAGTTTACTCAGTATCAGCTCTGATCACATGGTTCATCACAATAAAACAATGATCTTCCTGTCAATGACTGTGTTGGCTGTAGACTGTAAACTGATGCAGCACAGATACAAGTAGATTATTGTCTAATATATCATAGTGAACTGTAGCGTTAGGATTTCCTTCATTTAGATCTAAGAGGTCTGGAGTAAAGATGAACAAACACATGGACATGTGTCCACATACATTTGACCATAAAGTGTCTTCATGTAGGTGTGTGATACAAACTGATGTCAGACCTTTTCAAAAGAGTTGAACAAGGTGATCAACACTTGGTCTCCAATGTCCCAGAGTTTGTGGTTCTTCCCATCTTCATATGTTACAGTTTCAGTTTGTTCAGGTCTGAGATTAAATTGTTTCAGTTTCTTGATGATTGGTTTTCTGTTGTTGACCTGTATATGAACCTCCCAACCTTTCAGTTGTAGATCCTTCATGAATGAAACAGTGTGGAAGAGAAGATGAGACAGAGATTTTCACTAAACATCTTCATCCTCAGTGAATCAGTGTGTGATTCTACTTTCTATATATTTCAGCTCATGGATCAGTCTCATATCAAATCTTTATCTAACTTGTCAGAAAACATGACTGGACTGAGCAGAGTAAAAAGTGTCTGGTGAAATGTTGATTTTCTAATGATTTTATTGAACCAGGATATGAACCTTCCCACAGTTTCATCAAAGACACTTTATTGGACTCCTGGTGGAAACATTCAATACTTGATGAACACAGCTCCTGGACTGTACAGTCTGTGTTAACACTGCTGTTTAAATGAAGAAGTGATAATGATGAAAATGATCTAAAATGTTAACAGCAGCTCATTATGTGCAATAGTTTCAACACTAAGGACAAATTATTCAATTTGAAACTTTATGATTTTGACAAACACATGAGTATAAACTCTGTGAAACATTTAAATCTCCAACACTAATCACATATGATCATGTTGTATTCACACATTGTCCATTCAAACACAAACATCATTACCTGATCAGACTTGTTGTGGAGTCTAATGTTACGACCCATCTGGTCGACCTCATGAACCATGACTGGTCGACTGGTTGAGTCCTGATTGGTCGTCGGTCTCTGACCTTCCTGCTCTTTGTTTGTCACTAACTGAGACACAAAACACACATCATCAACTTCCTCTCACATTTCTGCAGCAAACAAACAGACAGATGGATGTAGAGCAACTGTGTCTCCTAGAAGTTAGATTTTATACAAAAACTTCATCATCACATTTTATTTAGAAATAAAACTGTGATCAAATTGTGTTTTCTATCAGTTTAATGTGGAAATGATTCATTCACATGTTTGACAGTTTAGAAGAACATTGGATATTATTATGTTGTTAGATCAGATGTTTGAAATCTATGTTCATTTTCACTGACAGAGACTCATCTTTATTAAAGTGGAGGTGAACTCTGCTCTGACTCTTATATGTGATGTCTGTCAACATACAGTGTGTTGTATTTAATGTGAAGTAAAGTCAGACCTCTCCAGAGCTGTTGAAGACAGAAACCAACACATTGTCTTCAGGTTTCCACAGTTCTTGATCAGGCCACAGCAGGTCAGTGTAGGTGATGTTGCTGACACCACCTCTAGTCCAGACCTGACAAGATCAGACATCACTGATTGATCAAGTCGACATTTGCAGTCAAGTCAAACTTCATTAAAACAACAACAACATTGAGGCTGTTTGATATTTTCCTTCTTCTCTCATTTCACTGGAGCTCAGTGTTTGAAGGTGAGTTAGTTTGTAGAGTTTCAGGTGTAAATGTAGTGAACAGCTGAGAAACACAAACAGAAAGAAAAAATAAAAACTCACAGTGACACATTCTCCAGCCTGGAGCTTAGTCTGGTGCCACATTATATAAAAGTTTGGTTTTCTGTCGTTGACTCGTACATGTATCTGCCAGCCACTCAGTTGTTGAACCTACATGAGAGAAACAGTTTGTCAGACAGAGGCTGAGACAAAGAGACACCAACAAACCACCAGAGACACAGATATTCACACTACGTCTTCAGTCTCAGTGGTTGAGTGATTGTCTCAGGTAACGACGTGTTTGTTTAATGTTTCAGGAAACATTTCTGGACTGAACCAGGACAAAAACATCAACCTTTTCATACTTTAACCACAGACCACATTGAAGTGGATTCTAGTGGAAACACAGAATCCTTCATGATCACAGACTGTTCACAACATGTCACATCCATCATGTGAATGAATGAGGAAACACATGGAAACTAATTATTGTGTAGTTTAGTTTGAATGGTCTGTGTTGAAACATCTTGATAAACTCTGTTAATGTGTTTTAATCATGTTCATCAACAAACTGATCACATTCATTACCTCAGTGGACTGGTTCATGAGACGGATAAAACTGCCTTGTTGGTCCACATCAAGATTGATGACTCCTGGAGACTAAACACACACATACAATCATTAGATTAAACAGCAATAACAATAAATTACATATTCATTCCAATGTTATATTTACTATCGACTAAAACAGATTGACTGGTAAACAGCTTCTCTTCATGATGGTCCAGTACAACTTGTGCTTCACTGCTGATACGACAATCAACCATTTATCAACTTCCCGTCTTCAGTCACTGAGACTCTGTCAGACTGAAACTCCTTCACTTGAGGAAGCAGCTCATCTCCACCCTGAACTGAACGGTTCTTAAATCCACCTGAATCTGGTAAAGTGGGACAATTGGTCACTTTGATCACCTGAATCCTGAAATCTGTTTGCTGCTGCTCATGTTTTCATTTTAAATAAATGAGCTGCTACTTTCAGTTCAGAGCAGAACGATTAGAACCAGTGAACTGCTGGTTACTGATGTGTTGATGGTTTATTTATCATTTTCAAATATTTTAAACCTTCAATAAAACAGTAAAGGTAAAAAAAAGAGCAAAGAATTGAGTCAACGTGTGATAATATAATATAAAAACATTGACATATTAATTATGAACCAGAGGTTTTAAGAAGTGATGATCAATACAAACATCACTGTATATCTTAAAAAGATTTTAGTCTTCACAGAAAATTAATTTGTTGTTGACAATGATTCAAAATGTTAAAATGACTCAACAATAAATCCTTCAGCTTTAAATAAAAATAATGAACCAGTTTGTTTCTTCTCCAGTTTTTGCTGCTTCTGGTTCTGAGAGGAAAGAGGGAAGGTAAGGTGGACGATTTTACTCTAAATGTATGAGAACATACTATGACACGGTGTCAGGTAGAAAATTATTTATCAGACTAATCAGCTTTTACATTGAGACACATGATAAAAAACATCCAACTTTTTCAAAAAATGATGAGTTTAATTCAGAAACCATGTCATCTGTTGGGTTTTTGTTGTGGATTGATACTAAGAAACCATCAACAAGAGATGAAACTGACAATGACAAAAGAAAAAGCAGCTGGAGAGAAAATGTTTAGTGGAAAAATACAAACATGAACCTTCAGCAGGTTGGTCTCCAGCTTCTCATCCTGGAGTTTCTTTAACTCAGCTTGTTTTTCTTCAGTCTGAAGGGAGAAGATGAAGTCAAACATGAGCAGAGATGTCAAGTTTATGTCACATTGTACAAATGGGAAGTTTTCCCTGGACTGAAGAACTAAATATAAAACATACAGACTTTATAAAACAGTGTCCTGACACTTTGTCTTGAACATGTTGAATTTAAATCAGTGCACAACTAAACAGAAACTTAAATAGAAATGAAATAAATTTAAAGGCTGTTGTAAATAAATCTTTAGTGGTAAAGATACAGATATGAACCTGTTCAGTCTTGGTCTGTATCTCTGTCTCCTTGGTCTCCACCTTCTTCTTCCGAGTTTCTACTTCCTGTTCAACTTCCTCCTTCTTCTTCTGCAGCTCTGACCTTCTGGGATCCTGAACCATAATAAAACATGTGAGTGAACAAACTGTTCAATGACTCAAATAGAAAAACATGAAACATCAGATTTCTGCTGAATAACAAGTGAGAATGTCAGAAAATGATCCATGTGGTAGAAACTCTGTGTTTCAATGGTAAAGTTTAGTTTGTAGTTTATTTTAGTTGTGTGGTTGGTAACATGTGGTTTCTCACTAGAAACTGTTCACATTCACATTTTCTCTGCTGCTTTGATAAAGTTGTTCAATGTTGTTAATGAAGTTGATGAAGAAAATGAAGTGATGAGCAGCAGAGAGTCCAGTCTGTCTGTCTCATTGTTCTCATTCAGTCTGATGATGATACAAGATGATCAGTTCAAATATGATGATAATGGACTTTAGTGTTTCTTTAGATGAGTCTGTTTGTGTATCAGGACACATCAGACTGTTTCACTGTGGTTACAACATTAACTTACTGTAGAAATGTTGGAGTAGATGGACTGGTCTATTATGATCTTCTCCAGCTGTGAGGAAGAGACACAGAGACATGATGACCATATTAAATCATATGTGTCATTATACAACCAGGAAGTGAATCTACAGTCAAGTGTATTTTATATGTGACATGTTACTGAGTGGATGTAAGTTATGAAAGTGAACTGGATCCATTTAGTTTGTATCAGACAGTAGAGATGATGACATGTGAATAAATACATGAAGAAATAAACCTCTTGGTTCTTGTTCTCCAGCTCTTCATTCAGGGTCTGTAGCTCCTCCTTCATCCTCTGCTTCTCTTCACTGAGCTGATCAACTTCTGCTTGTTTGTCTCTGACCTGGAGGACAGTGAGACCATGAAGACAAGATGAGACATGTTCATTTCTCAACATTTAAAGTGAAATCAGGTCATTATTTTGTTAAAGTGGAGACGAAGCTGATTCTTGTTGGTCTCCTGCTTTTCTTTCAAAATCTTCACTCTGTCCTCAGCTTCCTGTGTCCTGCTGATCAGATGTCTTATTTATTTATCTATTTATTTATTTTATTTTTACCAGAGAGACTTTGGACACATGAGGCAGAGGAACAAGATGGAGGACATGAAAGACAAAAACTTCAACATTAGTCAAAGTGATATGTTCAACATTATTGCTCAAATTATTGTATCTTTGTTTGTTAACATATAAACTTCAGTCTCAGTGATTCAGTAATCGTCTCAGGTAACAACATGTTGTCAATCGTATCAAGACTATCTCTCGATAGTTTCTTCTCTCAGAGAACCACGGTTACAAGGACGTTTGTTTAATGTTAACTGAAGGGAGGGATGGAAAGACATAGTCATTGGTTACCAGCTCAAAGCTTTTAGTTGTATGTTGTATTTTGAGGTTTAAGGTAAAGAAAATGAAATTACTAAAATCATTTCTACACATGCAACAAACGTCTAAGCAGCTAAAAACCAAGAGGAGGTGGGAACTGGTCGAAACATCATAATCACAAAGAATCATAATGATTTTAAATTAATTCAAAAATGATTCATGAAAAAAATGAAATGAAAAAGATAAAATGCAAAATTTAAAACCAGCTCATTGTTTAGTTAAAATCATGAACCTTGTTCTTCTTCTCATTCAGAGTCGTTACCTTTTCTCTGCTTCCTCATTCTTCTTCTTCTCTTCTGAGAGCTGCTGCTCCACCTGTCAGACAGGACAGAGATGAAGACAAACAGTATTAATGTAACTACAAGTTCACATCACATTCATGTGTAAATGAATTCTGATTCCTCAGGATGTGATGAAACTGATCAGACAACAAAGTTTAGTCTCTTTACTCTGAGTGGATTTAAAACCAGCTCATTGTTTAGTTAAAATCATGAACCTTGTTCTTCTTCTCATTCAGAGTCGTCACTTCTCTCTCAGTCTCCTTCCTCTTCTTCTTCTCTTCATCCTGGAGCTTCTTCTCCACCTGTCAGACAGGACAGAGATGAAGAGACAATTGATTTCATCAAGTGAATGAAAACACAACATGTGTGTGAACTCTCATGTCTGATCAGTTGGACAGTCTGATTCAAACCTCTGTGTTGCAGATGAACTTGAGTTCAGTCTCAGAAACAGATTCATTGACTCACATTTGATGAATAGTTCAAGTGTCACATCTTATCCATTCAGTGTGTTTGTGTGTCCACAAACTAGTTTGATATTTGTGATTGTTGATGTTGTAACAAGCTAAACCTTCAGTGAAGCAGTAAAGGTAGAAAAAAGAGCAGCTGTGACACGTTTGAGGACAAACAGTGATGAAGATGTAGAGGAAGAGTTGAGTCGACATGTCAGAGAGTTAATAATGATCAGACCAACCTGACTTTTCTGCTTCTTCAGTGTCTCCACTTGTTTCTTCTCCTGCTGCAGCTGTGATTGAACACAAACTTGATGTGAGATATAAAACAATGTGACAAAGTGAAACAGATTTTAACAAACATGTCGATCACAGGAAACAAATAAATCTGGTTTAAAAAGATGAACCTGTTTGTTCGTGGTCTCCAGGTTCTTCTGCAGCTGTTGAACTTCATCTTGTTTGGTTTTAATCTGAGACAAAGAGACAGAGAACAGAGTGAAGATATAATCCTGATGAAATCACTTTTATCATTTAGACATTTTAACAGTGACAGAAAAACAAGAATCTATTGGATTTTACATTTTACAGCTGCTGCAGATAAACAGCTGATTTAAACAATAATATTCACCAAGACAAGATATTACAGTTTTGGTCTGACTGTTTAACCTTGTGAATGATTTTAAAACACAATCACAGCAGAGATAAAACTCTGGTAACATGTAAACATGAAGACCACAAACCAGTTGGTCCTTCTCTTTCTTCAGTGTCTCCACTTGTTCCTTCTCCTGCTGCAGCTGTGATTGAACACAAACTTGATGTGAGATATAAAACTGATGATGGTCTAAGTGGAAAATGGACACAAAGTCATGATGGTGACACGTTTCAGTGGAAACATTCAACTATCCTCTGTTTGTAACAGTAATAAATGAAAATGCAGGTTTAGATTCACAGACTTTCTCAGTTGTTTGTCACCTTTTTCTCTGCTTCCTCATTCTTCTTCTTCTCTTCTGAGAGCTGCTGCTCCACGTGTCAGACAGGACAGAGATGAAGACAAACAGTATTAATGTAACTACAAGTTCACATCACATCCATGTGTGAATGAATTCTGATTCCTCAGGATGTGATGAAACTGATCAGACAACAAAGTTTAGTTTCTTTACTCTGAGTGGATTTAAAACCAGAAAAAGCCTCTGAGCTCATTGTTTACTTCTTGAAGGTCTCAACTGTCTGAATTCTAGTTTTTATTTATTTATTTTATCTTGTTTTCAACAAAATGTTTCTTCTTTACTTACTTCATCTGCCATCAGCCGTTGATTCTCACTTTTAGATCCTGTCTCTGTGTGAAATTAAAGTATAAAAAACATTTCATTTCATGTGTAAAGGTCAGAAATCTGAGTCTAAAAGGAAATTTATGAGCTGTTGTGTGACTCACTGATGATGTTGTGTCTTTGTTTCAACACAATATAAACAAGTGAAAGAATAATCACGATGCAAACAGACAAACTAACAACCAGACCAACTGTAGCAGGAGAAGAACTGGACTGGGTCTTAAAGAAATCATCTGAAAAGATAAAACACAGAATAAAACAACATTAATATAAAACTAGACCTCAAAGTAGAATCACATAAATATATTATTTCTTACCTGGAACATGAATGTGAGTCTCTCTGGTCTGGTTGATGTTCTTCTGTTGGACTCTACAGGTGAATGTGTTGTTGTGTCTCTTCTCCACAGTCACTCTGCTGACAGTATAGAGGTCATCAGGACCTCTGACTGTCTCTGTAGGTCCAGCAGAGAGGAGGTTTCCCTCAGCGTCCAGCCACAACACCTCAGGCTCTGGATACCAGCCTTTAGACTCACACTGTAACATCACTCCTCCACTGTTTGTGTCAATCCCAGTAGATCAATGGTGGGTGAGGAGACATCAATTGATGCTGAGTAAAATAAAAAATAAAAAGAGTGGTCAGCAATAAAGACATAAATCAATATTGAAGTGTCTGGTCTGAGAATTGTATCTCTGAGACAATGAAGTGTTGTACAAGGGCCTCAGAAGAGACTGTTTTAGTGCCGTTCCTGTTCATGTTGCTCACAGCAGATTTTAAATTAGTGCTGTCAATAGATAGAGGCAATTTAACTAATTAATCTTACATTTTTAAATCGTTAAATCTAGATTAATTACAATTAAAAGTTTTGTTTTTTTTTAGGGGGGGTGTTTAACATATGCTCCATTCACATTATAACTACCAAATGCATTGATGCATGGAGGACAGTTATCATCAGACCATTTTTTAATCTATGACGTAGCAAACTAGACTATGACGCTGCGCCACAGTCTAGTCAATGTATGGAAACATCACCTGAGGAAATTTGAATAAGGTGAAGTGGGAAGGATTACTCTACATGTTCAGCTACTGTCTCTCTATCTCTCATATCTAAGTCAGCACATACTGGAAGTAAACAAACCTCCATTAAGTTAGTTTTTCACGTTAATGTCGATCATATTAATTGCAACGATTGACACGTTAACTCTGACAGCCCTAGTTTAAATACAACTCAAAATCCCGACACATGCAAAAAAATCTGATGTATCCGATGATACATTCTGATGGACTCTGGTGGACAGGGTCACATCGAACAAACTGGAGGTCATCATGGCCAAAGGTAGACACCCTCTCCTCAGTCTCCTAGCCGATAGGCAGCAGTGACATGAGGCTGCTCTCACTGAGTGGTTCAAGAGATCTTTGTCCCCACTGTAATTAGATTTTTGAATGCCCTCTGACCCCCATGGAAGTCAGATTTAATGGATGTGGTTGTGATGTTATGAAATGTTGGTGACAGAATTTGTATAACTAAGTTTAATAACAGGTGCATCTACTCTACGGTGATTCTAGATTATTACATGTTCTATAATGTGTTTGTTAAAATGTTCAAGTTTTATATTTTCTACAGTAACAAATGTCCAATGACTCCTACAACTCTAACCCTCATTAAAATCATATTTGGAGACTTTGTTAATGAATCTTAATTTCTCAACAGCATCATTTTGATTCTACCAAAATTCTTCAGTCTACAACAAACATAAATACAGTATATATCCACTTACCAACGATGAGTTTAACAGAAGATTCTTTATTCAGTTTTGGAATGTAGCACTTGTACGTTCCTTCATCAGAAGGTTTCACATGAGATAGTTTCAGTGAAATGTTTCCACGCCTCAGTTCATCAGTCGACAGTGATGTTCGTCCCCTGTAGGATTCATGTTGAGGCTCAACAAGGTCCTGACCACCACGCCGCACATGGACAAACATGAGGTCAAGGTCAGATCTTGCCCACTCCAACGTCATGGCAACAACATCCTCTGCAGGTTCCAGATGACATGGTAAAATGACGTCTTCACCAACTTTTGCCAGGAATTGCTGAGTTGATCCAATTAATTCAGACTCACCTGGAAAGAGACACACATGTTTATTCATTTGTCCAGTTGGTGAGGATTCATATTTTCAGTCAGAATCCGTGTTTCTATGCAGTCGATCTCATTGGTGGTGTCGTGTCCAGACTGGACAATATGATCTCAGTATTATATTTAGATAGCACACCACATTTTCTTGTCACTAACACTGTAAAAACCTCAACAAGACTTATGTCTTATTCATATGTAATTTCATGAGAAATATCTTAACAATTATTTAATGGATGGCCATGAAAGCTGTGGTTTCTAAAGCTTCAGCACGTTACATTTTTACATTTACATTTTTGTAGCTCCCTGTCAATCACAGATTGTGCACATTTGTCAAACTGACATCTGGTATTTAAACATAACCTACGGAATCCATGACTCTTTGTGACTGAGCACATCACCTATTTCCTGTTATTACACCTGCTCAAAAGACAGAAACAACTCTGTTGCTTTGTATTACCAATAAATATCAGTGGACAACAAATTGAATGTTTAATATCCAGTTGATGCAGCAGATGCATTATAAACATTTGGTCTAGCAGCTTGGCCTCCACAGTAGTTCATTTAATGACATATATTTGTGTCATTATTTTTGATCCAAAGCATAAACCAATCTCAGAGTTGTATTTGCATGCAAGGTACCTTTAGAGTGAGTTAGGAGAAGGTGGAAAATCAAAAGACCCAGAAATCTGATCAGAGACTGAAGGGACGGTCTGGTCTTTGAGGAAAACATCCCCAAGTTCTGAAAGTTGAGAGACCAGAGGTACATTATATGGAAACATGTAGTGTTAAACTAATAATTCAGCAGATTAACTATTAACTATTCTGATCATAAATTAAGTAACCATTGTCTCCGTTTATATGCACATATATAGTAATTCATTATAAATATATTGTGTTACATCCATGTAAACTGTCAACATTCATTATGCGTGAAGTTAATCAAACCATCACCCCAGAAAAAGCTGACTTTTTATTTCAGTCTCACAAATGTCACATAAAACTTTCATACTTGATGCAAGTCCAACTGAGTTATAATTTCACTGTTTTGCCCACTTGAGAAACACTGTTTCTTACTGAAACGTCTTGACAGGATTGGAGCTTATACTAAAGTTCAAATGAAAAAACAATATTTACATTAAACTACCTGAACTGAACTCCTCACTGAAGTAACAGTACTAATGGTGATGATAAAAACATGAGTATGTGGATGAATAGATAGTTAAAATACTAGATTAGATTAGTTAAAATTAAATTCAGACGACGACGTACCTGATCCATGATGTGTTGTTCATTGGACTGTTTGAACAAAACTATAAAAACCATTGATAAGACTGTAGCTCAACCTCCACTTCTATGTGACCTCTATGTGACTGTGTATTCTGCCTTCTACTCATAAAATTACTGGCCATAAATACACAAGTTAAACTTTAAACACAGTGTTATCTGGTCTCAACGTCTGTTTTCTACTCACCTCACTTTCATTTTCAGTGTTGCTGTTAACACCTGTACTTTGACCCTGTTGCCAGGTAACTGGCCACTATAAAATAAAACAGCTGCAATTAAAACCATCTGTTGGAGAAGGGTTGTGAATATGAGGTATTGTCTTCAATACCTCATATTCAATTCAATAACTCAATTCAAATTGTATAATATTGTCTTCATATCATTTTTTTAACTTGAGCCCAAGAATATGTAATAAACCAGAACACCAGATCATAGACATGAAGAAACATCACTCTTGTTTCTATTTCAAATTGTTTTGCTTCAAACTCGATGTGTTTGTCCCACAGTCCAGATAATTATTTGTTTCACCTGAATCATCATTACACTCAGTGACATTATGTGACCACTAGTCGTCACTACGGTGCCATTACTGACTGAATTTATGACAAACTATTTTTGAGTGACCTTCCCTGCATCAGTGGACCCTCATCATCATCTTCATCATCATCATCATCATCATCATCATCATCATCATCATCATCATCATCATCATGAGTCCATAGATGCAGGTTTAAATAACATTTTGAAAACAGTACTTTTACTTGTAATGAACAATTTTTGCATATTAAAATAATGACAGCATTTCTTTCAGCCCTATTTTGCACAGTTCCACGTTTACTGCTCCTATTCTGTGGCACTGGCCTCACACCGATTGGGCAGGGTGCATGCTGGACCCGTCATGGTTGCATGGTAACAGGCTTCCTCTTGAGAGTGGTAGGTTGGGTCGGGGGGGGTCAGGTCCATGCGGTAGTGGTTTGGTGCTGGTTTCAGCTGGCAGTGCAGGTAATTCTGCGATCCTTTGGACCATACTGGTGGCCTTAGGGGAGTTCTGGTTCTGGGTGGGCAAGGGGGATCTGCTGTTCTCTCTCTCCATGGGTTGGGGTCCTTGATGGTTCTAACCCTGTTTCCCCTGTAGGGACCCAGAAGGTGGTATGCTGGGTTACCGTGTGGGACTTGGCTCCACCCCATTGGGGCTTGTGCCCCTCTTTGGACCTCTCCATTCTCCGGGGGCTGGTGTCTCTACTCCCTTGTGGGCTCATCACTGTCTCTGGGACGGGTTCTCTGTGTTGTGGGCCGGCTGGAGCACCTGGAGGCCTGGGCTTGGGCAGCCCGTTTCAACTGCCAACCACATCCGATGACAAACGGGAACACACACTTTTGATTTTATGACTGTTGCTGTTGTTGTTTTTTCTTCCTTTTTTTTCCTTTTTTTTTTGGTGGATTATTATTGTTGATACTGTTCCATGTCCTCCACCCTTCCCTAACAACACAGGGCACACAGACCTCCCATGCTGCTTCCCTAAGCAACAGTGGACAGAGCAGACTGAAAAAGAAAGAAAGAAGAAATAATAACATATCTTGGTCGACTGTGACTAGAGGAGTTATCCCCCAGACCACTCTGACGCTGCTGTGACGCTGCCTCAACATCAGAAAGAAAAAAAAAACCTGCACAGGAAGAGGAAGTTGTCTCTTTGTTCAGTTGTGTTTCTGTCAGAGGCTCAGTCAGTCAGCAGCGAGGCAGCATGGAGGTCACAGCGCTCTGCTTCAGACTGAGTGAGTAACAAGTCTCTTTCTGTTGTTTTACATTTCCCTGTACATCAAACCACCTGACATGTAACTCTGCTCCTTTGTTTATCCAGTAAAGCTTGTTCTCATGTTGATGATTGTACCAGTTCAGAACAGTGATACTCAGAAAAGAGGTGAGTGACAAACAGAAAAACCTCAACATGACCTTTGAATTTTGATGCACATTTTGTCTGAAGGACACCACCTGAGAATGGACCTGAACCTCTTTAATCTCTGTGTATTATTATTCATATCTATGATGCTATAAAATACCAGAACATAACTTTCTAAAAGTTTTAGTGGAATCTTTTACTAGAGATTAATCATTTGACAGAAATCTAAGTGTTTTTAGCTAATACTCTAATGTTTTGTTTTTTCTTTCAGATGCAGTTTTTCTTCGTGTTGATCCAAACAGACTGCAATACTTTTACCTTGAGCCTGTTACTTTTATCTGTGTTGGGTTTGATGGCCTGAGTCAGTTAAAAGCGATCAGGAATACTGAACATTTCAAACCAGCATGTGACATCAAGAGAAAGCCAACGGGCTCCTACTGCAACATTGATCGAGCCTATTTAACAGACAGTGGACAGTACTGGTGTGAGACTGAAGACGGAGAAAAAAGCAACACAGTTAACATCACTATCACTGGTAGGTTATTTTTTATTATTTTTTAGGTTACTACTACATTAATGTGCATGACCATAATCCCTCACCAATGTCACTGTACACAGATTTTACACCATATTTTTCCAGCTGGTCCTGTGATCCTGGAGAGTCCTGCTCTTCCTGTGGTGGAGGGAGACAACGTGACTCTGCTCTGCAGAACCAGGACCAACTCTACAAACATCCAATATTATTTCTACAAAGATCAAGAACTGATGGAAAGTCGTACGACATCAGAGGTGACCATTAACAACGTCTCCAAGTCTCATGAAGGTCTTTACAGTTGCAACATCTCTGGTGTTGGAACATCATCAGAAAGTCAACTGGTTGTAAAAGGTGAGTTTTGTCTCCAAACTAACTACACATCAGTAGTTGTACAGGTAGGACTGGAGCACATCATGAATGATGAAGTTATCTGTAATTACATGTGATTTCAGAGTCAAAAAGTGAAAACTTGTAATTTATTTTCACTTTTTGCAACAAAAAACACATTCATCACCTGTCATGAAGAGTCCAGCTCTGATGAGTCTCCTGTTGTGTTCACGCTGCCACGGATCATTGTCTTTGCTGTGACTGCAGCCCTCGTGGTGCTTTTGTTGGGACTTCTTCTTACGATTAAGCGCACAGGTACAGATCTGATGTCATAGGGTTGCATATAAACAGGGCTCCTCTTCTGGAGTCATTTCACATCTCATGCCAAAACGTTTATTTAAAGTATCAGTACATGTTGTACTTATTAATAATGTCCATTGTCTCTGTTGCTGTCAGCGTTTTTGCGTTTCTGTCCATCAAAGACTCAAACAGCAGCTGAAAACCATCAAATAAGTGAGTGTGAACTAGAGCCAAGTTTTTAAAATACTATATTTATTGTCCTTCAGCTTGTGTTAATAATAATCTAGTACATCTTCTTCTGTCTTTCAGTCTCTGCAGAAGACGATGCAGACGGTTTGACGTATGCAGTTGTCACAAACAAAAGAAAAGACAAAGGTTTACGTGACTGTTTTTTTTCTTTACTTTAACAACTAGAGCTTTTATAGACACGTATATAAGAGACTAAGTGATGGTTTACATTTAACATGTTGATGTAGGTTAACCACCGAGGAAATTAAAAATAATCAGAGGTGAAACTGACAGTTGATGTGCTGTAAGACGAGGCTGACACATGCTTTTCATTTTGTCTTCAGACTCTGCAGACGCTGGTGATAAGTCGAGTCTCTGCCTCGACACAAACCACAGCAATAAACCACAGTCAGAGAAGGGTAAGAGGCTCTGTTGACCCCCGTCACACCCTCACTGTTAATATTTATAATTAACTCTTTCAGTTCATCTGTAGCTAACTGATGCTTCCTCCTGTTCAGATGATGACGAGTCCTCAGCTCAACTTGTCTACGCTGCTGTGACCATAAAAACGACCCCACAACTTCCACAGTCTGGTTCGTATGTTGTTACAACAAAGACTTGATCTTGTTCAGAGCAGAAGTACGTGACCTGCCACCTACAGTTCATCAGTAGTCATCATGTTCATCTGAGATCACTTCAAAATGTTTGTGATGATGTAACAAACACTGACAGCACCATGACACCAGAGGAATGAAGAGTGGAAACAGTGTTTGTTACTGTAGTTACATGTGTCTTGTCCAGAGGAGCTGTGGCTTCACACTGTAATAAATGACCTGTCAGACTTTGTGTAGTTTCAGACCAAAAACATCCCAGTCAGATTTTAATAACAAAGTCTAATCAGGGTCACTCCCTGTCATCGTCCTGTCTGTCACATGATGACATCTCTTGTGTTTCAAGATGAAACATAAATTTGACATGTTTCCTCAACAGGATCAGGATCATCCAGCACCACAGAGAACCTGAATCCCACAGTGGCCCCAGACACAAATTTAATGGAGGAGGAAGTTGTCTACTCTGCTGTCAAGAAGGTGAGACCTCCAGACCGTCAAAGACATGAAGCTCATCTCATCATTCTTTAGATTAACATCATGTTCACTTGTGGTAAAATATTATTACCTCAGGATTCATTTATGTAATTTTCCACTGAGTTTTCAACTATAAAACATGGTTTTCATCAGTGAACAGGACTTAACTTTGGTGTCGTTAACAGATCTGAGTTTGTGTTAGTTTGTTCTGCAGGAAACAGAGACACCAGAGTGAAGACGGGAGGAGACTCTGATTGGTCCAACAAACATGTGCAACAGAAGAAGTGATGAATGATTCATGTTCTTTTATTTTTCCCAGTATTCACTGACATAAAAATGTATTTTGTTTCCAACAGAAGAAAAAAAAAATAAATAAAAAGCATTTTTCTAAACAGTGTCTGAAAAAAAATAAATTCAATATTAAATACTAAAACAGACATTTTAAAAGATCAAATTCACCTTAAATGTTTTTAAAGTCACAGTGAGTTTGTTCAGTTAGATGACATTAATATTAACAAATTAATAAAAGTGAGACAGTTGTATCAGATTAGTTGATTACATTACATTTCAAGTTGACAGTAGACGTCATTGTCTGTTCATTGTCTGTTCACACAGACAATACATCAAAACGAGCGCCTCAGTCGGACTCGGTTTGCTGTCATTTTCCTCCTTTTCTGCTCCTTTTTAAATAAATAGCAGTAGTTCGAGACACACATTTCATGCTCCTCTGTGTCCGACACAGCCATGTTTACGTCCCCAAAAATTCATTATGGAAACAGAATAAGATGATGTGAAAAGGCAAATTTCTATTCATTAGAAAAAACGACTGGATTAGGAGAGAAGTTGAATTTTTCTCCGCTGGTGTTTGTAGCGTCCTGTGTTTTGTTTTCGATGCTGGTGATAATTTGAGCCTCTCAGACACAAACCACAGCAGAGTGAACGTACGTGAAAGATTTAGTGATGGACATGGAACATATGAGATGTTCAATGACAATAATGCAGTAGGTGTATTAGACGTATCAGGAAAACCTGACAGGAATTTATAAAAAGAAGCAGAATAAGCTTCATATATAAGAGAGATGTTTAAAAGTTACTAGACAACAAATAGATATGAGACGTACAGAGTTAATGAAGTTCTATAGTTTCAACAAGTGACATGTGACCACACTGTTTAAACCAGGTCAGTATTAAACATGAATATGAGTCTGAACCAGTCATGGTTTTATTGTTACAATGTTGAAAACTACTGAAGAAATTAGATGATTTTAAATAATATTTTAGTCTGATATCAATGCACAGTAGAGAGTAAATACAAGCAATGTTTTACAGAAAGTAAAAAAATAAAATAAAATAAATGAAGAATAAGACAAAGACCTGGTTTACAGCTCTGATGTTTCATTACATCTGGTGAAATAATTTGTAAATTTTTCATTAAACCAAAAGAACAAAAATGTCACAATGTTACACTTGATATTTACAGAACAGGTCTGGATCATTTTGACTGATTCATAATTAAATTTATTTTATATAAAAAAGTTAAAACAATAATAAAAAAGACTTTGTTTTGATGAACTGTCCTGGATGGATCTTGTTGTTTTCATGTCTGTCACAGTTTAATGTTTCAAGATTGAGCCTTGGCAAAATCAAATGTCTTCACATGCATTTCCTGTTGAGGAAATAAAATAGTTAAAACAGTAAATGACATCTGGGTCCATGTTATTAGTTCTGGTCAAATGTATGTGAACAACCAAGTGAACATGATATTAATGTGCTGCAGTAACAGACTTCACTCTTTTCCTTTTAGACTTTCCACCACATGTTGGATCTTTAATAACAGAGTATTATGATGATGTGAGTTTGCTCAGTATCAGCTCTGATCACATGGTTCATCACAATAAAACAATGATCTTCCTGTCAATGACTGTGTTGGCTGTAGACTGTAAACTGATGCAGCACAGATACAAGTAGATTATTGTCTAATATATCATAGTGAACTGTAGCATTAGGATTTCCTTCATTTAGATCTAAGAGGTCTGGAGTAAAGATGAACAAACACATGGACATGTGTCCACATACATTTGACCATAAAGTGTCTTCATGTAGGTGTGTGATACAAACTGATGTCAGACCTTTTCAAAAGAGTTGAACAAGGTGATCAACACTTGGTCTCCAATGTCCCAGAGTTTGTGGTTCTTCTCATCTTCATATGTTACAGTTCCAGTTTGTCCGTGTCTGAGATTAAATTGTTTCAGTTTCTTGATGATTGGTTTTCTGTTGTTGACCTGTATATGAACCTCCCAACCTTTCAGTTGTTGATCCTTCATGAATGAAACAGTGTGGAAGAGAAGATGAGACAGAGATTTTCACTAAACATCTTCATCCTCAGTGAATCCGTGTGTGATTCTACTTTCTATATATTTCAGCTCATGGATCAGTCTCATATCAAATCTTTATCTAACTTGTCAGAAAACATGACTGGACTGAGCAGAGTAAAAAGTGTCTGGTGAAATGTTGATTTTCTAATGATTTTATTGAACCAGGATATGAACCTTCCCACAGTTTCATCAAAGACACTTTATTGGACTCCTGGTGGAAACATTCAATACTTGATGAACACAGCTCCTGGACTGTACAGTCTGTGTTAACACTGCTGTTTAAATGAAGAAGTGATGATGATGAAAACAAGAGAAAATGATCTAAAATGTTAACAGCAGCTCATTATGTGCAATAGTTTCAACACTGACGACAAATTATTCAATTTGAAACTTTATGATTTTGACAAACACATGAGTATAAACTCTGTGAAACATTTAAATCTCCAACACTAATCACATATGATCATGTTGTATTCACACATTGTCCATTCAAACACAAACATCATTACCTGATCAGACTTGTTACGGAGTCTAATGTTACGACCCATCTGGTCGACCTCATGAACCATGACTGGTCGACTGGTTGAGTCCTGATTGGTCGTCGGTCTCTGACCTTCCTGCTCTTTGTTTGTCACTAACTGAGACACAAAACACACATCATCAACTTCCTCTCACATTTCTGCAGCAAACAAACAGACAGATGGATGTAGAGCAACTGTGTCTCCTAGAAGTTAGATTTTATACAAAAACTTCATCATCACATTTTATTTAGAAATAAAACTGTGATCAAATTGTGTTTTCTATCAGTTTAATGTGGAAATGATTCATTCACATGTTTGACAGTTTAGAAGAACATTGGATATTATATTATGTTGTTAGATCAGATGTTTGAAATCTATGTTCATTTTCACTGACAGAGACTCATCTTTATTAAAGTGGAGGTGAACTCTGCTCTGACTCTTATATGCAACTAGTATACAACTAAACAGAAACTTAAATAGAAATAAAATAAATTTGAAGGCTGTTGTAAATAAATCTTTGGTGGAAAAGTTACAGATATGAACCTGTTCAGTCTTGGTCTGTATCTCTGTCTCATCGGTCTCCACTTTCTTCTTCCGAGTTTCTACTTCCTGTTCAACTTCCTCCTTCTTCTTCTGCAGCTCTGACCTTCTGGGATCCTGAACCATAATAAAACATGTGAGTGAACAAACTGTTCAATGACTCAAATAGAAAAACATGAAACATCAGATTTCTGCTGAATAACAAGTGAGAATGTCAGAAAATGATCCATGTGGTAGAAACTCTGTGTTTCAATGGTAAAGTTTAGTTTGTAGTTTATTTTAGTTGTGTGGTTGGTAACATGTGGTTTCTTACTAGAAACTGTTCACATTCACATTTTCTCTGCTGCTTTGATAAAGTTGTTCAATGTTGTTAATGAAGTTGATGAAGAAAATGAAGTGATGAGCAGCAGAGAGTCCAGTCTGTCTGTCTCATTGTTCTCATTCAGTCTGATGATGATACAAGATGATCAGTTCAAATATGATGATAATGGACTTTAGTGTTTCTTTAGATGAGTCTGTTTGTGTATCAGGACACATCAGACTGTTTCACTGTGGTTACAACATTAACTTACTGTAGAAATGTTGGAGTAGATGGACTGGTCTATTATGATCTTCTCCAGCTGTGAGGAAGAGACACAGAGACATGATGACCATATTAAATCATATGTGTCATTATACAACCAGGAAGTGAATCTACAGTCAAGTGTATTTTATATGTGACATGTTACTGAGTGGATGTAAGTTATGAAAGTAAACTGGATCCATTTAGTTTGTATCAGACAGTAGAGATGATGACATGTGAATAAATACATGAAGAAATAAACCTCTTGGTTCTTGTTCTCCAGCTCTTCATTCAGGGTCTGTAGCTCCTCCTTCATCCTCTGCTTCTCTTCACTGAGCTGATAAAGTTCAGCTTGTTTGTCTCTGACCTGGAGGACAGTGAGACCATGAAGACAAGATGAGACATGTTCATTTCTCAACATTTAAAGTGAAATCAGGTCATTATTTTGTTAAAGTGGAGACGAAGCTGATTCTTGTTGGTCTCCTGCTTTTCTTTCAAAATCTTCACTCTGTCCTCAGCTTCCTGTGTCCTGCTGATCAGATGTCTTATTTATATTATTTATTTTATTTTTACCACAGAGACTTTGGACACATGAGGCAGAGGAACAAGATGGAGGACATGAAAGACAAAAACTTCAACATTAGTCAAAGTGATATGTTCAACATTATTGCTCAAATTATTGTACCTTTGTTTGTTAACATATAAACTTCAGTCTCAGTGATTCTGTAATCGTCTCAGGTAACAACATGTTGTCAATCGTATCAAGACTATCTCTCGATAGTTTCTTCTCTCAGAGAACCACGGTTACAAGGACGTTTGTTTAATGTTAACTGAAGGGAGGGATGGAAAGACATAGTCATTGGTTACCAGCTCAAAGCTTTTAGTTGTATGTTGTATTTTGAGGTTTAAGGTAAAGAAAATGAAATTACTAAAATCATTTCTACACATGCAACAAACGTCTAAGCAGCTAAAAACCAAGAGGAGGTGGGAACTGGTCGAAACATCATAATCACAAAGAATCATAATGATTTTAAATTAATTCAAAAATGATTCATGAAAAAAATGAAATGAAAAAGATAAAATGCAAAATTTAAAACCAGCTCATTGTTTAGTTAAAATCATGAACCTTGTTCTTCTTCTCATTCAGAGTCGTTACCTTTTTCTCTGCTTCCTCATTCTTCTTCTTCTCTTCTGAGAGCTGCTGCTCCACCTGTCAGACAGGACAGAGATGAAGACAAACAGTATTAATGTAACTAGTTCACAAGTTCACATGACATTGATGTGTGAATGAAGGAAGTGAGGGCAAACTGATGAACATGTAGAGATATTCAGGTTGTTATTTTTCCAAATGTCACAAACTTTAAAACATTCAGCAAATAAAGTGAACCAAAATGACAAAACTCTGTTACACAGGCAACAAAAACTTTTAATTCAGTTAAAATAAGTTTTGACTGAAAGTAGAGAGAAAGAGCAGCTGTGACACATTTGAGGACAAACAGTGATGAAGATGTAGAGGAAGAGTTGAGTCGACATGTCAGAGAGTTAATAATGATCAGACCAACCTGACTTTTCTGCTTCTTCAGTGTCTCCACTTGTTTCTTCTCCTGCTGCAGCTGTGATTGAACACAAACTTGATGTGAGATATAAAACTGATGATCGTCTCAGTGGAAAATGGACACAAAGTCATGATGGTGACACGTTTCAGTGGAAACATTCAACTATCCTCTGTTTGTAACAGTAATAAATGGAAATGCAGGTTTAGATTCACAGACTTTCTCAGTTGTTTGTCACCTTTTTCTCTGCTTCCTCATTCTTCTTCTTTCTTACTGAGAGCTGCTGCTCCACGTGTCAGACAGGACAGAGATGAAGACAAACAGTATTAATGTAACTACAAGTTCACATCACATTCATGTGTAAATGAATTCTGATTCTTAAGGATGTGATGAAACTGATCAGACAACAAAGTTTAGTCTCTTTACTCTGAGTGGATTTAAAACCAGCTCATTGTTTAGTTAAAATCATGAACCTTGTTCTTCTTCTCATTCAGAGTCGTCACTTCTCTCTCAGTCTCCTTCCTCCTCTGCTCTTCATCCTGGAGCTTCTTCTCCACCTGTCAGACAGGACAGAGATGAAAAGACAATTGATTTCATCAAGTGAATGAAAACACAACATGTGTGTGAACTCTCATGTCTGATCAGTTGGACAGTCTGATTCAAACCTCTGTGTTGCAGATGAACTTAAGTTCAGTCTCAGAAACAGATTCATTGACTCAGATTTGATGAATAGTTCAAGTGTCACATCTTATCCATTCAGTGTGTTTGTGTGTCCACAAACTAGTTTGATATTTGTGATTGTTGATGTTGTAACAAGCTAAACCTTCAGTGAAGCAGTAAAGGTAGAAAAAGGAGCAGCTGTGACACGTTTGAGGACAAACAGTGATGAAGATGTAGAGGAAGAGTTGAGTCGACATGTCAGAGAGTTAATAATGATCAGACCAACCTCACTTTTCTGCTTCTTCAGTGTCTCCACTTGTTCCTTCTCCTGCTGCAGCTGTGATTGAACACAAACTTGATGTGAGATATAAAACAATGTGACAAAGTGAAACAGATTTTAACAAACATGTCGATCACAGGAAACAAATAAATCTGGTTTAAAAAGATGAACCTGTTTGTTCGTGGTCTCCAGGTTCTTCTGCAGCTGTTGAACTTCATCTTGTTTGGTTTTAAACTGAGACAAAGAGACAGAGAACAGAGTGAAGATATAATCCTGATGGAATCACTTTTATCATTTAGACATTTTAACAGTGACAGAAAAACAAGGATCTATTGGATTTTACATTTTACAGCAGCTGTGATTGAACACAAACTTGATGTGAGATATAAAACTGATGATGGTCTAAGTGGAAAATGGACATAAAGTCATGATGGTGACACGTTTCAGTGGAAACATTCAACTGTCCTCTGTTTGTAACAGTAATAAATGGAAATGCAGGTTTAGATTCACAGACTTTCTCAGTTGTTTGTCACCTTTTTCTCTGCTTCCTCATTCTTCTTCTTCTCTTCTGAGAGCTGCTGCTCCACCTGTCAGACAGGACAGAGATGAAGACAAACAGTATTAATGTAACTACTAGTTCACATCACATCCATGTGTGAATGAATTCTGATTCCTCAGGATGTGATGAAACTGATCAGACAACAAAGTTTAGTCTCTTTACTCTGAGTGGATTTAAAACCAGAAAAAGTCTCTGAGCTCATTGTTTACTTCTTGAAGGTCTCAACTGTCTGAATTCTAGTTTTTATTTATTTATTTATTTATTTTATCTTGTTTTCAACAAAATGTTTCTTCTTTACTTACTTCATCTGCCATCAGCCGTTGTCTCTCACTTTTAGATCCTGTCTCTGTGTGAAATTAAAGTATAAAAGACATTTCATTTCATGTGTAAAGGTCAGAAATCTGAGTCTAAAATGAAATTTATAAGCTGTTGTGTGACTCACTGATGATGTTGTGTCTTTGTTTCAACACAATATAAACAAGTGAAAGAATAATCACGATGCAAACAGACAAACTAACAGCCAGACCAACTGTAGCAGGAGAAGAACTGGACTGGGTCTTAAAGAAATCATCTGAAATGATAAAACACAGAATAAAACAACATTAATATAAAACTAGACCTCAAAGTAGAATCACATAAATATATTATTTCTTACCTGGAACATGAATGTGAGTCTCTCTGGTCTGGTTGATGTTCTTCTGTTGGACTCTACAGGTGAATGTGTTGTTGTGTCTCTTCTCCACAGTCACTCTGCTGACAGTATAGAGGTCATCAGGACCTCTGACTGTCTCTGTAGGTCCAGCAGAGAGGAGGTTTCCCTCAGCGTCCAGCCACAACACCTCAGGCTCTGGATACCAGCCTTTAGACTCACACTGTAACATCACTCCTCCACTGTTTGTGTCAATCCCCAGTAGATCAATGGTGGGTGAGGAGACATCAATTGATGCTGAGTAAAATAAAAAATAAAAAGAGTGGTCAGCAATAAAGACATAAATCAATATTGAAGTGTCTGGTTTGAGAATTGTATCCCTGAGACAATGAAGTGTTGTACAAGGGCCTCAGAAGAGACTGTTTTAGTGCCGTTCCTGTTCATGTTGCTCACAGCAGATTTTAAATTAGTGCTGTCAATAGATAGAGGCAATTTAACTAATTAATCTTACATTTTTAAATCGTTAAATCTAGATTAATTACAATTAAAAGTTTTGTTTTTTTTTAGGGGGGGTGTTTAACATATGCTCCATTCACATTATAACTACCAAATGCATTGATGCATGGAGGACAGTTATCATCAGACCATTTTTTAATCTATGACGTAGCAAACTAGACTATGACGCTGCGCCACAGTCTAGTCAATGTATGGAAACATCACCTGAGGAAATTTGAATAAGGTGAAGGGGGAAGGATTACTCTACATGTTCAGCTACTGTCTCTCTATCTCTCATATCTAACTGACTGCAGGCAAGTGACAGTTTCATGATGATAATAGGCAGCTTTCATGTCAGAAGTCAGCACATACTGGAAGTAAACAAACCTCCATTAAGTTAGTTTTTCACGTTAATGTCGATCATATTAATTGCAACGATTGACACGTTAACTCTGACAGCCCTAGTTTAAATACAACTCAAAATCCCGACACATGCAAAAAAATCTGATGTATCCGATGATACATTCTGATGGACTCTGGTGGACAGGGTCACATTGAACAAACTGGAGGTCATCATGGCCAAAGGTAGACACCCTCTCCTCAGTCTCCTAGCCGATAGGCAGCAGTGACATGAGGCTGCTCTCACTGAGTGGTTCAAGAGATCTTTGTCCCCACTGTAATTAGATTTTTGAATGCCCTCTGACCCCCATGGAAGTCAGATTTAATGGATGTGGTTGTGATGTTATGAAATGTTGGTGACAGAATTTGTATAACTAAGTTTAATAACAGGTGCATCTACTCTACGGTGATTCTAGATTATTACATGTTCTATAATGTGTTTGTTAAAATGTTCAAGTTTTATATTTTCTACAGTAACAAATGTCCAATGACTCCTACAACTCTAACCCTCATTAAAATCATATTTGGAGACTTTGTTAATGAATCTTAATTTCTCAACAGCATCATTTTGATTCTACCAAAATTCTTCAGTCTACAACAAACATAAATACAGTATATATCCACTTACCAACGATGAGTTTAACAGAAGATTCTTTATTCAGTTTTGGAATGTTGCACTTGTACGTTCCTTCATCAGAAGGTTTCACATGAGATAGTTTCAGTGAAATGTTTCCACGCCTCAGTTCATCAGTCGACAGTGATGTTCGTCCCCTGTAGGATTCATGTTGAGGCTCAACAAGGTCCTGACCACCACGCCGCACATGGACAAACATCAGGCCAAGGTCAGATCTTGCCCACTGCAATGTCATGGTAGAAGCATCCTTTGCAGGTTCCAGGCGACATGGTAAAATTACGTCTTCACCGACTGTTGCCATGACCGGCTGAGTTGATCCAATTAATTCAGACTCACCTGGAAAGAGACATGTTATGTAGCTACAAAAAATGGGAACAACATATAGCCAAGTGACAAATGTAAACCTGTGAGTTATTTTACAACACTACCAACGCTAACCGTCAGAGATTCTAATTTTGCCTAGGACGTTTGCTGATGGTGATCTCATGCTTGTACAGCAACAATAAAAGAATTTAGTCTAATCCAGTGCAGAAGTGGGAGTGGTTTGGCAGATGTTCAATTTTGTATCTGTTTGAATCTTCAGGAAAGTTACAAAATTTTGAAGATTTACCGACTGCAGCTTTAAAGAATAGGGGGGAAAGTGTGAACAGCTCCTGGACTGATTACCATGACATTTGTTTCTGACATTCATGCACCTCTCACTGTCACTGTTATTAAACAGTTATTAGTAAACAGTTATTAAACGTTATTAAAGTCACTGTTGGGACTTTAATAATGACACCATCAATGTCAGTTTATGTTGTTGTTGATAAGTAATAACATAACTTATAAAATTCACAGACAAAAGGAAACCCAGTTCAATGCTATGTCATACACCTGCTCACAAGACAGAAATAACTCTTTGTTGCTTTGTACTAACAATAGATATCAGTAGACAACAGATTAAACGTGTATATCTAGTTGTAGATGCTTTATAACCATGTGGTTCTGCGGTTTGGTCTTTGTACTTTACATGAATTGTGTCTATTGAAAAGAACAGTTGGACTCTGATAAACTAATGTCCTAAAACTCTTCACAGTAGATCACTTATCACAATGTCATGTATTTGTGTCATTTTGTTTTCATGTTTAAATCCAATAAATAAATTAAATAAAACTTAATTCTATCGGTTGTATTCAGAGTTGTGTTTGTATGTTACCTTTGGAGTGTGTTAGTAGAAGGTAGAAAACCAAAACACCCAGAAATCTAATTGGAGACTTAAGGGACGGTCTGGTCTTTGAGGAAAACATCCTCAAGCTGTGAAAATCAAGAGATCAGTGGTACATTTTGTCATTATGTGAGAGATAAATATATAGTATTGACATCATCAGCTGACTTCACTTTGACTCAACCAAAAGAGATGCTGCAGTGACAAGCATAATGACAAGTCATTATGAGTTGGGACACAAAACCTGCCTTAGGTTTCTCGTGGCCCTCTTTACTGTTCACTGAAGGGGAATTCTGCCCTAGTTTGCTGCATCAGGACTCTTTGGATTTATCCTTTGGTCGTTGGCTTTTCCCATTTTGACCAAGGTGAGATCAGCAGCTGATGTCAAGACCCCTGTCACACACACACACACACACACACACACATATATATATATATATATATATATATATATATATAGGAAACAGACTTGGGTCCAGAAGGTCCCCAGTTCGAATCCTCCAGCTACTGGGTCCCACTGAGGTACCCTTGAGCAAGGTACCGTCCCCACACACCCTCCCCTGGCGCCATTCATGCTGCCCCCTGCTCACTCAGGTAAGTTAAATGCAGAGGGTAATTTCATTGTGTGCATGATGTGCTGTGTGCTCAATGATCACTATAGTTTCACTATTTATATATAGTTCAGTTCAGTTTGGTTTGATACATTAGATGTAGAAATTTCCATGTCTTTTTTAACTCGTACTCATTATCAACATTTGTTTCAACTCAACAACAATAATTTTACTGTTAATGATCAATGTGTGGCGGCCTCCACAGAATCAACACTGGTCGCTACAAATTATTTAGTTTATTTTTTCCAAGACTAAACACAACGTTAAAAAGAAATCGCTCTCACTTCCTCTCTCACACACACCTGTAGCTACAAATACATTTCTGTCTATTAACTTACTGAAATGTTTTGATTTTGACAAATGTGATTAAAACTGTATTCTTCATTGGGGCTCGTTGTATGATACAAAGTCCAGTGATTCATCAAAAGAAACACATCTTTAGTTAAAACTAATAAACTCCATGTTGAAGTAATAACAACAATGATAATAACATGGCTGGTTGGATGAATAGATGGTTAAAACTATAAACAATTAGATTAGTTAAAATTAAATTCAGACAACGACGTACCTGATCCATGATGTGTTGTTCATTGGACTGTTTGAAGAAAGTCTGTAAAATCACTGATAAGACTGTAGCTCAACCTCCACTTAGATGTGACTGTGTATGCCGCTTCCCCTCATAAAATAACTGGCAATAAATACATAAGTTAAACTTTAAACACAGTGTTATCTGGTCTCTCTGTTGCCAGGTAACTGGGGCCACTATAAAATAAAACAGCTGCAATTAAATCCTCTGTTAGATAAAGGTTGTTGCCATTTTGTTTAACATGAATCATCATTATACTCAATGACATCATGTGACCACCAGTTGTCACTATAGTTCCATTACTGACTGAATTTATGACAAACCAATTTTATGTGACCTTCCCTGCATCATCATTATCATCATCATCAGAGTTCATAGATGCAAGTTTATGTAAAACTTTGATTACTGCATTACTTTTTCAAGTTTTTCAGGGTCCACATCTCGGCCCACAAACACCTGGTCCACAAACCTACTGCTCTCCAGTGTGGTTCAGCTGCTATACAGCAGAGTACAGGAAAAACCTGCAGCAAGTGGTGAGGACAGCAGAGCAGGTGATCAGGACCACTATTTACTGGCAGACTCCAGTAGAAATTAATAGTATCATCAAAGACCCCTCACATCCTGGACACTCTCTTTTCTCCCCCTTCCCTCTGGAAGATGCTACAGGTCAATCAGCTCAAAAACAAATAGTCTCATGAAAAGATTTTACCCACAGGCCATTAATTATCACTACAATGTCATACTCTGACTGTGCAATATTATATTTTTAGAGCAGGTCTCTAACATTTCTACAGACTTCATTTGGCACCTTATGTTGTATATAGAATGACTGCTGCTGCACTTTGGATTGTAAATAGGTTTGTTACTTTTGTGCTGAATTTTTTAAATAAAATTTTGCTGCTAAACTGTTTTTAATGTTTCTGCAACAATTAAAATTAAGATCAATTCTATTCTAGAAGTGAGTGACTATAACTCAAAGACTGACTGACCACACTGACGCTGCTGTGACGCTGCCTCAACATGACAAAAAAAACCTGCACAGGAAGAGGAAGTTGTCTCTTTGTTCAGTTGTGTTTCTGTCAGAGGCTCAGTCAGTCAGCAGCGAGGCAGCATGGAGGTCACAGCGCTCTGCCTCAGACTGAGTGAGTAACAAGTCTCTTTCTGTTGTTTTACATTTTCCTGTACATCAAACCACCTGACATGTAACGCTGCTCCTTTGTTTATCCAGTAAAGCTTGTTCTCATGTTGATGATTGTACCAGCTCAGAACAGTGATACTCAGAAAAGAGGTGAGTGACAAACAGAAAAACCTCAACATGACCTTTAACTTTTATTTATTTTATAAGAAAACTGATTGAAATGGACGTAAAACCTCTTTATTGTCTGTGAATCAATTCATGTCCATGTTGGTAGAAAGTATCACAACCTAACTTTCTACAAGTGTCAGTGTAATTTTTCACTAGACGGAAGAACCTAAAATTATTTATCATTTGGTTTCATTTGACACATAATATTTTTCCAAGTGTTTCATCTAAATTTCTAATGTCTTTTTTCTTTCAGATGCAGTTTTTCTTCGTGTTGATCCAAACAGACTGCAATACTTTCAGTCTGAATCTGTTTCTTTTATCTGTGTTGGGTTTGATGGCCTGAGTCAGTTAAAAGCGATCAGGAATACTGAACATTTCAAACCAGCATGTGACATCAAGAGAAAGCCAACGGGCTCCTACTGCAACATTGATCCAGTCTATTTAACAGACCATGGACAGTACTGGTGTGAGACTGAAGATGGAGAGATAAGCAACACAGTCAACATCACTGTCACTGGTAGGTTATTTTTCTTAGGCTAAGATATTACTTTAACATTATATATGTATTGCATGGCATAAAAAGTAAAACATTTGCAATTGATCATGAATAACGCTATGAAATCATGACAATAATTGTGTCAGTTCAGTTTTTTTTTAGCTATAATATTTACTATATGTACATGAAAACATTGGACATTTGATTTTTACACCATATTTTTCCAGCTGGTCCTGTGATCCTGGAGAGTCCTGCTCTTCCTGTGGTGGAGGGAGACAACGTGACTCTGCTCTGCAGAACCACAACCAACTCTACAAACATCCAATATTATTTCTACAAAGGTCAAGAACTGATGGAAAGTCGTACGACATCAGCGGTGACCATTAACAACGTCTCCAAGTCTCATGAAGGTCTTTACAGGTGCAACATCTCTGGTGTTGGAACATCATCAGAAAGTCAACTGGTTGTAAAAGGTGAGTTTTGTCTCCAAACTAACTACACATCAGTAGTTGTACAGGTAGGACTGGAGCACATCATGAATGATGAAGTTATCTGTAATTACATGTGATTTCAGAGTCAAAAAGTGAAAACGTGTAATTTGTTTTCACTTTTTGCAGCAAAAAACACATCCATCACCTGTCATGAAGAGTCCAGCTCTGATGAGTCTCCTGTTGTGTTCACGCTGCCACGGATCATTGTCTTTGCTGTGACTGCAGCCCTCGTGGTGCTTTTGGTGGGACTTCTTCTTCTCACATTTTTGCGTTTCTGTCCATCAAAGACTCAAACAGCAGCTGAAAACCATCAAATAAGTGAGTGTGAACTAGAGCCAAGTTTTTGAAATACTATATTTATTGTCCTTCAGCTTGTGTTAATAATAATCTAGTACATTTTCTTTTGTCTTTCAGTCTCTGCAGAAGACGATGCAGACGGTTTGACGTATGCAGTTGTCACAAACAAAAGAAAAGACAAAGGTTTACGTGACTGTTTTTTTCTTTACTTTAACAACTAGAGCTTTCATGGACACGTATATAAGAGACTAAGTGATGGTTTATATTTAACATGTCGATGTAGGTTAACCACCGAGGAAATTAAAAATAATCAGAGGTGAAACTGACAGTTGATGTGCTGTAAGACGAGGCTGAAACGTGCTGCACAGCAGAACTGACGTGTTTTTTTAAACATATTCTCATTGTGGTGTTTTTTTTTTTTTGTCTTCAGACTCTGCAGACGCTGGTGATAAGTCGAGTTTCTGCCTCGACACCAACCACAGCAGTAAACCACAGTCAGAGAAGGGTAAGAGGCTCTGTTGACCCCCGTCACACCCTCACTGTTAATATTTATAATTAACTCTTTCAGTTCATCTGTAGCTAACTGATGCTTCCTCCTGTTCAGATGATGACGAGTCCTCAGCTCAACTTGTCTACGCTGCTGTGACCATAAAAACGACCCCACAACTTCCACAGTCTGGTTCGTATGTTGTTACAACAAAGACTTGATCTTGTTCAGAGCAGAAGTACGTGACCTGCCACCTACAGTTCATCAGTAGTCATCATGTTCATCTGAGATCACTTCAAAATGTTTGTGATGATGTAACAAACACTGACAGCACCATGACACCAGAGGAATGAAGAGTGGAAACAGTGTTTGTTACTGTAGTTACATGTGTCTTGTCCAGAACTATAACCAAAAAACATGGTTTTCATCAATGAACAGGACTTAACTTTGGGGCTGTAACAGACCTGAGTTGTGTTCTTGTGTTTCCTTTGTATTGAAGCTGTAACATCAGACCTGTGATGTGGTGGAAACCTCATAGAGAAGCTGAGAAAGTGAAGCTTGAGTTGAGGATATTTTACCACAGATAAAAACTTTACACTGTTGAATTTGTGTTGCAGGAAACAGAGACTCCAGAGTGAAGACGGGAGGAGACTCTGATTGGTCCAACAAACATGTGCAAAAGAAGAAGTGATGAATGATTCATGTTTTTATTTATTTTTCCCAGTATTCACTGACATAAAATGTATTTTATTTCCAATGAAAGAAAAAATAAATAAATAAAAAGCATTTTTTCAAACAGTGTCTGAAAAGTCTATCTAAATTCAAATATTAAACATTTAAACAGACATTTTAAAAGATCAAATTCACCTTGAATGTTTTTAAAGTCACAGTGAGTTTGTTCAGTTAGATGACATTGATATTAACAGATTAATAAAAGTGAGACAGTTGTATCAGATTAGTTGATTACATTACATTTCATGTTGACAGTCTTTGACAGATTATTTCTTCCCAGTGATGAATTTTAGACATGAGACTGCTGGAATATTTAGCCTCAAGTCTGAAATTTCACTCACACACATGATCTGTCACTGATGACTAACGGTCAGAGAAGCTCTGTAGTAAAACAACACCATAAAAACTGATAATAAAAAACATGGCCCATTCAAATTGATATAAAAAATCTATATAAAAAACATGTGTGTGTGTGTGTGTGGAAACACAGAGATGGTGTTAGTTTTGTGCTGGACGTCTGTGGTCGTAACTGTCATCACGTCCATGTCTGTCCAGGATTAAGACGCCTGTTGGAAACATTCAGATTGTTAATAAAATGCGATTCACAGTTCACATTAATACACATGATGGTTTTTCCTCAACACATTTAATTAAGATCAAAAATTAACCTTCGATTTCTCTGCTTCCTCATTCTTCTTCTTCTCTTCTGAGAGCTGCTGCTCCACCTGTCAGACAGGACAGAGATGAAGAGACAATTGATTTCATCAAGTGAATGAAAACACAACATGCGTGTGAACTCTCATGTCTGATCAGTTGGACAGTCTGATTCAAACCTCTGTGTTGTGGCTGCAGTTCTCTCTAAGTCTCCATGTTTATATTGTGTCTCTGTATGTTTCAATGCCAGTCTGACTCCAGCTCATGTGGGTGGAGGTGAATGTTATCACTCACCTGGTTCAGTCAGTGAAGTTGATTTCCATCCTGCGGTCAAAGCTGCAGCATTTAAACCTCTACACTTTCATCACATCAGACCGTTCTCATGTTTAGGAACTTGGACAAATAAAGTTCAGTCTTTTGCTCGTGTGTTACTTTGTTCAGGACTTTTCTTTTGGACCTGGTGACATTAAATGATCCAACTTTCTCTACCCTCCTCCTCTGACTTGTGTTACACTGTTTCAGGTGACTTTGGTTTAAACATAATACATTAACCAAAACATATTGATTGAGTCAGTGAAGAAGCAGCTGTAAGGAACTGAGGACAAACAGTGATGAAGATGTAGAGGAAGAGTTGAGTCGACATGTCAGAGAGTTAATAATGATCAGACCAACCTGACTTTTCTGCTTCTTCAGTGTCGCCACTTGTTTCTTCTCCTGCTGCAGCTGTGATTGAACACAAACTTGATGTGAGATATAAAACAATGTGACAAAGTGAAACAGATTTTAACAAACATGTCGATCACAGGAAACAAATAAATCTGGTTTAAAAAGATGAACCTGTTTGTTCGTGGTCTCCAGGTTCTTCTGCAGCTGTTGAACTTCATCTTGTTTGGTTTTAATCTGAGACAAAGAGACAGAGAACAGAGTGAAGATATAATCCTGATGAAATCACTTTTATCATTTAGACATTTTAACAGTGACAGAAAAACAAGAATCTATTGGATTTTACATTTTACAGCTGCTGCAGATAAACAGCTGATTTAAACAATAACATTCACCAAGACAAGATATTACAGTTTTGGTCTGACTGTGTTTAACCTTGTGAATGATTTTAAAACACAATCACAGCAGAGATAAAACTCTAGTAACATGTAAACATGAAGACCACAAACCAGTTGGTCCTTCTCTTTCTTCAGTGTCTCCACTTGTTCCTTCTCCTGCTGCAGCTGTGATTGAACACAAACTTGATGTGAGATATAAAACTGATGATGGTCTAAGTGGAAAATGGACATAAAGTCATGATGGTGACACGTTTCCGTGGAAACATTCAACTATCCTCTGTTTGTAACAGTAATAAATGAAAATGCAGGTTTAGATTCACAGACTTTCTCAGTTGTTTGTCACCTTTTTCTCTGCTTCCTCATTCTTCTTTTTCTCTTCTGAGAGCTGCTGCTCCACCTGTCAGACAGGACAGAGATGAAGACAAACAGTATTAATGTAACTACAAGTTCACATCACATTCATGTGTGAATGAATTCTGATTCCTCAGGATGTGATGAAACTGATCAGACAACAAAGTTTAGTCTCTTTACTCTGAGTGGATTTAAAACCAGAAAAAGTCTCTGAGCTCATTGTTTACTTCTTGAAGGTCTCAACTGTCTGAATTCTAGTTTTTATTTATTTATTTTATCTTGTTTTCAACAAAATGTTTCTTCTTTACTTACTTCATCTGCCATCAGATGAAGTTGAAGTTGATGAAGTTGATTCTCACTTTTAGATCCTGTCTCTGTGTGAAATTAAAGTATAAAAAACATTTCATTTCATGTGTAAAGGTCAGAAATCTGAGTCTAAAAGGAAATTTATGAGCTGTTGTGTGACTCACTGATGATGTTGTGTCTTTGTTTCAACACAATATAAACAAGTGAAAGAATAATCACGATGCAAACAGACAAACTAACAACCAGACCAACTGTAGCAGGAGAAGAACTGGACTGGGTCTTAAAGAAATCATCTGAAATGATAAAACACAGAATAAAACAACATTAATATAAAACTAGACCTCAAAGTAGAATCACATAAATATATTATTTCTTACCTGGAACATGAATGTGAGTCTCTCTGGTCTGGTTGATGTTCTTCTGTTGGACTCTACAGGTGAATGTGTTGTTGTGTCTCTTCTCCACAGTCACTCTGCTGCTGACAGTATAGAGGTCATCAGGACCTCTGACTGTCTCTGTAGGTCCAGCAGAGAGGAGGTTTCCCTCAGCGTCCAGCCACAACACCTCAGGCTCTGGATACCAGCCTTTAGACTCACATGTTAAAACTACTCCACTGGTGGTTTTATTAATCCCTGATAACGTGATGATTGGTGAGGAAACAGCTCCTGATGCTGAGAAACCAAAAAGAACTAATGAAACATTGATACTTTGTATAATGTATAGAAGTTCTGCAGTAGCAAGATGATTCATTTTGAACATTTTTTTAAAGCATCTGATATCTAAAAAAAGGGTTTTTGCCAACAACAAAGACATCCATACCAAGATACTATCAACACTGACTCACCAACAACCAGCTCAACAGAGCATCGTTTATCTTTTCCAGGAATGTAACATTCATATGTTGCCTCATCAAAATGTGTGACTTTGGAGATTTGGACTGAAATGATCCCGCTCTTCAGTTTATCAATGAACAGTGAAGATCTTCCCTGATATGAAGGATTTCTTGTGTTCACAAGGTCCTGACCAGCTCGCAACACATGGACAAATCTGGGGTTAATGTCAGATCTCGTCCACTCCAACGTCTCTGCAGTAACGTCCATCACTGGTTCCAGGTGACAAGACAACGTGGCGTCATTACCGGTAATAACTGTTACTGGCTGAGATGGACCAATCAACTGAAGCTCAGCTGAGAAGAGAGAGATCTGCTTGGTATTTCTCCAGTAAAAGAGAGCAGGTTTTAATAAAGAAATATCCAGTGATTCTGTACAAATACCACAATAATGAACAGGTGATGTTTATGTCTTTTACCTCTGTTGTCTTCATCTTCCAGTGGTATTGGTGTCAGGGTTCCTCAGTGGAGAAGAGAAACATGGAAAGCAGATTTTTCTTCAAATCACCAAAGAACACTACCAAGACCAAACTAGTTCTTTGAAATTTCAGTCGTGTAAAACAAACCTTTGGCCAGTCTAATAATTGTAAATGTGTATTCATGTTGGTGTGAGAATTACCTCTACACATGTTTATCAGGAGAAGCTGGAACAGAAAAACACTGAGTGAAAGCTGAAGGAACAGTCCGTTCACCTGGGGAAGCATCTTGAACCTCTGATGAAATGAAATAGATCAGTCATTTTTGTTATACACTGCCTGTCCACAAAAAGTCACCGTCTGATGAAGTGATGCTTCCATCTTGTCTAATGACGCTGTACCAGCCTGTGGGGGCAGTGCTATGATCTGGGGCTGCTGCAGTTGATCAGGTCTGGGTTCATCAACATTATGTGTCCAAAGAATGAGGTCAGCTGACCTGAATATACTGAATGACCAGGTTGTTTGTTCTTCTCTGATGACACAGACATATACAAGATGACAACACCAGGATTCATGGGTCTCAGACTGTGAAAGTCTGGTTCAGGGAGACATCATTTCTACACATGGATCGACCACAACAGAGTCCAGACCTTAACCCCACTGAGAATCTTTGGGATGTGCTGGAGAAGACGTTGTGCAGTGGTCTGACTCTCATCAATACAAGATCTTGGTGAAACTTTAATGCAACACTGGGTGGAAATAAATCATGTGACACTGCAGAAGCTTATTGAAACAATGTCACAGTGAATGTGTTGTAATTAAAGCTAAAGGTGGTCCAAGGAAATGTGGAGTGTGACCTTTTTTTTGGCCAGGTACTTCCTTATCTATAAAAACACAAACAGTGTGTGCCAGTCATACTTTATACTTGGTGCAGCTAAAACTGGCTTACTGACTCCAAGTCAGTACTTCCTTATCTATAAAACACAAACAGTGGCAGTGCCAGTTGTAATGTTCAACACCTCCTATATGTGTGGTGCAGCATAGAAGGTGATAATCTTTGGACCAACCAAATAGAACAGGAAGGATTAGATTTGGAAGAAGACGTACCTGTTACATGACACCGCTCATTTAAAAAAAGAAGTATAAAGATCAGCGATTGACTCCCGACTTTAACTCAAAACTGGTTCATCTCATGTGGATTAATCCTCACGAAAAAAATGAAAAAAAATAGTTAAATAAAAATACAATGGACACTGTAGCTAAAATCCCAACGTCTCTGTCTGAAACCGGTGTGTTACTGGTGCATGAACGTTGAAATGATCAGGTTACTGATTACCATGATTATCATTTCAGCTTTATTATCACAATAAAGCTGTAATCAAAACTTTTAAAGCAACATGCGAAGCCTATTGTCATGTCTGTTATCTTACTATAGGGGGCAGAAGAGGACTTGAGACCTTGATCAGGACTCCAGGACTAATTTTTACTTTCAAATATAATGTAACTTTACACATATAAAACTGCATTTCAAACCTGATAAGTTCACATGAAATGATTTATCTTTTTATTTGGTATTTGTCTTTACTCCTAAACCATGGTCTTACACCTTATTAAAGATGTCAAAACCACACTGAGGTTTCACATCATGTCAACACTTAGAAATGAACCACACAGGAAGAGGAAGCGTCCATCTATGTAAGTGAGCTGTGTTTCAGACTGTTGCTCAAACAGTCAGCAGCAGGACGACTTGGAGGTCACAGCTCTCTGCTTCACACTGTGTGAGTACTGAGACTCTGGTTTGACACATCGATGTAAATACACAGTGAATGAGTCTCTGACTGATGGTTTGTCTCTTTATCCAGTGATGTTTGTCCTCAGTCTGCAGGGTGCACATGTTCACAACAGAGGTAAGTAACAAAGGCACAAGATTATTTGACCTTTTCTTTGTTTCATCACAAATTATTTCTGAACAAATCTCAAACAAATGAACCAAGGAGCAGATTCATTGATTTGTCTTGATATCGTGTTTTATCACAACTGTTTCCAGTAACATGTGTCTCATTGTGTAGATGTTTTCTGTCTTTCTGTCTCCTACAGATGCAGCTTTTCGTATCGTTCCAGACAGACTGCAGGTCTTTGAGTACCAGCCTGTCTCCTTCCTATGTGAGGGTCTTGATGATGGACACTGTGGGATCAGGAACTCTGTGGGATTTATTTCAGGATGTAGTTTGAGTGAACCAAGAGCATCTTGCACCATTCAGAGAGTATATTTAACAGACAGTGGAGAATACTGGTGTGAGACTGAAGGAGGAAAGAGAAGCGACAGCATCAACATCACTGTCACTGGTGAGTCAGTGTTGTGATCCATGAGATGATCTCAGTTCTTCATCAACACATCAGACAGGACGGGGAGACCCTGAATGCATCAGCCAGTTACAACCAAGTGTCCTGTTTTTTTTTTTTTTCAGCTGGTCCTGTGATCCTGGAGAGTCCTGTCCTCGCTGTGATGGAGGGAGACAACGTGACTCTGTACTGCAGAGAAAAGACAAACACCTCCGACGTGTCCACTGGTTTCTATAAAGATGGTGAGTTGATGAGGAACAGCTCAACAGGACAGATGAACATCTACAGTGTTTCCAAGTCTGATGAAGGATTCTACAAGTGCAGCATCTCTGATGTTGGTGAATCACCACAGAGCTGGTTGTCTGTCACAGGTACATCATGTTACTGAGTCAAATAATGTCCACTCATTTATTAGTTAGTTAATAAGAGTTTAGTTATTATTATTATCAACTATTTGTTCTGCACAAACACATGGGAGAAGTGTTACATGTTTCATTTAATTAAACTTCATTATGTTTTATTCAGCATATTTCATATTAACTCACTTCAAATTGAAATTGTGTTTTTTAATGAAGACAGTAGATAATTAACAACAAAGAAGCGAAGATTTATCTTCAGTCACATTTAATTAACAGTTTTTGTCTGAAGTCACAACCTGTATTAAACCAAACCAGGATGTTTTATTAACATCATCAACGTGCTGAGAGTCTGAACTACACTGTGATTAAATGTAACGTGCTGTTATCACAACCTGTTGATGCTTCATGTTCATAGACATGAGACTGAGACTGGCTTGTTCATATCGTTCCAACTGTTCCAGCAGACGTGTTGTGTTGTCTTCACACAGAGACCTCCTCAGGTCACGTTGGTGACCTTTACCTCATCTTAAGGACTGTGTTCATCCCAGTGATAGTGACTCTTCAGCTGCTGCTCGTGGGACTGCTTCACTGTGGGAAAATAAAAACAACATGATAGGAAAACGAAGTATTAACTGACTGATGACTGACCAGTGATGTTGAAGCTAATGTCTTCATTAAAACAGAAAATAACCCTATATAGTTTGGATGTGGGGGGACAAATAGACCTTTGTTTTTAACTTTCTCCAACATCTGATTTTTCTTCTCATTTTAACTGTTGTTCTAGTTGAGTTTGAATGTCTCACACGTCTGTTTGACATGTTGTCTGCAGAGGCTGTTGAACTTTCTCACACTCTGAAAAGGTTAAAAACCACAGAGCTATTGACTAATGCATCAACTATTTTTAAGAAGCCAGATGTCAGTTTTGTTGACGTATGTTAGTCCGTGTATTGTTTTAGACGCTGCAGATGCTGATGATAATTTGAGCTTCTCAGACACGAACCACACGAATAAATGTCTTTGTGGGTAGTGTTTGTCCTGAGAAATCTTTATCATGACTTTTATTTCCATTACACATCACACGACACAAACCTGGAACTCTGATAGGTAACTGAGACACCTGTTTAATCATTTAGTCATTTTACAAATAGTTTGTCTGTATAAAGTTCTCAAGCAGCTTGTTCATCTTAAAAAGCAGAAAGCGTCCGTCTGAAGCAACTGTTGCTATTTCCTCTTTACTATCATCCAGAGTGGGAGGGAAATGTTCAACATTTATTGTGTCTCGTTGGACTTGAAAACCTTCTGACTTATGTTAAAAAGTTTTCCAAAACGTAATTTTTATTTAGCTTTTTAGAAAATTGTTTGACTTTTTGGAATGTACAATATCAGTGGATTATTATGGTTCTATATTGTAAATGACCTCTAACCCTTGAATGACTTGTTCCTATTCTATGTACACATATTAATATGATACACTTTTAATCTCTTCATGAATATTTCATGTTTATTTTCTTAAAAATAAACATTTTGACCTTGACTCTTTTATGACTTTTTAAGAAAAACAATATAAAAGTATTAAAATAAACGTTTAAAAAAATAAAACTCAAACTTGTGTAAATCTGGCGTTTTATTGATAAAATATTTAGTTCAAAAATAGTTCAAACTATTAAGATCTGTAGTTTTCATTACGTGTAGTGCACTATATCTTATCTGTTCAGGACAGAAGAAGTTAACGAAGTTAAAAATCAACATCATGATTTAAATTTAAGTTTGTTGGGTGATCAGGTAGAATATCATCGCGGTTACATTTAAACACGCCCCCTAAGTCCTAACCACACACCTGTTAGCCCTGTCTATCCAATCATCAGCCGGCAGGACGGTTTCAACCAATCGATCTCAAACCGCAAAGATTTAAAATGTCATCTCTCAGTTGTTAATTCAGCATCGCGCACTGGCGAGAGCAGCGATTAAAGCACCACTTTAACCACAAAACTGAATATCTTACCTTCTTATCCATGGTGTCTGCTCAGTTGGCATCCTCCTTACTCGTCTCGGTATGTCAGTTTCCTGCATCTTATCCTCTGAGGCTCTAACCGACAGGTGAGCTCTTCCCAGGTGCAGCTCAGTCTTTTCGCAATCGTCCACGTCGCTTCCACCAGATCAGCTTGGACAGAAGGAACACGAGCTAAACAGTCCCAGTGTCGGTCTCAGACGTGTTCCGGCCTGGACTCGGTCGGTTCGATTACGCACAAGGAATCAGCTCTCCCGAAACCAGGCTCCATCCACCGCTGCTCCGGCTGCTCAGCCACTTCAGCCGCGCTCAGTGCGCAGCCGCCTCTGCCACGTCTCCCACCGATGACCGCTGGTCACAGAGCAACCCGGTAAGATCCATCCATGCACCTTCATCACCTCTGTACAATTTACACCATAAGCAGTAGCTTGTCCTCAACAGAGCATATGGCAGCGGAACGCATCCCAGTCCAATGCAACACTAAGCAGTCGCACCATCATTGTAGAAGCCGCTCACATACAGCAAAAATCATGCAATAATGAGATGAACTACACAAGCACCTTAACCATAACTCATCACATCATAATAACCAGATCACTTCCTTTTACCCCAGGGCTCTCAAAATCAGATTACAGCTTGTTGTGATGTTTTATTGGCTGTGGTGAAACTCGGGGTGGCTTCATAATAACTTCTGTGGCTTGTGCAAGTTGATACATGTGTGTCTCACTGAAAACACTGTTCTCCCTTTGTTGAGAAGCCAGACCAGTCCTCTGTCAATACCTATCCACAATCTTTAACCCTCAATGCAACCAGATTCCCATAGTTTCTGAATTAACCAGCTTCTATATGAGATGCAGTCTGCAGCTACTCAGATGTTACATGATTGCCTGATTAATTTTCCCACCTTGGTTTCTTAATTTACCACTCAAACCAGTGTCTGTCATAACTGTCTGAGCTGTTTCATTCCTCCCTGCATTGATGAATTCAAACCTCATATCAGAGGTCTGCTAGCAGCCATTCAGTATTAACGCTAGATGCAATGATCCAATGATCCCTCTTCCTAAACTTTTTCTATACAGCAGTTTCTTTCCTAAGGTTTTTCTGCCTTATATCAATACTCTTACATCATCTTTTCCTCCAACTTTCCAATGTTACATCCCCAGCCTAGGGGGAACTGGTACGCAGCATGATCTGAGCCCCCCTCCCATCCCCAAGAAGGTGGCCAAGTCCAGTCCAGTTCTGTTTTTTTTTTTTTTTTTTTTTAATTCAATCAGTAGTGTTTATTGGCTGAGATATGAGAAACAGGCCCAACACAAAGAAAAAAGAGCTGATCACCCTGATCTAGCCTACTCAAATGACAGAAAACAAAACACAGGGATCTCCTCACTCCTACCACAGAACAGAAGAAAATAGATTCAACAAAAAAGGGCTTTTCACTCCTATCGCTACTATAAAACTGATCATTAAGAACAAAAGATAACACATGTCCACACTACATCAGCAGGCCTTGGTTGAGGATAGGGGAGGGGAAGAGAGAGCGAGGGCCGGCACAGGTCTGGGTAAATATCCTCCATCCACCAATCAGCACACGTTCTCCTATGGTCATGTGGTCTTACAACCTAGAGCACACACACCTGTACACCACACACCTCCACACACACACTGATTGCACAGAAGAGCGGAGAGGAGAGAAAAGGAGAGGAGAGGCCTCCAGGCACCACACACACACACACACACACACACACACACACACACACACACACACACACACAACACAATCACACACATAGCACCCTGGTCCTACACACAGGGTTGTGACACTAAGGAGTAGAGACTTTGCCATTCTCTTAATTTCCTCAATTCTGCAAGAGGACATATTTTACATTTCTCACCCAGGTAATTATAGTCCATTTCCTAAACTATCAGGCCAGTATTGCTTCAATCTTACTCATTTAAGTCTATGTTAGTCTTATAGCGTTTGTGCAGCATTAGCCATAGCTGGCTCTCAGCATTCACGCAACATCAATATTTCTGTAATTTCATGTCACCCGAAGAGGGATAACTTGTGATCTAATTTTGGTTTATGTTGATAGACCAGTGGAACGTGGCTCCTCCCCTGGAATCATTCAGTTTCTCACAGAGTCTCAGTTCTCCTGCATCACAGCAGTATCATCAGTCCCTCCTAAACATACATTTTCATCTCCCCTGCAACACCATCCTGATTTCCCTGCATCAAAGCAGTATCGTCAGCCCCTCCTATACATACATTTTCATCTCACCTGCATCATCACATCATAGCCCGGTTATTATTGTTATTATTATTTGCACCATCTCTGTATAATACCTCCCTGCTCAGGTTTGTGCCTTTTGTGCTCAGCCTGTTTCATTTAAATTCCCATCTCTGGTGCTGACTTCGTACTCTCTCTCCCCACTTCTTTTCCTTCTTCTATCATCACCGACCCCTGCATAAGTAGAGCTTGTTTCCTGACTTCTCCTAAACTCCTGGTTAGTGCTATTCATTATGTTTCATGTCATTGTCCTGAGACACAAATCCTCAGAATAATCGATTTACACCTCTGTTACCTCTATCTCACTGTCTGCCTTTGTCTCTGCCTGGTGTAATAGCTTTCAGTTTTGTTGCTAATGCCTTAAAACACACACACCACCAAAGCTGCAATGTGTTTTCTATTTCAGTGATCACCAGAACAATTTTAAAGCCCAGTGTCTCTAATGTATGACCATACACCACGCTGAATTAATCAGACTTATTATTGATAAATGTTGAATGAAAACAACATTTCCTGGTTCTTAAAATTGTTTATTTCAGCCCACAAGTGCAAATGTCTTTTTCCTCAATTTGAAGACTATCATCTATTATTAAAACCACAGTCACATTCACTTATACAAGCAGCTGACCTTTAGCTTCAGTTCACTGGTAACCAGTTCTAAAATAATACACTGCTTTCACATGATGTCAGTCGTTGACGAATGTCAACTCCTCTTTGCTCTCAGTCAGATGACAGTTCTGCTGTTTTACTGCAGGGAGCAGTGTTAAATTTCTCAGGTTGAATAACATCTGGCAGCCATCTTGTCTTCCGAGAGTGTGAGTGGCTGGAGAAGAGACTGAAGTTGAATATTTTGTATATCCTATAAAGATAGAAAGATCAGTGTGGGTAACATTTGTAAATGCTGTGTTTTTGTTTTTACAAATTGCAGCGGTTGTTTAATTTTGGCTTGTGCTCACTGTGCAGCTCCACTGTGCTGAAACCACAGTCAGCTTGGCCTCATGTTTCCATTAATATCAGATACATACTGTACAGGAAGAGAAAGTCCTCACCTCTTCATCACACTGCAGCTGTATCAGTCTGTTCAGTTGATCACAAGGCAGCATGGAGGCCACGTCTCTCTGCTTCACACTGAGTGAGTAATGAGTCTCTTAAGTTTGATGTATTTTTGCACATGAGTAGAATCTTTCTGATTGTTTGTTTATTTATTTTTTTTGTCCAGTGATGTTTGTCTTCATTCTGTTGGATGCACAAGTTTGGTCAAAAAAACGATGGTGAGTAGCAAAATGCTGAAATTCTGCTGTTTACTCTTGTTTAATCACAGTTATCATTTAATATCTGAGCTGAATCCTTGTTAAACGTTGAAATCAAACATTTACACCATTTGTCAAATCTATTATGTTATATTACGCAGGTTCCACCACTGCCTCGGTGTGGTAACATCAGGCAAACCTTGTCTTTCATTCAGGAAACGTTTTTCAGTTGGTCTTTGTGTCTGTTTTTCTTTTCCAGATCCATTTTTTCGCATCATCACCAGCAGACTGCAGTACTTTGAATATGAGGACATCTCTTTTCACTGTGCGGGTCTCAGTGACCCGAGTGAGCTGAGAGGAATCAGGAATAATGAAGGCTTCATACGCTGTGAGACCGAGAGGATTTCAGTGATGTGCACCATTATACCAGCCTATGAAACAGACAGTGGAGAATACTGGTGTGAGACTAAAAGAGGAAATGAAAGCAGCAGAGTCAACATCATCATCACCAGTATGTTTTATTATATTTCTAACAACAACACTCACTAGAATAGAATAGAATAGCCTTTACTCGTTCCACCTAGGAGAAACATTTGGGCAACATCCCACTGGTATTTACATGTTTGATAGCAGCAGCATGACAAGCGTCTTATAATTCAGCTACCATCTTTGCTACTATATTTATTTGATGAAAATGTTGATATTCTTCTGTCGTGTAGTTATAATTGAACAACACAAAAACACACATCACTTCTTCAACATTGGATTGTTGTTCAGGTGGTTCTCTGATCCTGGAGAGTCCTGCTCCTCCTGTGACGGAGGGAAACGATGTGACTCTACGCTGCAGAAACAAGAAGAACCAGACTTCCACCAACCTCAAAGCTTATTTCTTCAAAAACGGCACAGTAATGAAGGGCAGTCCTACAATGGAGATGACCATTAACAATGTTTCCAAGTCTGATGAGGGTCTTTACAAATGTCACTTCCCTGGTGTTGGAACATCACCAGAGAGCTGGTTGGTTGTTACAGGTGAGTCATGAGACAATGAGAGGTAATATTTTGCAGTATGTATGGATTGAAGTCATTCAGATTGTACACTACAATGTATAGTGAACTATACATGTATACATGCAACTTTTAGTGATTGAGAAGCCTATTTATTATTCTTTAAATTTCAAATGAAATATTGTTTGTCTTCAACACAAATTCACAAGCAGATTGGTAGGTGAAATGTAATGGTTTCCTGTGGTAAATTAAAGGCAGATGCTGAATGATTAACAGAGAGAAGAGATAAAACCGGGGGAAAATATATATATATATATATATATATATATATATATATATATATATATATATATATATATATATATAACGTTAACGTGATGGGTGAAACCAGGGTCTATTATATATATATATATATATATATATATATATATATATATATAACGTTAACGTGATGGGTGAAACCAGGGTCTATTTCACAGCGAATCAAACACTCCCTCAAGAGATATTCTACATTGGTAGAAGTATAGATAGACACACACATCCCTACACATACTGAATAACCAACAACTGGTGATGAAGGTTGTTCCACATCAGCAGATTCAACATTTTCCTGAACAACAAGTGGATGTGACCGTGAAGAGCAAGGAAAATGATGAATCTGCTGATGTGGAACGACCTTCATCACCAGTTGTTATAAAACCAGACGTTGGGTAAGTCTTGTAAAACAGTGTTTTTAATAAACTCTGGGTTCACTTACTAAGTTATCAGTACTTCAGTTTATGTGTAGGGACCCTATTCATGCTACTGCTGAAGTGAAGTGATATTTTGAGCTTTATTAGTAGTTAAAACATTACAATTTAGATACGTTTGGCTGACTGCCCCATTTATGTTACTTGATACTCATTACTTATTCAACATTACTTCAAAATATCTCTTGAGGGGGTGTTTGTCTCCTATTCGTGGTGAAATAGACCCTGGGTTCAAACCACTTTAAGGAGACCTTTCATATTGTTAATATTCATAGAAGATAAAGATGCATTCCAACACGGTGTTATGTGCATTACAGAAAATACTGTTTCTCTCATCTCTTAGCAGCTTATAAAGAAAAGGAGCTCGTCAGCCGACACTTCTCTTTCATCTTCAGTCCGCTGTGGATCTCTGTCATCGTTTTAACGGTGGTTTTGGTTCTGCTGCTGCTGCTCTCAGGATGTATTTGTTTTAAGAACCGCAGAGGTACGATTACCTGAGTGATCTGAGTGACCTATTAAAACTACTTCCCTTTATGACGATAACATGTTTGTGCCTCATCTGTTTTAATGTCTAAATTTTTCCACATCTCTCTCTCTCTGTCTGTTGGTGTCAGCGTTTTTGCATCGATCAGTTTCCTTAAAGACGCAAAGGGCGGAGTCATGCTCAGGTGAAATAAGTCCCACAAGTGAAGAGTCAGGTAAAGGCAAGTCGATATGTTAGTATTTATACACCACATGTCAATAAAACAAACTAATAATCTAACAACACATTTAAATGTTTTATTTTTTTAACTAAATTTTCTTTTGTCTTTCAGTGTCTGAAGAAAGTGATGAATACGTTTTGATGTATTCACTTGCGAAAAAGCAAGAAGAGAAAGGTTTTTGTGACTTATGTTTTTTTTTTTTTTTTTTTTTGAACATGACGTGTGTAATGAAGATCTGTTTATAGAGACTGACTGGTCGCGTATGAACAACACACTGTAACAGTTTAACCACTGAGATAATCACATGTGAAAACAGCAGCTGAGGTTGAGGCTGAACAGCAGAACTGTGCAGAAATACGTGTGTTTATTTTTGTAGACACTGCAGACGCTGGTGACCTCCTAACACCGACTAACTCTGAGACAGACCACAGCAGTGAACCACAGTCAGAGAAGGGTAAGAGTCACACTCTCACTGTTAATATGTATAATTAACTGTCAGCTCATCTGATGCTAACTGATGCTTCCTCTCCCGTTCAGATGATGACGAGTTCTCACATGAACCTGTTTACACTGATGTGACAATAGGTGCGACTCCTGCTTCATATGTTGTTAAAGTGCATTTTGAAAATGTTTTCAATTGAAGTTTTAACATCACATCTTCACTCCCACTTGTAGTTAAAGAAATCCAAATATAAACGTGACCTGCAGGATCAGATTATTTAAACTTCTGTCTCCACCTACAGTCCATCGTTATCCTTTCATTCATGTTCAGATACGATGATAAAACTACATGGATGCGCTCAAGAATTATAAATAATTTATAACTTGACGATGCTACAAAGCTATGAATGTTTTTAGTTTAGGCTGTTAGACAACAGTCAGTGACGGTCGTAAACCCTGCAAGTATCATCTAGAGGCTTAATATGTCATCAACAAAACAACAACAGTTGATTCCAAGAAAAGTGAAGGAGGATCATTTGATACTAACTTGTCACAGAAGATGATTTCAAGTGTTAATTGTTTAATTGTTCTGCCGAAGCAGAATCAGAATTTTCCAGGTCAACACAGAACCTGAATCTCACCGCGGCCACAGACCCAGACTTAATAAAAGAGGACGTCATCTACTCTCCTGTCCAGATGGTGAGATGATGATGATTCTGACAGTTTGTCTGTTGTCTCATTAGCTGCCAGTGATTTTCTCACATGTCAAATTAGATTCTGATTTTAGAGATGTGACAAAAACAGATGAAAAACAATTATCATGATTCCAAAATACTAAGTGTTAGTCTCATGAAGAAGTTTTGTTTTTTATTTTGGCCCAAGATGTGACTTTGGTGATCAGTTAAAAATTAATTGCACGATTAATTTTGTTGTTTGAGTTGATCATTATTCTTAATAGGTATAAATACAAACATTGTGTTTGTAGCTGAACTGCTCTCAAACCTTCAAACACATTAAATCCTCATCTTTTTCTTGAGCTTCAACCATATTCAAACTTCTTCTTACTATGACCTAAGTCCTGAGTCAAGTTTTGTAAACACATCACACATTTAGACAACTTGACTTTTTTTTTCTCTTTCAGGTCCTGAACAGTAGAGACACGTGACAGAAGCTTGACAGACACTTTTACTTCCTGTTGTTTAAAAACTGATTTTACACTTAAATTAATCAAATTTATATATGTATATAAATATATATACATTTATACTTCATTTAAAATAAGCTTTATATATTTTGAAATATGTATTTTTGAGATTAAATTGAATAAGTATTTAAAGATAATGCAGTTTGTGATTATTTGTTATAAAGGAGTGTGTGTTCACACAGACTCATCTGCTGCAGCTTTAAATAAACTCACCGTGGCTTAAGTTATATTATAAAAAGTCTATTGTTGGTTATTACTCAAATATATAAAAATCTGTTTAATTTTAATTTGATTTAAAGGCTGAATCATAAAATGACTGCGGTCTTTAGAGAACTTTTGGCAGCACCGTCTGTAGTGCCCTCTATCTCTGATACACGATATTACAGTTGAAAGTACATGTTTTTTGTTTTTTGTTTTTTTTTTTTTGTTTTTTTTTTTTTTTGAGAAAGTCTTTCTCTGAGCTGTGAAACTATGAGGTCTGTCATAATTTAAGAATTTATCCATTAATCATTAATTTATTCATTAACATTAATCATTTCAAGGCATAAATTTACTTTAAAGTACAGTGAATTCATCATTGTCTAAAGTTAGTGAATTATGATTTGACTTGTGTGTTGCTCCTGGAAAACAATTTTACTTTACAACAAAGACTAAACTGATTGAATCTTTATTCATTAAGTTTTATTTAATCAATGTCACAGAGCGCAGAGAATTAATATGGAGGCTAAAAAACATGAAAAGTTTCATTTTCTAATACCCAAGATTCAAAACTGTCCATGAAAAAGAAGAAAAAAATAAAAAATCTTGACACCAACAATACACCACAATCTCTAAACTATCAAAAACTATAACTATAAAAAGACTTTTCCCACCACAATTTAATGCAAGTCAATCAATAATATTCAGTTCATTCACATACATGTATAATATGAAGACAAAATGTAAAATCAATCAAATAAAAAGAAAATTACTTCATTTTCTTTCCCCAATATTCTTTTGTGTCTTTCATGTTTCATCAGCTGCTTTCAGATGTTGGTTCTTCCTCTTCTGACTCGTCTTCTTGATCTGTAGGTTTTATAATGTCCTTTACTTGTCCTTCCTCCGGTTCGGCTGCTGCCGCTACAGACTGCTCTGTTCTACTTTGGTCCTCTGTTTTATTCTCGTCTCCTGTTTTGTTTGCAGGTTTTTTCTCACCTTCAATCGTGGCCACGTTTGTGTTTTCTCCTCTCAGCTCATTACTCTTAGCATTTTCTTTCTCTTTCTGTGGATCACTCGTTGTTGCCGTGTCTTCTGACACGGATGGATCAACATTTCCAGCATCGGTTCTTGTCTGAACTGCTTCTTGTTTTTTCCTCTTGTCGTCCTCCTCGTCTGCTTGTTCTTCTTGAGGAACTGGAGTTGGAGGTTTGGAGTCTTTTGTTGTTGATGTCTGTAAACACATTGACGTCTGCTGGTCTGCTCGTCCTCCATCATTTGGAGCTGGAGATGTTATATTTTCTGTTGTCCCATCACCCTCCTTGGTGCTGCTCTTAGGACTCTTGTCCTCTGACCCTTTAGCCTTTTGGTCTTCGTTTGTTTCATGTGTTTGTGGATGTGGAGTTTTAGTGTTTTCTTCCATCTTGTTTGAGTCTTTCTCAGATTTTGGGTCTTTTACCTGAGGCTTATCTAGTCTGCTGTCAGTTGGACCTGGTTTTTTAACACACAATGACGTCTGTTGGTCTGCTTGTCCTCCTTCATCAGTTGAAGCTGGAGATGTTATATCTTCTGTTGTCCCATCACCCTCCTTGGTGCTGCTCTTAGGACTCTTGTCCTCTGACCCTTTAGCCTTTTGGTCTTCGTTTGTTTCATGTGTTTGTGGATGTGGAGTTTTAGTGTTTTCTTCCATCTTGTTTGAGTCTTTCTCAGATTTTGGGTCTTTTACCTGAGGCTTATCTAGTCTGCTGTCAGTTGGACCTGGTTTTTTAACACACAATGACGTCTGTTGGTCTGCTTGTCCTCCTTCATCAGTTGAAGCTGGAGATGTTATATCTTCTGTTGTCCCATCACCCTCCTTGGCGCTGCTCTCAGGACTCTTGTCCTCTGACCCTTCAGCCTTTTGGTCTTTGTTTGTTCCTGGTATTTGTGGACATGAAGGATTTATTTCTGAATCTTGATTTTTAATATTTGAGGTTTGACTTTTCTTGTCTTTATCTTCTGTCTCTTTATGATCAGTCTCTGCATTTCCCTCTGTGGTACCCTGGTGTTTATGCACCAGATCTGGATCTGTTTCTTTGAGTTGTGTTAACGTGTTGTTTCCCTCTCTTTCTTGCTCTGGATGATCTTGGTCTTGTTCAGACTTGGCTGAGGAGGAGGAGTCACTGCCATTTTCTGACTTGGTCTCTGATCGGTTTTCTGTGTCCTCCTCTTGGTTTTTTGTCTTCATCACTGACCCTGATCTAGTGTCTCCTGGTTGTTCTGTCTGGTCGAGATCATTGTTTCCTTCTGTTCTTTGTTGTTCTTGATCTCTTTCTCCTTTAATCAGGAGCTCTTCTTCTGAAGTATTTACAATGTTGCTGTTTGTTGGTCTTTCTTCATCCTGGATACACCCACCACTCTCTATATGCAAAAACAATATGGAGACAGAAAACCCATATTAGCATAAAGGTATAAAATATGCATTATTTAAAACGGCACAACATAATAAGATACACTGTTTGAAAAACAAGTGGCTGTTGTAGGAGGTAATAAGAATGTCTGTAAAAAAATATAGGAAACAGTTTAATTTGTGTTTTTTTTTTTTTGTTTTTTTTTTTTTATCTTTCACCACAAAAATGGGACACATGGGACAAATCTTTTTAGAGAAAAATATATTAGTTTTCCATTTTTAGGGAATCTGTCTGCTCTTTGGTTTGATATCGCTGCTGTTTAACATCACAGCCTCCAGCCTTCTGTAAATACTGGTGATACTGTTAAGTTCAGTTCGTTAGAACAGAGTTTTTAATGTGAACTGATTCTGTAAATGAATGTCACTCAGCTTTGTCATGCAATTCTTCTTCTTACACTTATAATTTTAAACAGGATCAGAATTAGTATCAACAAATACTCAGTAATCAAGGACTCACTTTTTTTCTCTTGTCTCCATCTTATTACAAAGAAGGCGACAGCAAGGAGTGTCATGATGCCAACGAACAAACCAATGATCACTGGGGCAGATGACTCTGTAATGAAACAAACACAAAAGAAGAGGACATGAATTTTAACAAGGCATCAGCTCGTATCAGTGAATCACATGACTAAATAATACATATCAACCTGAAATGTGTATGTGACTCTCTCTGCCCAGTTTACTTCCATCTTGGACTCGACATGTGATGTTGTCATGTCTCTTCTCCACAGTCACTCTGCTGCTGACAGTATAGAGGTCATCAGGACCTCTGACTGTCTCTGCAGGTCCAGCAGAGAGGTGGTTTCCCTCAGCGTCCAGCCACAACAGCTCAGGCTCTGGATACCAGCCTTTAGACTTGCACTGTAACTCTCTACCGCTGACGATGGAAATCTCGATGACTGCGTCTGATCACAAAGACAAAAGTCAGAAAGTGATTAACACTTAATGTTCTGACCCAAAGCAACACACTGTTTTTTGTCTCCATCACTACTGGTGATGGTGATTGTGTGTCTGCGTCCACTCACCAACAGACAGATGAACTTTAAATTCTGTTTTCATGGCTGGGATGATGCACTTGTATATTCCCTGATCAGACAGTTTCACTCTGAAGATCTTAAGTGATATGTCTCCATTCCTCAGATTGTCTTCAGACACTAACGTTCTTCCCATGTAGGATGGATTCTGATCAACAAAATGGTCTTTACCCGAACGCCTCACATGAACAAATCTAGGACTCAGCTCAGACCGCGACCACTCCACCATCTGATCAGCAGGGTTTTTGTCAGTGTTGATGAAACATGGTAACGTGACGTTGTCACCGACCGTTGCCACAATGGGCTGAGGTTGACCGCTGTCCTGAGACTCACCTGAAGAAGAAACATGATTCTTTAAATTCCTTCTGTTCATATTTTACATCCTCACAACAACAATTAGTAGATATGGAGTTCACCTTTTCAGTGTTAGCACAGTAACGGTAGTTAACTCTAAACACAAAGTACTGAAACATTAAACAGTTTAACCTGCTGTCTGATGATGATGATGATGATAAAGGATAAATAAATCCAGAGGATCTTCAAAGTCACTCAAATGAATCGTCCAAAGACCACAAATCTCTGTATGAAATGTACTGGAAATTAATAGATATTTATCTATTAAAGTTTTTCATTGTTTTGATAAAAGACATTTTTGACCTGTTTGTGGCAACAATAGAAGAGCCATGAAGTCAAGACCTTGACTATTAATGCCAAATGTATTATTATTATTATTATGAATCTGTTCATTTATTGTAAATATGATATTTAAAATAATTCAATAATTCAAACATTGGTTTGTCAAATAAAGAAACATTTTTAACCCTTTATTTCCAACTGTATCATATTTGCTACATGAGTTTCTGAGACCTGTTTTTATCAAAATGATCAACAAGTATCAAATAAAAATTTAATTAAATTTAAAAATTTAAATAAGCATATAAAATAATATATACATAAAAGCAAAACTGAACTTAAAAAATGATAAAAAACAAATTAATATTTTTGTAATTTGTTAGTTTAATAAACGTCACATCAAAAAAAAAAAAAAAAAAAGGAATCTTCTGGCAATCGTTTGATGTGTTTGGCATTAAAGGGTTAAAACTATTTGTCTAACACAAACCTACAATCGCCTCAGTGGAACAAGTTAATGATAAACGTGTCTGTTTGATAAACAGCCCAGATATCATCTTCACCTCCACGTTATCTGAAGTCAAACACGTCTTATCAGTCCCATGAACAATGGAGATGGTTTCACTTTCATTTTCAGTCTCTGGGCCTGAGTCTGTGGCGCCTCCACAGACTTTATGGTGTAACAGTGTTTATAGACATCACAGTAGTCACCTTCATAGGTACAGGTACACAGTCCAGTACTAATGAATGACACATCTCTGCCCTGATCCACCTCTGTGTAACTTGTATTGCTCAGTTGAATTTATTTTTATTTATTTGACCATAGTCATATTTAGTTTCTGTTTTGTATTAAACTGTACTGTAACAACAGGTTTATATAACATTTACATATCTGAAATAGCACAATAAGTATCATTGGGTCTTAATTATATTCAGTATATCACATGGACACTTACCTCCATCGAAGCATGTTAGGAGAAGAAAAACCACCACATGACGGAAAATCAGTCCCGAGGAGCCGAAGGTGCCAAGAAGACGTTTCCAGGACAGTCTGTCCATCTCGTTCATGATCAGTACTGAAAACAAATTACATACATTCATATGAAGATCGTTCAGTCATAGATAATCAGCTCAGTTCATTCAGCCTCTCGGACAGAGATCTGTACTGCTCCGACAACCTGCTACAACTCTTTCAGTTGTAAACTACATTTACAACACATGGAACTGTGGTGCAATACACATGTAATGTTATGACAAACTTTCTTTCAGAAAAATACCAAATTTCATCAACATTAAACATAAAATGAATAAATAAACTTGTGTTTAAAAAGGAGGATCCTACCTACGTGGCTTCACTGTCACCAAATCAAACCAGAGTGAGTCTGAATTGCACCTGCTCCGTCTTATCAGTCGTCTGCTCACCTCAGTTTACATTCATGTGTATTTACCTGTTGTAAAAAAAAAAAAAAAAAAAAAAGATCATGCACATTCATGTATATTCATCTACTTAAGTATCCAAGGAATCACCGAAAATGTGATTCACATTTGATTAAATCTGCTAAAACTTTGGATCCAGTTTGAGCAAGGCTTGAAACATGGATTTTGTGTCTTATTGATATGTAACAAATTAATAAAACCAGTTGAACTTTGTTCCAGTTACCAGGGAAATAAGTACCATCATATAAAAATGACAGCAGCAATAAAACAGTAGTGGAAATATGAGTCAGGTGACTGGTCCATCGATCTCCAGCAGGGAGCAGCGTAGGACCATGTAGTCAAGTCTCAGATACATGGGGTCAGGAAAAGGTCAAATGAGATGAACTCAACTACAGCTGCCAGTCGACCCTGATACCATAGACATGTAATCTAGCTATTATCACTACGGCACCAAACAGCTGTTAATAGGCAGCTGTGTAGATTTCAGGATTTTTGTGTTGAGTCACTTTAATTCATCTGATGCTGCAGGAAAGTGTAGACACCTTTTATATCATTTTACAGACACTAAATATAAAACACGTAGTAACAGAAATGAAGCCCTGAAGCATAAAACCTCTCAGCAGTGACGCCCTTACCCCGAGCTGAAGTGACCTATTGTTCCACTGCGTATCTGCCTCGTAGAGGTGCAAGTAAAAGTGAGGCTGAGGCCCCTCAGCAGCAGAAACGTCTGCACAGGAAGAGGAAGTTTGTGGCTCAGTATATTTAGTCTGAACACAGTCAAGTGCTCAGTCAGTCTGGAGGAAGACGACATGCAGATCAGAACTGTCTGCATCAAAATGTGTGAGTACCTTTGTTTTTCTTCACTTTTTCTTACTGATTGGACATAACAGTAAACATGATCAAACTAGGGATATTTAAACATGTTGCTTGTAAAATACATATTTTTTACAAGTATTTGACTTTCAAAGTAGTTTATAAAACAAATAATTATGTCCTGGAAATGATGCAAGGATCTTTATTCTAAGAGTTTTCTCTTGTGTCTCTACAGTGTTGATTGTGTTGATGCTGCTGGTCACACATGTGAAACAAAGTGATCCTCAGAAGTCTGGTAAGAGACAAACAAACAAAGATACAAGTTCATCTGACACAGATAAATTCATATCTTTATATACGTGATGGCCTGTTTGTTAATGTGTGTTTGTTCATGGGAACAGTTGTTTATTTGTCTTTTCATTTCAGATGCAGATTTCCAGATTGTTCCATCCGCACTGCAGGTCTTTGAATACAAGCCTGTCTCTTTTACCTGTCATGGTGTTATAGACCCTAGTGGATGGAAAGTGAGACACCTCCAACAAAACGTAACAAATTGTTTGAATGACACAGCAACAGCAACAGTGACCTGTACCATTGAATATGCCCTCTCGTCGGACGGTGGCGAATACTGGTGTGAGGGTGGAGAAGGAGAGAGAAGCAACACTGTCAACATCAATGTCACTCGTATGGTTATTTTGTGGAGATTTTAATTTTAAAACCACAATAAAGTGACAATAGTTTGACCTCTGGCCCTTATTCTGTTGTTATTCTGATGTTGTTCAGGTGGCTCAGTGATCCTAGAGAGTCCTGTTCGCCCTGTGATGGGGGGAGACAATGTGACTCTGCGCTGCATAAACAAGATGGCTGCCTCCGTCCTCACGGTTCATTTTTATAAAGATGGCGTCTCCATTGAAAAGGTGTCCTCACTAGAGATGACCATCCTCAGTGTCTCCAAGTCACATGAGGGACTGTACAAGTGCAGCATACCTGGATCTGGAGAATCACCAGAAAGCAGACTGACTGTCAAAGGTAAAAATAGAGGAGGAATTTCACTGGCTTTTACTTTATCTTTCATGACTCAGTGAGCATCATGGCCGCCGCTGGTTCACATGCTCGTATGTAACATTGAATATGTTCATGGTTTTGTTCAGATGGGTTGGAGGTCCTGAGCAGTCCTGCTCCTCCTGTGTCTCAAGGTGAGACTGTGACTCACCTTGACTCACTCCTACCAACTCTTATACTTGTAACTCTGGAAAACCTATGAACTCACTGAAATTTATTTTAATTTCTAGGGATGACCACAGATCATGATGGCTCAGGGAAAGATAACGTCACACCTGCAAAGAGTAGGGGTAAGATAACCATTACACATTTAAGTCATGAAAGTATGAAGATGTATAAGAGGGAAAACAGAGGAATAAAAAACTAAGTCACATCCATCAACGGATCCTCTGCTCGTAAAAATGATGCATCTGTGGAGAGATAAATGATCTTCTGGTCCAGTGTGAAATGTGTCCTGGTTTTAACATGTGATGTCAGTGAATGTTAAAGATAATGTTTGACATGGAGAGAGTCTGTTTAGTGACAGGCAGCAAACGTTACTGTAGGTTTAGTGTGAGACCACGTAGCGACTAAAACGCTGGTCTGGCTACATTTACGTCACCGTCAAACTCTGACACTAATGTTAGCTTAACAGCAGCTACGCTAACCAGGTCAGAAAATATCTGACCTGGTCAGTTTTATCACCTGCTTCTCGTTCTCTCTTCAGCCGGGAAGAGACGGGGGAAAGAAACTGTGACGTGACGTCACCTACCAGACTGGTTGGTTTGTAGTTGAACCAGTTATGTGTTTTCAGAAGCAGATAAATCAACAATTTACACCATAAACATGGTCTTGACTCACTGATAGTTATCATTTAAATTAAGATACAGGATATGTGTGATTCAGGGTGGAAGTCAAAGATCGGAAAATCATTTTTATCTTTCCTTTGACTATCATCCTTTTTTCCAATCTAAGGACCCAGTGGGTCAAGCAGAAGGGACGTGACTTCTGACTGTATGTTTTTGTTTTGACAAGCAGAAGGTTCGAGGACAAACATGAGAGAATTTCAACATCAATTTCATTTAACTTCATTCAATTTTTTCCTCTTCTGACATCTGTCAGAGATTCTTTCAACCTACTACATCCTGCTGTGGTTCTCTGTCACTGCTGTGTTGGTGTTGCAGCTGCTGGTGATTGGACTGCTCCTCTGGAAGAAACATCTAGGTACTAAATGTACTTTCTATTCTCTTCTTATACATAACTGTGACCCTAATGTTGGTCAGAAAAGATCATTTCAAACTAGCTGAAACATACATAATATACAGTATATTGTAATATGTAGAAACTCATTCTCGTTTTTGTGTTTATTTTTGTTTTAGTCTCATTAGACGTCCAGCTGAGTGATCAATGCGAGGATAACTATGCTATGGTCAAAAAAGACAAGAAAAATCCAGGCAAAAAAGGTAAAGAGAAGAAAAAGAAGAAAAGAAGATCATTTACTTTGAGTGAATGTGTCAGTTATATGTCAGAGTGGTTGTTGGTTTTCTTTTAGACCTCGCTAGCGCTGCTGATAAATCGAGCCCTGGGCTGAAACCACAAACAGAAAAAGGTGAGACACCTTCTCGGTGTCTTGTGCAGCTGCAGTTTTTAAAATATCACTGTCACGTAGCTGAAAACCAGCAAGTATTTATATGACACCATGATGTGCTACGTTGTCACATGTTCTGTCTCTTTGTGTCGTTTTTCAGATACAGATAAATTCCCATGTCACTCATTTTGCACCAGTTCCACACCTCATGACCCACCACCATTTACCCAAAACGGTAACTACTTACTCATTTAACGTGTTGAGGCTGCAGTAGCACCAAACATTACTTGAAGAACGTCTTTGAATTTTGGGACATTTAAATTATTCAGCTTGATTCTCCATGATAACCTTTGAGATTGTGTTGCATTGGTCTTTATAACTGTCATGATGATTTGGCCATTTATTCTAAAATATAAAATAACTTATGCTACCGCTTTCCAAACAAACACACACTTAGAATTTATACAAATAGTGGACGTCCTTGGACCAGGAAGTAGCCACACACCATAGAAATGTTAATGTCAAGAACACAGGTGAAAGCCTGGATCTATAAACCGCTCAGTCAGTTAAAATGGAGTCATGTGTCTGTTGGATGGCTGTTTTATAGCTTCTATTGTAAACATTTCTAACATGAACTGAAATATTTGTTTTTATTTCCACAACCAGAAGAACCAGAAGCATCTTCATTCATAGATGATCCCTCTGATCCTTCAGCTGTCATCGATGAGGAGCCTGAATATGATTCAGTCCCTTAGGTACAACAGACTAACACGACCCTGTTATATACCGATGATCAAAATCTGAGGAATTTCTGTTTGTGACAAATCTGTATAGAGACCAAATGTGCTGCTAAAGATAGAACCTGTTTAAATTACTTTTTATCTGAATATTTCCTCCATGTGTCTTGCAGCTGACAAGAGACACCTGAGCTTCACAGTAAATGTTTTTTTGTCTCTCCATTTAATCTTAACAGCAAGTTAATTATCTTTAAACTGTTTGTTTTCCACATTATATGTTAAGTCTAACTCAGATCTGTGCATCTTGTTTCTTTACTTTTTTTTTCTGTGAAAGTCACAATTGGAAATTGTGTTTTGCACGACTTCTTTCCAGTGTTTGGTTGTTAAGCAGGGACTGATTCTACCAGTTAGATGTTAAATATCAAAACACAGCACCTTGTAATGAGTCATATGTCAGGTTAATGTCATCCAGTCCTTTACCCCAAAATCAGCTGTAGGACAAAAGAGTCATCTGAATTAATTGAAATAGTGTTTCCCTTGTCCTTGATGGTGTAAACATATGAAATGTAAAAAAAAAAAAAAAAAAAAAAAATTAGATACAGTAAAATAATAACAGTTAAAAAGTGCTTAAGTTAACTTTCTGTACAAAATAAAGTTTGTCTGCTTTTGCCTGACTTTGCCTGTCACTGTAAGTGACAGACAACTGGTCTGGAACGATGATGAAACATCTCCGTTTTTTTCTGTCGCAGCATCAGTGTCTGTATTTAAAATGTGCAGCAGCTCTGTTCTTAGAAACAGAGCCATGTGGTTAACGTCTTAAATACACTCCCTGTTCTCAGCCATGTGATGCTGCTTTATCTCTACAAACACACTGTTGACACACTGAGTTTATGGCTTAAAAATCACATCATTATCAACAGAAAATGATTTTCATTTCAACAGTTTTTATCTTTACATGAAAAATGGGATCTTGACAATGAAAAAGCAGAAATTTTAATTAGAGATGAGAATTTAGTGACATTGACAATGATCATTTAACTACCAACACTGCCCCCTATCTGTGTATATGATGGTCATGAATATATTATACACCCACACACCACAGACTGGGGCTGAGAGACCTAATGACACTAACTCTTCCCTGCCCCCTGTAGTGAATTAGCCCACATGACATCTGTATTTAACCCCCCGCCCCCTTTTCTTCCCTCAGGCTCACACATGGTCAACACAAACCTGTGTGTTTACCAGAGATACATTGTCTGTGCAAAAACCGCAAAACAAAATGTGCAACACATTTTAAAAAATTAAAATTAAAAAAACTGACTTAGTGTTTATGATCAGGACATTTATAATAGATCACAATTTTAATTTAATGTAGATTGTAGAAAGAGTGGATCAGTATCATTGTATAAATGCATAAATATCTTTCAGTGACACTTCATGAACAGTCCAGTCATTAATAACACGCTAAGAAATCCTATTACAATCTACACACTAGAATAATTTACACGTATGAGATATCATGTGATCCATGAAATGAACTCTTCACTGGAACAATATCTGAGTTTAGTTTTTTTTAGAATAGTTATAATAATTAGTAATATCAGTGAACTGCTGCTGAAGCCAAATAACCAGGTTATGATGTGGAGACATTTCACAAAAGTGTTTAGTTTTTAAATGACGGTGAAAGACAGTAGCTGGAAGAACCCACTCTGGGCCCGTATTCACAAAGAATCCTCAGACTAAAAGTCTCTTAGTGACGTTATCTTCCCTTGGTAAGATAAAAGTCATTCACAAAGCATCTTAGGTCGTAAGAGAGTGCTAAGGTGAAAAGGTGTTAAGAGGAGGGAGGAGAGTCTTAACAGAGGAGATGGAGGAAAGACAGAGAGGAAGGAGAGATGTTCCCTGTGTATTGAACCACAGTGATTTAATAAGACGTTACCGGCTTTCTCCTTCTTTTCTCCATTTGGTTCGTTGTTTTGGTTGTTCTGGCAAATCAAAAGAGGCGGCAGTGACAATAACTGGTGACAGCTGAGTCTGATCCACCATTAATATCAAATAGATGAAGTAGTAAAATTACCAGCACATAACAATAAATAAATCAATATAATAATGGTCATGTGAACGAGGTACGTTCACTGTCCATTCATTACTGGGAGCACATTGGTTTTTATTTTTTTGTTTCCTTTTTGTAACAACCAATCACAGCTTCTAGAAGACTGTGTCACCTAGCAACAGGGTCAACCACACCTCCTCACTAGGATCAAAGTTTCTGTCTCCTCCTTGATCAGAGTTGCTCTCACAAACTTCCTGAATCACTCTGAATTCTCTGAGAATCATCCGGCCCCTGCGGTTTAATCATGATGATCATAAAAACAAAGGATTTCATTGCGTTGACATTTTCACATCTCTTCTGTTTTGTCAACACTTCACACCAGACGTTGACACTTCACTGATGCATGTGTTGACATATCACCAGACAGAAAAAATTGGTTGATACTCGTCCTCCTGTCATTTAGCTGCCACATGTTCCAACATGCTCACGATCCTGGTCCTCGGTACTTTTACACTCTGATTGCTTCTCTTTGTTTCACAGTTGCCTCCGTCTGTTGATTTCTGTGTAACAACAGAAGCAGCAAAGTGTGATTGTAAAATCTTTCTCAATATGTGTCAAATGAGTTAGTGAGCTGTGATTATATAGTATCAACATACTGGTCTTGCTTTGTATCCACATGTGGATGAATGTGGCAACAATGAAGACGATACCAACAGTCACACCAGTGATCAACCAGTAATTAACCACAGATGAACTGGATGTAGTCGTGAGGAATTCATCTGAAATTATCAAACACAGAATAAAACAAAAAAAAATGATGTTAGGTGAAGGCAGGTTGTAGCTTTTTGAATAAAAAATAATCAATTATAAATTCAGTAACCATCACATCTACCTGGAACATGAATGTGAGTCTCTCTGGTCTGGTTGATGTTCTTCTGTTGGACTCTACAGGTGAATGTGTTGTTGTGTCTCTTCTCCACAGTCACTCTGCTGCTGACAGTATAGAGGTCATCAGGACCTCTGACTGTCTCTGTAGGTCCAGCAGAGAGGAGGTTTCCCTCAGCGTCCAGCCACAACACCTCAGGCTGTGGATACCAGCCTTTAGACTCACACTGTAACATCACTGTGTTGATGGTGGAGTTGGACATTTTGACAACGGGTGAGGAGACAGAACCTGATGATTAAATCAGGAAGCATATTTTCAGACGGTAGATTTAGACTAATGCTGGCCATACAACAAAAGCTTTTCTTAAGATTTCTCAGTCGTAGGCTACTGTGGTGCACTCCCATCGTCTCAGTCGTTTGGTGTAAAGTGGTAATCGGAGCAGTTTTAAGTCAGTCATTTTCTTGAGTCTTTCAGCGTAGCATACAACTGACATAATCAACAACCAATAGCTGAGCAAGCAAAAAAAAAAAAAAAAAGCAAAACAAAACAGGAAGGAACAGGGCCACAGAGACATGTGAGGAACAAAAAATCTTGTTGTAGTCTAGACCATAGTGACCACAGTCTTAACAAAATCTTGTCTGGAACTAGACTATGACTACACCGAGACTATGCTACTACTGATTTGTCTTTAGATGTGAGAGGGTATGAGACTGTAGTCTTCTGAAAATCTTTTCTAAATCTTCCCAAAGTCCCCTGGAGTATAGATAAAATCAGATATTTGGATATAAATCCAAATATCTGACTCTACAGTTACATCTTGTAGTAATAAGACTCACCAACAATGAGATGGACAAACGTTTCCTTCTGCATTGAGGGAATGAAGCATCTGTATTTCCCTTCATCAGACAGTTTCACTTTAAAGATTTTCATGGAGACGTTTCCATTCACCAGTTCGTCCATAAACAGTCTCGTACGTAAATTATAAGATGGATGTTGAATCTCGTACAACAGTCGTCCATCTTGGTGGATGTGGACGTTCTCTGGAACCAGACCAGGTTTAGTCCACTCCACTTTCCTGACGCTGACATCAGTTTTAGGTTCAAGATAACATGTTAGAATGACATCATCACCAGCCAGGACCATGACGGGTTGGTGTGAACCAATCAGATCTAATGGCTCTACAACAACAACAACAACAACAAAAATGACAGTGATTTAATTAAAGTGAATGGTAGAGAGAGTAAATACTGTTGTAACTCTAATGACACAGCAAAATGAAGCAGAAATAACACGTTTGTCTGGATATGATAACTGTGTCTGTTGATACCTGCATGATCTGATGCATATCTGTTTATGTTTTCCATGAAAACAAAGGGGCTGATGTTCTACAGCCAGATATCGAAAGCATCATACTAAGTAATATTTCATCATGTTTTTGAGTTATTATATCATTAAGCAGTATCAAACACTGTAAATTTACCTGTGGGGGTGGTAAGGATTAAGAGAATGAAGATAAAAAGGAGCCTCAATCTAAACTCCATACTTCTGAAAACAGAAAAAAACAGAAAGTAAAATAAATGATAGATTTGGCTTTAAATTGTCTATTAAAATAATAATCTAAAAAAAGTAAATGCAACAACATGAAGCTGATATGAAGACTAAGACAGTTAAGAACAGGCACATCTTTCATGTTCAGATATTAGAATCAGAATTCACTGCTGTTGTACAGGAAAACATAAAAACACAAAGACATTCACCAGGACAACATTCAACACACACACACATATATGTTAAATATAAATGTTGTTCTACTCACTTTCTCTTCCGTTAACAACCTGTGTCGTATGTCTTTATGTCCAAACAGCTGCGTCTGAACTGCGGCGTCTCTTTGTGTCACTGATGAGGTGGTGTTGAGTGACAGCTGCTGCTGACGCAGCTACCACTTGTTTTTGTTGATTCATCAGATGAGACGCACGTAACTGAAGCCATTGATGATTAGCACACTGCAAATAAAATACATTACGTTTAATATGTAAGTTAAGTTAATTTGAGTCTAAATAGTCTTCTTCATATTTTAGAAATTATAGAAAAGATGACAGAAGACGACAGACTGGAGATGGAGAGATCAGACCTACACCTGGTATATAACTGTAATTACTGAAAATAATAACTAATAATAAATAACTCTAAGTTGTGTCAGTGGCAGAAACAAATCTGTTGATTGCAAAAGCATAAATCACAAAAAAAAAAAAAAAAAAACTGAGCATGTTACATTAAAGTAGCAGCTGCTGTTTTACTAATAATAATCATCCATATACTTGAGATTCTTCATTCATTTGCTGTTTCACAGCAGCTGAATGAGTTGGTGGAGACTCACAACTGCTGCAACATTCCCATCAGACCCGACAATGTTTCATCAGACGTGTGTTGATGTGTCATTGTTGATGCATATGGAAGATAAGCAGCCTTGATTCGTCTGTGTTTGTGCTAAATGAATGAGATATGAATCATATGAAGCAGCTGTTATTCAGGAGGTAGAGCGGGTCGTCCACTGACTGGAAGGTCTTTTGTACATACAAGCATAAATAAATAAATAGAGCCACATTCATAGGTGGGTTGCACATAAAAGTTGCAGTACAACAATTATGTGGATTGTCCAAAAACAATCAATTGGTGTTTTGTGTTGTGTGGGTGTTTTGACTAATAATAATGAGTAATAGTTCATCTAGAGACTGAACATCACAACGTCCTGATGCCTTGTTGAGGACTTTTACAACATAATTTAGACAGGTGAGATAAATACACAGTAGCTACACGGAACAGATATTAAAACACTGAAGGAGTTGATCCTCTGCAGCAAATGGATCATTTGGTTTGTTTAGCTACTGACTCAGTGTTGATGTCGATGTCCGCACTGTGAATCTTACAAACTGTGGCAGTTGACTTATTTTTTCCTAAAGTCAATGACACGTTCTTTAGGTCTTGAGACATTTCAGTCCGAGAATCCGTGTCACTCCTAATTTACATCCAAATGCGGAACGTCTGCGATCCAGCGGCGGATCTAATATGTTTCCATTATAGTCGATGGTTGTGTTTACATCGGCTGCAGCACGGATGCGGCTCTGATGCGGAGCGCCGGAGCCTGGCGCAACCGATCCGCGAGCTTTCTCTTTATTTATTTATTTATTTATTTATTTATTTATTATTTATTTATTTATTTAATTTAGCCAAACACCGGACCGGTGCAGCGTTTAAACACACAGAAGATGCGCGGGGCAGGAAGTCACACACAAAAACAAAATAAAACATCCTGTTATCTTTCGAAATAAAATAATCCTTGCTCACAGGGATCTATTTACCTGCACTACACTTTGACAACGTCATAAAGGGTTGGAGGCAGACCTGAAGTCCAGGTTTCCAGACATCATTTCTCCCTGTTGACACTATATAGAAACTACACCCTGTTATATCGGGCAATTGTATGTGAATTTGTGAGATGTCATAATGCCAGCTGCTGGACTGCAAACGCGCCTGGTGGGTATTGATGGACGGCTGATTGGCAATTGGGAATTTATAGGATTTACACTGACTGCGGAGTGCAAGTGTTCCACATTCAGTATAAATCGTGTAAATTAGACACCACTCCATTGGTTAAAACCTGCTGTGTCCTGTCTGTTAAAAAGTTTTAAGGCAGGGTCAGAAGCTGATCAGGCAGATTAAAGTAAAGTCTAACAAGAGACATGTATCGGTGTTTATTAGAAAACGTAGTAGAGGTATATAAAAAGAGTGCAGAGTGTATACAAAACAGTGTCCTTTCTAAATTACACAAAACATATGAAATCCTCAGTAATAATAAAAAACAAGAACATTCAACCAGTCAACAGAATAATTTGTTGATTTCATATTTAATCTTCTGATAAAGAGATGTTTTTTCTCTGATGTATAATGTAACTGTTTAATTTACTTCATGATCTTTTCTTGATGTTGATCAGGTTGCAGCATCATTGATCCCTGTGTGATTTAGGTTTCTGTTGGACCTCTGAGGTCTGTGGTCGTCACTGTGGTCACATCTCAGGTCTCTGTTGGAAGTATGATGGTTGTTATTATTTAAGCTCACAAACTAAACTACAGAGAAATGTCATTTTTACACTGGTGTTAATATTTGCAACTTGAAAGTGTTAGTGAGTATTTCTTCCTTTGCTAAAGTTGATGTGGCCTGTGGTGTCCAGACCTGCACTCTGCCCAGTCTGTCACGTCAGGAAAACTAAAGTGATTGAGACTGCACTTTGGTAGAGGACATAGAGAAGGAAGCTGAAATCTAACACATCCTTAAGGATCTATAATCAACTTCACTCATAAGAACTGATTTGAAACTCTCTGCTAGTTTTTGTCTGACTCAGACAGACCATGTAAATCTGGAGATAATATAGTTCTGATTTGTTAGTGCATAGTCTAGTTTTACTGTATCTAAATTTTACCTTTAAATGTTTATATCTGCAACCTAAGATTACTTTTTAAAGTTCTAATACAGTTCATTGAGCAGGTCTGTGGTTTTTCTGGTTATAAATAACATATTCTATAAATTTGAATTTGATGATTTTTGTGTATTTTGGGGCCAATATGTTAATAACATAGATTAAAAAGAAAAACAAAAGTCAGATTAAATAGGTGAAGTTGTGCATAATAAAACAATACTAAACATGGGAATGGCACACATTTTTGTTGTATATAAAGGCAAAATTAAAGTATTTGAAAATGGACAAAATAGGCTGAGACCTGTGAGAGTTAAGCAGCTGTTTTAACAGGAGACTCTAGATGAACGTTTCTGTAGCTTCTTGTTTCCTTTTGACATCAAACTGTTTTCCATACTTAGCATGACATGATCGTGGTGAACATGTTGCTGCCCACTAAAGGTTGAACCCTCAGTTTGTTATTTTACAGTTACCACACCACTTACAGCTCAGTGCTTTATTAGATACAGTCTATAAAATGCTGCAGTGTTGGCGATTGCTTTATTTATCTTTATCTCACTAGTATTTTTAAAATGCAGCTAAGTTGGCGAATAAAATTTAATTGTGTAGAGATATGTAATGACATAATAACATACATACCTAACTATTGATGGAGATACACTGAATGGCTCAAAAAATTTGTTTTTTCCGCCTGAGGCTGAAAAGAGAAACAACAATATTAATAAAGCATGAGAGCGACATGATGATGTTAGATCAATGTGACTGATGAAAAACTTTTGGAAAATCTCAGTTGTTGTACTTGAAAGTAATTTTTTATATGGTAAAACATTGTCTTATTGTTATATTTATAATATGTGGTTCAGAAGAATTTGAAGAATCAATAGACACAATTAAATAGAAATAAATAATATGTTTATGATTAAAGAGTTGAACCTTGGGGGTGTTCAACTCCTGGGTCAGCTCATTTTCCATCTTCTGTTTTTCATCCTGGAGTTTCTTCAGCTCAGCTTGTTTTTCTTTAACCTATTGAAAAGGAGATGGAGTGAAACATGATGAGAAATATTTAAGACAAAACCAGTCATGACAGATGCAGGTGCTGTAACCTGGTGAACATCTCTGAAGATAAGAGTTAGCCTAATATATACAAGACATATAGTCTGAAAAGCAGTGTCCTGACAAAGGAGATGCACTTAAAATCAAGTTGAAATCAATAAGGACTTAAATGGAAGCATAGTCTGCTGAAAATAAATCTTTAGTGGAAAAGATACAGATATGAACCTGTTCAGTCTTGGTCTGTATCTCTGTCTCCTTGGTCTCCACCTTCTTCTTCAGAGTTTCTACTTCCTGTTCAACTTCTTTCTTCTTCTTCTGCAGCTGTGACTTTCTGGGATTCTGAACCATAATAAAACATGTGAGTGAACAAACTGTTCAATGACTCATATAGAAAAACATGAAACATCAGATTTCTGCTGAATAACAAGTGAGAATGTCAGAAAATGATCCATGTGGTAGAAACTCTGTGTTTCAATGGTAAAGTTTAGTTTGTAGTTTATTTTAGTTGTGTGATTGGTAACATGTAATGAGCTCAAATATGTTCAAATATGATGATAATGGACTTTAGATGAGTCTGTTTGTGTATCAGGACACATCAGACTGTTTCACTGTGGTAACAACATTATCACTTACCAGAGAAAACCTGAAGTAGCGGGACAGTTCATCTCTGATCTTCTTCAGCTGTGAGGAAGAGACACAGAGACATGATGACCATATTAAATCATATGTGTCATTATACAACCAGGAAGTGAATCTACAGTCAAGTGTATTTTATATGTGACATGTTACTGAGTGGATGTAAGTTATGAAAGTAAACTGGATCCATGTAGTTTGTATCAGACAGTAGAGATGATGACATGTGAATAAATACATGAAGAAATAAACCTCTTGGTTCTTGTTCTCCAGCTCTTCATTCAGGGTCTGTAGCTCCTCCTTCACCCTCTGCTTCTCTTCACTGAGCTGATAAAGTTCAGCTTGTTTGTCTCTGACCTGGAGGACAGTGAGACCATGAAGACAAGATGAGACATGTTCATTTCTCAACATTTAAAGTGAAATTAGGTCAATAAAATGGAGACCTGGTTCTTGTTGTTCTCCAGGTTTGTTTTTAGACTCTTCACTCCAGTTTTCTGTTTCTTCTGCTGTTTAGATCCCTTCTTCTTTACCACAGAGACATGGGACAAAAAAACAGAAACCAGATGAGGAAACAAAAGACAAAAGTGAAGCAGAAGTCAAGTCACATTTTTACAGAATTTGAAACGTGTTAAATTTACTATTAGACTACTAGACTCTGATGAAAGAAAACAATAAGGTAAAGTGTGATTTTTTTTTTTTTTACAGAATTTGAATTTCACTGCATCAACTCTGCTAGTTTCTGTAAATCAAACTTGACTCAGTCTCTCTTAATTTGTCCTACATCTTTGGTGAAAGTATTTTATCTTTTTCTTCTTCATCTGTTTGGAAACACATGTTGTAGATGTGACATTTTTATCTTTCTCATATCAGTTTATCAATCACTGTTTTCCTTTTGTTTCCTCTCCACTGAAAACATCTTTATTTACTTACATCATCTATCTTCCCTCCCATTTTTCCTTCATCCAAATTCTCAATTTCTAGAGTTTCCTCTGTCATGAGAGGCTTTCTTTCACTGTATGAGCCGTTCTTCACTTCTCCTTTTTCTGTTTCATCACACTGACTCTTGGTCTCTGTGTAAAAGTAAAGAATATTAGCCATTTATTTATGTAACAGGATGGTAACACAGCATACAAGGTGTAAAATGGACATTAAAAAAACCTGACATGTTTTACTGATGATACATAAACACAGCCACATGTTATTTCTTACGTGTTACTATTAAATCAGGAAAGGCAACATGGTAAATTAATTAGTGACTTACTGGTCATGTTTTTTCTTGATTTCCACAAAATGGCAACTGTTACAGTCAACATGATGCAAACAAGAGACAAAATAACAGCCAGAGCAATAACGGTGGCGTCAGCAGAACATGATGGGAACGAGAAGAAATCATCTGAAATGATAAAACAGAGTTAAATGGCATTTATATAAAATTGACCTCAGCTACTTGAAACATTTACAAAGCATGTTTACCTGTAACATAGATCTCTGTGGTTTTGATCAAGTTGATGTTCTTCTGTTGGACTCTACAGGTGAATCTGTTGCTGTGTCTCTTCTCCACAGTCACTCTGCTGCTGACAGTATAGAGGTCATCAGGACCTCTGACTGTCTCTGTAGGTCCAGCAGAGAGGAGGTTTCCTTTTCCATCCAGCCACAACACCTCAGGCTCTGAATCCCAGTTGTTAGATTCACACGATAAAACCACTCCTCTGGTGGTTTTATCAATCCCTGCTAAGGTGATGACTGGTGGTGAATCAGAAACTGAAGCTGAACAGAGGAAAAAAAAAGTCACAAAGTTCTGTTAATGATAGTGAATTGATAATGATATTGATAATGAGGTAGCACCACCAAGATACAAAGAGCTGAACAGCACCACACAGACAGCAAGATCATTATGGGATAAATTTGGCCCAGTTGTGGCAAAGTTTCAGTAAGTATGTTTATATGGCCCAAATTAGAGGTGCACAAGAAAAAACAAAATGACTTACTCAAAACCAAGTATAGAACTCCGAAACATAGACATACAGTAACTGCCCCAAAAAGAGTCAAAAATCCACCACAGTAAAGACAAAAGTCTTTGTCTTACATACCTTTACTTTTTAAGTAGTGTGGTAAACCAAACCAAACCAAAGGCTTTAACTGCTGAAAGTTGAAGGCAACTGGACTTTTTTTCTTGGTTTTTGAAAACGTTTCACCTCTCATCTGAAAGGTTTTTTTTTTTTTTTTTTTTTGAGAACTGAAGAAGCCTTTGGAGTGAAAGGTGAAACATCTTCAAGAAACCAAGAAAATAAAGTCCAGTGGCCTTCAACTTTCAGCACTTAAGACTACCATGACCTGGATGACTGAGAACCTACACAATCAAACCAAAGATCTGCTTCCTCTGTGACAAAATGAACCCAAAAATGCCCAACGTCTGCTAGACAACAGCAACAATATTTGCTATCTTGGATAGGTTTAGGATGTTGCTGATCAATAAAATCCACCAGCGGCTAGAAGAGGTCAGACTGAAAGCACAGAAGCACTGATAATGGCAGCACAAGAACAGGGACTTAATCTAATATCAGTAGAGGCTGTGGTCAACCACATCAGGTGTAAGCTATGCAAAGATGACCTGGAGGAAGTTCAGTATATAATTGTAGTGTGTATGGTGCAGGGAGGAACAGTGTATGTGGAATAGCATAATGAAGGTGGAAGTCCATGACTGAATGATTGAACTCCTATGGGACCTTCAAATGCAGATCAACAAACCGATGGGGCAGGCGGTGGAGGTTTATTCATTTATAACAGTAGAAACAGACCTTGATCAGCCCTCAACAGAGATTTATTAGTGATATTATAGTGACCTATGAACATTGTGTGTTTGTTTAAGTTACCTCCACAGAAGTGTATCAGAAGATGTAAAACAAGAAAGCCAAGGATTCTTAAAGTCTGTCTTTCTGTTTGGCATCCTGGAGCACTGAAATTAGAAACCAGTCACCAGCTCTGTTAATCCACAATAAACTTTGTGCAATAATAATCACATTATACTTTGACTTTTAGAGTTAAATATTAAAGTAGTACAGTGTTTGATATATAACCACAATAATAGTAAAGACTTCCACAACAGAAACCACTGTGGTGATAAAACCAACAGGTGTCCTCTTAATACGTTACTATTAGAATAGTAGTACGGCTAGTAAAGCTAGTAGAAACCAGTGATGCCGTTATTATGTGATTTGGTAAAAAATCAGCTTCCAGGAAAGTTTTTGTCCTTTAACAGCAAAATGGAAAAAGTACCATCACCACAAATAGAAATAATATATAATTTATTAATTAATTTGAATATAGTTTTCCACAAAGACATTGGAATTGAAAAATATGGATATTTTGCCATCTACGGTACAACACTCAAAGAATCCTGAGGTTGCCGTCGAGCTCCACATTATGAAGTTACACCGATCGACCACGATGTTAAACCACAGAAGGTGAAGTAAAAAGCACTGATCTTCTCGTTACAGCGCAGTGTTCTGCTGGGAAACCTTGAGTTCTGGTCTTCATCTGAAAGTTACTTTGACAACCTACTTGATCTATTTTTTCTAGACAAAAACACAACTAATCAAAGATTAACTGTTTAATAAAGACGACGTACCTGTTGAGTGTTGAGTGTCACCGAATCTGGCTGAGTGTCTACAGTAAATCATTGACAGGCTTCTGCCCTTCAACATCATGACTCCCCCAACAACAGCTGCATGACTCATAAAGTCATTATTTTCCATATGTGGAAGATGTGATCTGTAATATTGTCTTGAAACACTTCAACATCACTGATGTGAGAGGAATCAGCTTGAAGTTGTTGAGGCTGTTCATTTTGTGTGGTTGTGTGTCTAAAAATAAACTATTCATGTTTATTCATTAAAATCAAATGGAAGAGATGCCTAATGTGAGTCATTACTTTAACAATGAGCCACTGTGGTGGACTCAATAGACTTAATTGGGGGTGAGATACTGTTGTTGCACTGTTGCATATAGTGCTAATGGATTGACTGGTGTATCAATATATCAAGTGTTTTCTCTTGAGTCTTGTCACCTTTTAGTCACTTTAGTCATTTAAAACAGCAACATAGAATTTTTGAGTGAAAACGACTACATCATCTCAGGAACATTTTACTGACATAAATCAACATGTTTAATAGGAAAAATTAAACAAAAAGGATATAGCAACAAAAATTCAAATAACCTTTCACTAAACTTGACTGACAAAAGACAATTTTTACTACATTTTAGAGACCACATGAGCTCCGTCACACAACAACAAGAACACACAGCAACAAATCAACAGAGTCAATGAGGAAGCTGGTTTCAGTTTGGTGACATCAGATGAAATCATCTGAAGTGAGATGTGATGTGTCTGATGTTTAAGTTTTTCATTAATTTTGCTGGGTTGCAGTATAATTTACTAATTTAAAAGACTGGGACAGGACATTTTTGTGTGCTGTGGAGTTTTGTTCTGGCGAAGGGTGCATCGTAACCTGTCATAAAAATCATTAAAACAAAAAAGTTGGTGATGAAGATAAAACTAAACATAATAAAACACAGCAAAAGGAAGATAATCTCAAAGTCAACACGCTAAATAACAGGCAACTCACATAACAACTTTAAAACAGGTGTAATGTGTTATCTCCTTGTAGTACTGATCTGCCCTTGGCTGCAGAGTTCTGCATCAGATGTCACTAGTAATAAGTTTAGTTGTACGCTTCAATAGAGCAGCTAATTATCTGTTAAATGCTCTAATTTTGATTAAAACAAAATGAAAGATAAAGCAATATTAAATAAAGAATTAAGACTCACCATCATCTCAGTCATCTCTACACTGCATGGTCTGGACCTATAGATCATTAATAAAGTGTTGAACCTGCCACATTTTTGAAATGTCTCACTAGTATCTGCTGACATAACAACAAATAATAATGTGAAATCGATTGTCTTAATAATAAGATGAACTTTGAAATGGTGATAAGTGATATGATGTTGTAATAAAACAATATGGACAGTATAAATGTATTTATTGTCACAACAATTTAGTGGCTCAGTAAGATAACAGAAGAGGTGCATGTCTGATTTATGATCAAGGTCTGAAGATTTGACTTTGTTTCAACTTCAGGGGGAATGTGAAACAAATATCAGATGTCTGAGCTCATCAGTCAGTCATCTCGTCAGTTGCTCATCCAGACCCTGAAACCTGAGATAAAAGATGAGCGACTACGCTTTATAATCTGAGACATCCCACAGGAAAATGTCCTATAGAAGCCACTTCACTCCTGGAAAAGCACTTCACTGTGTTAGTTAATGATCATTAACATGATGCACAAAACAAACAAACTACCAAACACCACGAGTCTGATTCTACAGAGAACTGATAGAATAAAAACTGTTTTGATTGTTTCTGTTGAAATTAATAAACAAATAAATAATCACTTTTCAGGTTTTAACTACAGGACCTGGTGACAAATTGACATAAATCCTTTTATAATGTGACTGTGGGTGTGTTTTTTATTATTATTATTGTGGTTGTGCTTTATTTTTAAACTGTATATGGCTGTTTAAATTATATTCTTATATTTTTAATTAAAACAATCAAATAAACCATTCTTCTTGAAGTTTCTAAATAAGTTTTGATTGAGTTTTTGGTGTTCCTAATAATTTGCACCCGATATTGAACTCCGCATAACAGTTTGCCGTATGTTGCGTTTGCTGTCATCAGGTTCATCCAGGTGTGTCCACATTAACTCAATATTTAATCACAGTCACAGCTACACTTTGACATAACTACCGTTAGTTTGGAGTCGACGCGTTAAGAAGCGGGTTCAGACGCAAAACAAGAACAAAGAAGAAAAGGTTGATGTTTTCTCCTTATTAAAGTTCAACGAGTCATCAGACGTTTTGTTTTTTAACAACTCTCCGCGGTCCATGAACGCGTCTAATGCGCGCGCTTCTGATTTAAATCGTGACGTCAGACGCCGCTGTTGAAGCCGCCGTCAACCTAATAGAAGGTGAAACCTGCCTCGTGCGGTGGGTGGATTTTAACGTTTAAATCTTCTCGCGCTTCAACTTAAAGAACAAAAAACTGTCTAAAACAAGAACAATGTTGAGACGAGCAGCAGAGAAACGAGGTCGACGTCGACCAGCTCCAAGAGAAGAACGGTAAGACACGTAGCTTAGCTGTGTTAGCTTCCAGTTAGCTTAGCATTAGAGCTAACGTCATCACCGTCAGGTGTGTTTACTCCTTGTGTTTGCTAATTAATGCTAAAGTGTCACGTTTGTTCACGGTGAAGAAACTTCACCACAACATACCGATGATTTAAAGCTTCAGTATTTAAGTGTAAAACAATTTATTTTGATGTTTGAGTAGTTTATGTGTTTATCAGACACGTGTCTATCGTGCTAACAGTTGTCGCAGACATCAGAGTGATGCGGAAAAACTTCTAATTTAAAATATAAATTGTATTCAGACATTTTGTATCTTTTTATCATATTTGATCTGCAGTTTTATTCACACAGCTTTGATTGTTCTTGCCACTAAAGCTCAGTGAGGTCAATACTTAATTGCATTTATTTATTTTAATGAATGTCTTAATATTTACATCTGTTTGAAGCTGGAAAGTTTTTAATTGTATCAGATAAAATTTAAAAAAATAAATAAATAAAATTGGACAAAGAAGCCGTCAGTGATGGAAAGAGTCCTGAAGAAATAATGTTACATGACTGAAGTATTACTCAACTACAAGTACTGGTGTTAAAATATACTCAAGTAAAAATATTAAGTTTTCTTCTAAACAGCTGCTCAGAGTTTTAGTTACTTTTTAAATTAGTTTTTACTTTTTTATTTTTCAACAGTCGTTCAAATGCTGGAAACTTTACTTTCAACAGAACAATTAGGCTACATGAATGAATCAAATGTGGTCAAAACTAAAACAAAGCAATTTTTCTGTTCTGTTCTATAAGTTTGTCACATTTGGTTTTGATTGATCGTTACATGTTGTTGTCTTTGTTATGTCAGGTTATATTGTAGACTACTCTGCAGTCAATATGATTTTAAATAAAGTATATTACAAAACATTATTTCTACTCAATTACAAGTAAAATTACACAGTTAAGTAAATAGTCAAAAGTCCAAAGTACCCAAAATTGTACTTAATGACAGTAATTTGAGTCGCTGTAATTTATTACTTTCACCACTGACAAACCGTGACTTAGTTTTGAGGCCCAGTGATTATTGAATTGTATATTACTCTATTTAAGTGGTTGACAGGATTTTTTTTTTTTTTTTTGTGGAAACAGGAAAACTGTCGTAACGGACCCACCGTCGACCACAGTCTTCAAGGATCGGTCCTCTGAAGCTCTGATAAAGGTCAGTGATGATTTAAATTAGTTGAAGTGTTGGTCATAGACAATGTTATGTTTATAGTTTTTAAACAAGGGACAGCCTAAATCTTATGTTTATATAAGTTTTAAAGTTAAAGGGAGTGAAAGTTGAGACTAATTTTGTTTATTTTCTCTTTACTGCAGGTCGATCCTCTTCTAGATCATCGATCAGTAAGGGTCAATTTGTCTCTTTTCCCTCCTGTCTCTTTCCTTCCAACATGGCTGCCGTGCCATGACTGTTGAGCTTTCCATCGTAATGTGTTTGTGTTTATTTGTGCCTCTCCGTCGTGTTAAACTGATCACACCACAACCTCACCACCTCCATCTAACACACACATCTGATTCTTTCACTCTGTCTCTGTGTGATTGATGTGTTTAGTTCAGTAGATGAGAACACAGAGCTCACCATGTTGTTGTTGTTTTTATCTCTGGTTAATTTAGACTTTAGCTTTAAATGGTCTCATAGCTTTGACTTTATCTTTGAATCCTCCTGAATTTGTCGTAGTTTTAGTTTTGACTTTGGTTAATAGTTGTAGCATTGCCTTGTGTTTTAGCTTTGATAGTTTCAGTTTTGGAGTCTTGACTTTATTTTGATAATTTTGTTCTTTGTCTTGTGTTTTGTCTCTAAGGTAAAGTTATTTCAGAGCTCTGTGTTCAGGTTGTGTTCAGTGTGTGTGAGTTGGAAGCTTTTTGTTGGTGCTGAGATGTATCTTTTATATTAAAGCTGAAGGTGTAAAAGTTGGTCAATTCAGTGATGAGGTTTTAGTCTCAGCTGCATTCTTGTGTTTATTCTTGTGAACTAACTTTTTCTTCGTAGGTCTGTCAACTTCAGGTAGGACCCATTTCAACTTCTTTCTTAATCAGGTCAGATTATCTGAAGCATTTTGATGTAGATCAGTGAAGGGACAGATAGTTTAGATCATTTCTCTCAACAGCTCCACCTCCTGTTCCTGTGGATCTACAAACACGACATTGACTTCATCCAACCTTCACCGTGGGATTAAACAAGTAAGCATTCGCTCGGCTCTCTTGCCGACCTTTCTTTCCAACATGGCCGCCGTGCCGTGCATTCGCTCGGCTTCCTTGCCGAACTCTCGTGTTTTCCTGGCCACCGCGCCGCTGTTTATTCCCTCATGTTAGGGAAAGTTAGTCAGCTGAGGATGTGGGTGGGTTTAATTAGGGAAGTGCAGGACGGGGTGGAGTGTGTGTGTGTGTGTGTGTGTGTGTGTGTGTGTGTGTGTGTTCGTGTTCCTGTCAACATGGCTGCCGTGTCATGACTGTCCACTTCCATTTTATCCAACACAACATCACATCACTGCACCCAGCAGCAGCGTTGGAAATGTGAGGCGGGTCAAGTAGCTGCATCACATTTTCAACGCTGCCATCAAACATCTGCATTTTCATTTTACACATTTCTGAATCTACAAACACTGAACACACAAAACACATCCAAACTTAACCCTCATTTTCTCCCTCCAGCATTTCATTTCATTTCGACTCCAGCATTTAATTTCATTTTGACTCGACGATTTCTCGTGGTTGGCTCCAGCATTTCTTTTCATTTCGACTCCAGCATTTCATTTCATTTTGACTCGACGATTTCTCGTGTTCGGCTCCAGCATTTCATTTTGACTCGACGATTTCTCGTGTTTGGCTCCAGCATTTCATTTTGACTCGACGATTTCTCGTGTTTGGCTCCAGCATTTCATTTTGACTCGACGATTTCTCGTGTTTGGCTCCAGCATTTCATTTTGACTCGACGATTTCTCGTGTTCGGCTCCTGCATTTCTCCTGGAATCAACTGAATTTCCTGAAGAATCAACGAAAACGTAAGTCATTGATTGGCCCGTGTGCTGTAACATCTCCGCCCTGGTCGCCGAACCAGTTCTGTCCTCTCTGGGCCGCCGCGCCGTCTGAGCTTTCACTCTTGATTCCTTCTGTTTTCTCTGGTTGTGATTTTAATCTGCCTTGATCTTTGTTTACGTCCGTCTGTCCTGTGTGTATGTTGTTTATTCGTGTGTCTTCGTAGGTTTGTATGGTCCACGTCTCTGTCTGTCCTGTCGTCTTCGTTCGTCAGTGTACATCATGTTTGACTGACTCATCTGTCTAACGTTATGTTTGTATGGTCCATGTCTTTGTCCCGTTCATCGCATCTGTTGTGCGCTCCCTCTGTCATGTCTGTCTCTGTCTCCCCGTCTGTCTCGTCCCTGTTGTGCGCTCTGACTTAAAGACAAATGACTGAGTCCTCAGACTCTGATTGGCTGTTTTGTTAATTACATGACACAACCTCAACTCGGACTGACCCAGGACCTTCACGACAAAACAAAATGGACCAAAGAACTTCTCACTTCTCAGTACTTCACTCATCTTCTCAGTATAACGAAGCAGTCTCTGAGGAGCTTTAACTACTGATTTATTGTAGGAAATGAGTTTGTTGATTGTTACTGCAAAGGTGAAGTATATTTTCTTTCCTTTCAGATTTCCTCTTCAGTCTCTGCCTTGGGTTTCATCTGTAATGTCTCACACTACTTCCTGTTCAATCATCCTACCTCACATCACATTTTGGTTCGAGGTGGGTTTGTAAAATGGAAACTGTCACTTTGAATTCTTTGGTTTTCAGTGTCACATGTTCAGTCACAACACTAATATTTCATCTTTTTCTCTTAAAAGTTTTGTTTCTCATTCCTGCTCTCATCTTTATATTAACTCGTCCTCCTTTGTCTCACGGGGTTGACCTTCAGTTTCCAGCTTTGTCTTTGTTTTCGCTTCTTTTTTGTCTTTTATTTCAGGAATCAAGACCCATTGCAAGATGGTAAGAAGGTTCTTCAGGTTTTAGTTTTAGAGGATTTAACTTCAGGATGAAGAGAGGGAAAGGTGGTCAGAGTTCATGTAGCTTTCTAGTAAATCTGACTGAATTTAAGCTTCAAATCATTTAAATAAGATTCTTTACTTAATGTTTTTCAATTGGCTTTTGACAAATCATTGCTATTGTATAGCATATGTGTAGTGTAAATGTCCAACACTGACCTGTAGTGTAATTGTGCTGCTGTCACTCATCACCATCTAAATTCATGTATATACAAATGTTGACTTTTGAAGTCTGTCTTGTCTCTGTCAGGTTTATTTCCAACTGGAGTTTCAAATGTAAAGTTTCAGCAGGTGAAATCAGGCTCTAGTTTTATTTAGTTTTTACGTTGCCCTTGTTCTTGCGCGACATATCGGGAGGCCTCCCAGCAGGGGAATTAATTCTCCCCTGTGAAGCGTAAACGGTTGTTGACGTCGGTTGCGTCTTCAGGTTACGTGGTAGGAAACATTTGTTGTTCAGGAGGAAGTGAACCTGACAGAGGATTTTACATGGTGGTGACGCTACAGGACACTCACCTTGGATCATTTTAGTTTATTGGTACTGAGTGGGAGCAGTGATGGCAACAACACAAACACATCATTTACTGTTATTGACGAACTTTGAATCTAAACCTTTTAGTTCAGTTAGTTTAGTTACAGGATTATAGTTTCTCTAGTCTGTTGGTCTTTATCTAAAGTTGTGTGTTGTTTCACCATCAGACTTCAACTTTCAGGAATCAACAATCAGCAGTTGACGCCCACTTGATGCCCTGATTGGCTGTTTGAAGAGTCACGGTAGAACAAGTTTTAATCCAATAATCTTCTTTCTTGTTTAAGAAACAAATGATGATGAACAGACGATTGTTTCTCTGCTCCAGATTCTGTTTCTTCTCCTGAACTTTGTCTTTGTTTTAATCCTCAGTGGTTTGTTGATGAAACAGTCTCACGTCGTCGTCAGCAGGTGTCACTTCCTCCTGACGTGTCCTGTCAACGTTCACCGCTGCTGCTGCTTCATCTGTTCAGTGAGTCGTTCTCCTGGTTCACTGGTTGTTTTTACGTGTTGGTGAAGATGTGACGGTAGATGATTGACAAACAAACACTTCTAAAACACAATAACCTGACAGTGTTAATCAGTTTATGTGGAGCAGATAATAGTCAGTGACAATCAGGATTCATTGAGTCAGGTCTTAACAAACAGAGAACAAGGTAAACTGAGTCGACTCTAACAGAAGAAGGAAAGGCTTTTCTCCTTCCCCTTCTTCTCTGTGTGACCAAGTCTGAGCTCGAAGGAAACTGATTGTTACAACAGTTAAAGTTTGACATGTAGGACTCAGTCGTCTGCCTGGTGATGCAGTTTCCAAAACTAGACTTGGATCCATCTGGTTTTGTGAATCCGCTGACTGGTGTGATGTTACTGTTCTACAACAGCAGCACGTGAATTAACTTGCTGATTTAAACTATCGGGACAATAAGTTTCTATAATAACGTTTGTAGCATTTTAAAGTGTTTGATTCGTCAGCGGTCGACTGTCACATCTCACTAAATACGTAGAAATAATGGTGTTGAAGGAGGAAACGACTTCCTTCACAGACGTGACATCAGCAGCAGTGAACGTTGACGGACCCATCAGGAGGAAGTGAGACCTGGTGACGGTGATGTGAGGTCGTTTCATGTTCAAACAGCTGAAGGTCGATTCAGAGATGAACTGGAGGTGAAGCTGCAGAATCAACTTAGTTTAGAAGAAGAAAAGTCTCAATCCAACGTTGTGTTCTGATTGGACAACGTGAAGTCGGCGTCTGCTGCCGGTTGTTGATCTCGGAGAGTTGGATTCTGGGTAACGACACGTTAGCAGGGATCAGGAAGATGTGAGACGAGTCTCAGTCTCTGTTTCACCATCAGACTTGAAACAAACAAAATTTAATCCGTTTAAATTTGATTGAAACTCCAGATGGAACTGACTTATCACAACTAGAAACAGGATGGTTGTAGTTTTCTAAGAGTTTGATGTTCATGCTCTCACTGAAACATGTGGATTTGACATTTTGTAGATTGTAAAATTATTGGAATTTAATTCCAAATAGAAATAAAGTTGTCCTCCTAAGAGGGGGGGTGGTGGCGGGCCAAAAAAAAAAAAGAAATACAAGAGAGTTTTTCATATTTCTTTGACTTTTAAATCCAGAACTCTAAAGATGAAAACAATGTTTCTTCAGTTATAATGTAGAGTTAGTTACGTTAGTTGGTGTAGGAGACAGTGTGAGGGAGATGAGTGTTGAGGGTCCAGGATGAAGACAAACACTCCACCAGGTGAGATACGGTTTCATCTCTGATAAAATGTAGGTAACTGATGAGAAAGAGACAACGTCTCATTGAAGTTTTTACTGTTTCAGGACCCAGAAGCCACGAGGAGCTGATGGAGGCCGAGACATTTCAGTGACGTCGCCGTTGTGACGACTCAGACGATGAGGAAATGAAGACCGAACTGCACCGAGTCCTCGGAGAAGATTCATGACTGCAACAAGACGTCGTCGGGTAGATTCATTCACATCATCAACTTTTATTTCATCTTTAAAATGTTGCTTTTACAAACCTGAACTCACTCATCTCTCTCTCCCTCCAGCTGTGACGAGGACGTCGCCTCATCATCTTCACTGAGATTATTAATGTTGATAATGTTGGAGGTTGTGTGAGTTTAGTCTGGGGTACCCTGTACATTAACACACACTAGCTGCTCTCTGTCTACTTCACTAGGTCATGGGTTGGTGCCACTGTTGGATGTTTTACTCAAGTCTTTTTTCTTAATTAATGTTATTTTTTTAGAGAAGATAGTCAGGACATGCTTTGTTTTTGTCAGAGATAAGTTAGGCCTCGTTTTATTTATTTCATTTATTTGGCACCAACCTTCAGTCAACCTGCTGTCACTCATCACCATCTAAATTCATATATACACAAATGTTGACTTTTGAAGTCTGTCTTGTCTCTGTCAGGTTTATTTCCAACTGGAGTTTCAAATGTAAAGTTTCAGCAGGTGAAATCAGGCTCTAGTTTTATTTAGTTTTTACGTTGCCCTTTTTCTTGCGCGACATATCGGGAGGCCTCCCAGCAGGGGAATTAATTCTCCCCTGTGAAGCGTAAACGGTTGTTGACGTCGGTTGCGTCTTCAGGTTACGTGGTAGGAAACATTTGTTGTTCAGGAGGAAGTGAACCTGACAGAGGATTTTACATGGTGGTGACGCTACAGGACACTCACCTTGGATCATTTTAGTTTATTGATACTGAGTGGGAGCAGTGATGACAACACAAACACATGATTTACTGTTTTACTTATATTGACGAACTTTGAATCTAAACCTTTTAGTTCAGTTAGTTCAGTTACAGGATTATAGTTTCTCTAGTCTGTTGGTCTTTATCTAAAGTTGTGTGTTGTTTCACCATCAGACTTCAACTTTCAGGAATCAACAATCAGCAGTTGACGCCCACTTGATGCCCTGATTGGCTGTTTGAAGAGTCACGGTAGAACAAGTTTTAATCCAATAATCTTCTTTCTTGTTTAAGAAACAAATGTTCCAGACGATTGTTTCTCTGCTCCAGATTCTGTTTCTTCTCCTGAACTTTGTCTTTGTTTTAATCCTCAGTGGTTTGTTGATGAAACAGTCTCACGTCGTCGTCAGCAGGTGTCACTTCCTCCTGACGTGTCCTGTCAACGTTCACCGCTGCTGCTGCTTCATCTGTTCAGTGAGTCGTTCTCCTGGTTCACTGGTTGTTTTTACGTGTTGGTGAAGATGTGACAGTAGGTGATTGACAAACAAACACTTCTAAAACACAATAACCTGACAGTGTTAATGACTGTATGAGGTTGAGTAAGAAGCTCCTCAGTCTTTATGTGGAGCAGATAATAGTCAGTGACAATCAGGATTCATTGAGTCAGGTCTTAACAAACAGAGAACAAGGTAAACTGAGTCGACTCTAACAGAAGAAGGAAAGGCTTTTCTCCTTCCCCTTCTTCTCTGTGTGACCAAGTCTGAGCTCGAAGGAAACTGATTGTTACAACAGTTAAAGTTTGACATGTAGGACTCAGTCGTCTGCCTGGTGATGCAGTTTCCAAAACTAGACTTGGATCCATCTGGTTTTGTGAATCCGCTGACTGGTGTGATGTTACTGTTCTACAACAGCAGCAGGTGAATTAACTTGCTGATTTAAACTATCGGGACAATAAGTTTCTATAATAACGTTTGTAGCATTTTAAAGTGTTTGATTCGTCAACGGTCGACTGTCACATCTCACTAAATACGTAGAAATAATGGTGTTGAAGGAGGAAACGACTTCCTTCACAGACGTGACATCAGCAGCAGTGAGCGTTGACGGACCCATCAGGAGGAAGTGAGACCTGGTGACGGTGACGTGAGGTCGTTTCATGTTCAAACAGCTGAAGGTCGATTCAGAGATGAACTGGAGGTGAAGCTGCAGAATCAACTTAGTTTAGAAGAAGAAAAGTCTCAATCCAACGTTGTGTTCTGATTGGACAACGTGAAGTCGGCGTCTGCTGCCGGTTGTTGATCTCGGAGAGTTGGATTCTGGGTAACGACACGTTAGCAGGGATCAGGAAGATGTGAGACGAGTCTCAGTCTCTGTTTCACCATCAGACTTGAAACAAACAAAATTTAATCCGTTTAAATTTGATTGAAACTCCAGATGGAACTGACTTATCACAACTAGAAACAGGATGGTTGTAGTTTTCTAAGAGTTTGATGTTCATGTTCTCACTGAAACATGTGGATTTGACATTTTGTAGATTGTAAAATTATTGGAATTTAATTCCAAATGGAAATAAAGTTGTCCTCCTAAGAGGGGGGGTGGTGGCGGGCCAAAAAAAAAAATACAAGGTAGTTTCTTGTATTTCTTTGACTTTTAAATCCAGAACTCTAAAGATGAAAACAATGTTTCTTCAGTTATAATGTAGAGTTAAGTTTAGGAGACAGAGTGAGGGAGATCCCTCCAGCTGTGACGAGGATGTCGCTTCATCATCTTCACTGAGATTATTAATGTTGATTGTTAATGTTTAGTGGTTGGAGGTTGTGTGAGTTTAGTCTGGGGTACCCTGTACATTAACACACACTAGCTGCTCTCTGTCTACTTCACTAGGTCATGGGTTGGTGCCACTGTTGGATGTTTAACTCAAGTCTTTATCTATTTTTTTTTTAGATGAGAATGTTAGGACTTGTTGTTTTGTTATGAGTTAGGCCTCGTTTTGTTTTGTTTATTTCATTTATTTGGCACCGACCTTCAGTCAACCTCCTCCACACTGTGTTCGTTTTACAGGTCAAAGGTCAATAAATGTTACAACCTTTGATTCACTTACATTTACTCTGTGTCTGGTGATTGATGGTTTCATGTTTTACAAAGTCCACACACACACTGCATGTGTAGTTTATACTAGTTTAGTCTGAGGTTCCTGGGTCTTCTTCAGTCCAGCTCATATTACTTGCTCTACTTGGAGACATCAGAAGCATTTACAATAGTGAAACATGCATCCTACATCCTCTTAAAGTTTGTGTTTCTCTGCACATGATGTTTCACTTGCAGATCTCAGTAATGTTTAGGCTAAACTGGTTCTGTGGTTCATCATGAAATATGTGAAAAAGGGTAGGAGAACGTGGAAAAGTTGAATTTTTTGGCAACTTGCGTACGTACCTACAATAAGAATAATGATTTGATTCAGTTTATTTGATTCTTGTGTGTAGAAAAACACAAGGGCAGATCTCATCATATTAACATGTTTATTCAGTCTGATCAAAAATATTAAAAAAAAAAAACTCCCTCCAGTTATGAGTTATGAGTTTTCTTCAACAGTGAGCTGCTCATTTACCTGTAACAATGTCTGGTTAAAATGACTGGATGCAGCAAAACACTTAACTTAAATCACCTCATGGACTGAATCGAATCAAAAACAAAAGCACAGAAATAAAATCTGTGTGTCTTATGTCTTCATTATATCATACCCTTCATTTTATTTCATTTCATTACCTGAAACTAGTATATGTGTTTGTGGCCTTTTCCTGAGGGTAATGACGCCAGAACATCATCCATCACAGCTGCTGCCGTTGGTCTTTGAGTACAGACACTGAACATCATCTTCTGTTTTGGCTGCTTCATCACACCTCAGTGGTAGTTGCTGCCACACCTGGTTTAGACGACTGTTGGAAATGTTCATGTTGTTATTCTTTACTCCTTTAAGAGGATATTACAAACAAAAAGCCAAATCATCTCGTTCAGGAGAAAGAGTATCTTCTTTCTTCTCGTCCGAAGCTCTATCAACATCTGGTCTTTGTCCCTTCGACTTCTGCTGCTTCTTCTTCTTCGTCGTCGTCTTCTTCGTCCTCTGATCCCCCTCAGGCTGCTTTCCCTTGAGAGTTTCCATCAAAGACGAGAAAGACAAAGAGGATCAGATGCTGCTCTGGTAGAGACTCTTCACTCGCTCTTCAAACTGGTTTTTGTTCATCACTGATCTGACTGTGACTGTTGCGACGTCAGTGAATTTAATGCTGAACTTTGTCTGTCTGTTTTCCTCATCAGTCTGGTATTTTCTCCACCAGGAAATCTCAGGCTCCTATTTCTGAATATTACCATTATTTTTTAATTGTTTTAAAATGGTCAAAACACACTCAAACCTGGTGGAAACAATGATAGATATGTTTGAGGATAATTATGTGAAATGAGGAGAGACTCTGGAGTTTAACGTGTTGAATTATTTGTTGACATCATTCAGAGACTGAATGTGCCTGTAATTAAGATACTGACAATAGATGTTACTGTAAAGAATTAAGTGACAACATGAAAACTAAATGATTAGTGTCATGACATTATGTCCCAGCTATGAGAGAACATCATCTTGAAGGTTTGAATTGTTACAAATCAGCAGAACATGTTCTGTTGTTTCTTTTTGTGTTTGTTGTTTACTCTTAATTTGTCATAATTCAGAAGTGCAAAGTCTGAGTTTTAAACAACCTGGATGGTCTCCAACAGGTCAGCCTCCATCTTCTCCTTCTCTTCCTGCAGCTGCTGCAGTTTGGCTTGTTTTTCTTTTCGCTGGAGACAAATGTTTAAAATGCATGAAAGTTTACACACTATAGTACAAATGGACACCAATCACATTACAGCTGCATTTGCTAAGAATGTGTCAAAATACTCTGAAAATACAATGAATGAAGAGTTTGGCTCCAATATAATGAATTAAAATAGAAATAAATGATTAATGGAGAAGTTATAGATATGAACCTGCTCATCGTTCTTCTGAATCTCTGACTTCTTGATCTCCAGGTCCTTGGTTGTTTGTTTATTTTTTTTCAGCTTTCTCCTTCTTCCCCTTCAGCTCTAGATTAGGTTGAGCCTGGACCAAAATAAGACATGTTAGTAAACGAATAGTGATGATGAAGATGACTTAGTTTGTATCAGGAAACATCAGACTGTTTCACTGTTGTTACAATGTTAAACCTACCAGAGAAAATTTAGGATCTATTTGACCACAGATCTTCTCCAGCTGTGAGGAAGAGACACAGAGACATGATGACCATATTAAATCATATGTGTCATTATACAACCAGGAAGTGAATCTACAGTCAAGTGTATTTTATATGAGACATGTTACTGAGTGGATGTAAGTTATGAAAGTAAACTGAATTTATTTAGTTTGTATCAGACAGTAGCGATGATGACATGTGAATAAATACATGAAGAAATAAACCTCTTGGTTCTTGTTCTCCAGCTCTTCATTCAGGGTCTGTAGCTCCTCCTTCATCCTCTGCTTCTCTTCACTGAGCTGATAAAGTTCAGCTTGTTTGTCTCTGACCTGGAGAACAGTGAGACCATGAAGACAAGATGAGACACATGCTCATTTCTCAACAGTTAAACTGAAATCATGGCGACAAACCTGATTGTTGTTGGTCTCCAATTTCTCGTTCAAAATCTTCACTCTCTCCTCAGCTTTCTGTTTCTTCCAGAGAGACATTGGACACATAATACACAGGGGCAAGATGGAGGACATAAAAGACAAAGACTCCTATATTTAGTCAAAATGATACATTCTACATCATTTCTTGAATTATTATTATTATTATTATTATTATTATGCATTGAATTATTGTAACGCTTTGACGTTTTGTTTGTAGATGTAAAATGTTTTTTCACATTTTCTCATATTAGCTTATTTTTTTCTTTTGCTCCATCCTCTTTGACTGACAACATAACAAAACTTTTCTCACATCATCTATGGTTGGTTTCCTTTCCGGGGTCATGAGTGGCGTACTCACAGAGACATTCTGCTTTTCTCCTTTGTTAATGTAAAGAATATTAGCCATTTATCTCTATTACAGGATGGTATCACAGCATGCACCTGACATGTTTGATGAAAATGAAAGTAAACACAGCCACATGTTATTTCTTACTGTTAAATCAGGGAAGGCAACAAAATTAATTAGTGACTTACTGGTCATGTTGTTATTTGATTTCCATACAAAAATGGCAACTGTTACAGTCAACATGATGCAAACAAGAGACAAAATAACAGCCGGAGCAATAACGGTGGCGTCAGCAGAACATGATGGGAACGAGAAGAAATCATCTGAAATGATAAAACAGAGTTAAATGGCATTTATATAAAATTGACCTCAGCTACTTGAAACATTTACAAAGCATGTTTACCTGTAACATAGATCTCTGTGGTTTTGATCAAGTTGATGTTCTTCTGTTGGACTCTACAGGTGAATCTGTTGCTGTGTCTCTTCTCTAAGTCACTCTGCTGCTGACAGTATAGAGGTCATCAGGACCTCTGACTGTCTCTGTAGGTCCAGCAGAGAGAGGGTTTCCTTTTCCATCCAGCCACAACACCTCAGGCTCTGAATCCCAGTTGTTAGATTCACACGATAAAACCACTCCTCTGGTGGTTTTATCAATCCCTGCTAAGGTGATGACTGGTGGTGAATCATGAACTGAAGCTGAACAAAAGGACAAAAACTGCCGTTAGTGGAAGTGAAGCCCCCAAATGTAGCACATCACCAGATTATTACAAAATAAGATATGATACTGAATGTGACTCTTAAATGACATTATGAACTTCAAACATGTCCAATTCAGCCATGATCTTCCATCCATTCATCGACATCCTGTTAAAGAAATCTTTATTCTAAGGACTTATCAGGTCCTGGTACCCAGTCTCAGGCTTTATAATTACCCTATCATCCTTGCTTGACATTGACTCCCCCTCGCTATAGTAATTTGGTTTTGTATCTCTTTATGCGATGTCTCTGAAAAGTTAAATAGGAGAAGCAGAAACCTGGAAAATAGCTAAGATGTTCTATGAATTGTGTCAGATATGATGGATGGTACCACTGAGAGTGGTTAATCCAGTGATGGGCAGTCCTTAATGAAGGATCTTCCCAGTGTAGACATCCACCTCGATATATGAACAGGACCAGAAAGGAATTGATTGTAACGCCAGCTAGATGTCAACCAGGTGGACCAACAACTACAAGAACGTCACTGCCTCACACATGTATAAATGAACAGGAAACTAAGAGTCTTCATCCAGAAAAAAACTGGACACACTCACTGGCACACTCCATTGCAGGACGATTGAAACTTATTGATCATTAACAGATAGTAGAGCCAGGCATTGATCAGTCCTTAACAGTGACTTATCAGTGATACAGTGGTGACCTATGAACATAGTGCATCAGTGTGTCCGTTACCTCCACAGAGGTGTATTAGGAGAGGATGTAAAACCAGAACACTGATGGTTCTGAGATGAAATAGCAAAGTTGTTCTGTCTGTGTGGAAAGCCATCATGGAAACTGGGAAAAAAAAGGAAAAACAGAAGCTGTTCAGTTACAATAGATGGAAAAATTTGTTTTTATTATTTTAGAGGAGAAATAGGCTCACACGGCGTTACTGTCACACTTTTGACCTTTTTAATGTAAGAACTGTTTGAAAGAAGGAGGTCAGTGTGAGGGGCTTTATGCTTCCTGTGGTGACTCACATTGACTCTTTATTGAACTGTTTTGTGTCACTACCCGTTTTATTTTGCAGTTGTTCACCCTCTATTATTTTACTTAATTATACTTCCTGCTTTTGTCTACGTTTCCCTGCCAATTTCTTCCCTCCATCTGTTTCACATTACCCATCAGTCACCTGGTATATGTGCCACTTGTTAGTCACTATATGATTGTCAGATTGCCTTTGTTCCACCACCAAGTTTTTCTGGTTTACCAGCCTAGCTTGTCTCCCTGGCGACTCACATTGGACATGTTGGATCTGTTGTGTGATTTGTTTTTTGCTCCGACAGTTTCTTGGTCTTTAAGACCGTGAGTCTGAGTGGTCTCAAGCTCTGAGTCACTTTTTGCATCAGTTGATCACATTTTCTCTTTTATTCCACATGTAGCTCCATGTAGCTATACCTGGTTGGTTGTTTTTAAAAGACCAATGGTAAGACCATGGGAAATATATCTGTTAAATGTTAAATTCTGTGACATGTCAAATACATTTCAAAGCTGTTGAGGGTTGAAGCAAGTTACATAAATGACCTTTTAAACATATTATAATTCCAAATCAGAAAATGTTGGGATGGTAACAAAAAAAAAAAAAAAAAAAAAAAAAAAGAAGTAATGCATAAAGTTATTGACTTGTTACAGACAAATTAAACATAAGATATTTAGTATTTTGTAAGTATACAGTAAGTATCTGTGCACAGTTTACAAATAGCGTTTAATGTGTCACCCAACTATTCTGGTGTGTGGTTATAGTCTCTAAGCATGTTTTCAATAGTCAAACTCTTAGTGAATTAAACACAATTATCCGTTGTAACTAAAGTAATGGTTCAGGGAGGCTCAATCTCAGAGTACAGACTCACATAAGCTTCTGTGTTTATAAGATTCTTTTTCAGAATAAATAATTGAAGACCACATACCTGCTGGCTGTCAAGTGTCGCCTAGTCTGATCATCTAGTCTGTAAATCATTCACATTAGTCCTGTCATGTCATGTCACATGAGTCATTGGTTTCAGTGGCTCCGTACAGGCTGTTTATATGTCATATGTTATGCATTTGCTAAGTAGCCATTGCCTCCCCCTCCAATGTTTTGACTTCATTGCACACAAGCACAGATAGTTTTGCATGAAATAATTATTTTAATCAGGAAAAGTCACTCACTTTAGATAGAAGGTACAATATAACAATGTTTATTTCCTGAAGGTATCGGTACTAGTCACCTAACAAACTGCTGAATGTCGACTCACCGGTCTATGAGCAGTTGACCTTTGGGCTCAGTTGCTGTATAACAGCAGCATAGCACAATGACAAACACTGACAAACAGACAATAAGAAATCTGAAGGAAATACACCAGAGAGAATCATCCATTCGCTTAAAACAAACTCAAGTTTGTTTTGGGCTGGTGTGAATACAAACCACTGAATTCTGTTCCAGACCAAACAGATGAACTGAGACCCAGCTAAAGAGTTTGTCTTGGTGCGGTACCATATGAACCCCAGTGCGGTTCGTTTGAGGTGTGAAAGCAGCATGACCCCGATCTGACACAGTTGCAAAAAACAATAGCTTTTTGTACCTAACAAGCTCCCACCTACCCAGAGCCAGGAATGAGCCTTGATTAAACGTGGAACTTGGAAGAGACATGCTGCCTTTTGAACATCTGGACAGATGTTCATATATCACAGCTGTTAGAAAGGAACTTGGACGTGTTCAACACGTTTAGCGAGAGAATGAAGGCGAGAGGGTTTGTACGTTTAATCTGCACCACACATTTCTGTCCAATGGCTGAACAACCTCAGCAAGTGTGGTTTTGTTTACAGATTTTTGTACATTTACCAAAACATACAATGTGAAAGCAAACAGAGCCAAAGGAAATAAAACGAAAAAATAAAAAAGTTGGTCCAGGCTTCCTGGTCTGAACACACCGGTAGAGAAGGAAGTGCTGTCTCTGTACTGTGTTGTGGAGAAGATGTGATGAGTTGATGACTATGCAGTTAATGGCCTAGATGGTTTTGGCCTTTAAAATGAGTGTGTCCATCCTCCTGGTGTCTCTGGCACAGATGCTGCCCCCAGCAGACCAGTAGATGGCGCTCTCTGTCACAGACTGGAAGAAGATCTCCAACATCTTACTGCACGTTTGTGCTTTTTGTCCCATATAACAAAGATTTTACCATCGTTATTATTTTTGTTATTATTAAACATGAACCCCACGACCCCAATTAAAACAACAACAAATAATAAGCGTTCAAATGACCCCTGACCATGTATGTCACACTACACAGTTATTACTAGTAAGTAAACATTAACTTCATCTGCACTGCAGACGTAAACCACACAGGAAGAGAAGGCTGTGACTCGGCTGTAGTTCAGTCAGATGCTCAGTCAGTCAGCAGCAAGACGACATGGAGGTCACATCTTCCTGCCTCAGACTGTGTGAGTACTGTCAAGTTTGCACATATCACATCAAATATCATCAGAAAATGGAAGGTTTGCTGCTATGTTGCTACTTTATCATTATGATGTCCATCCTCATGTTTTCATCAGTGTTGGCTGCAGTGTTCCTGCTGGCTCTACATGGCCTCCACATTTGCGCTTCGAAAGATCGTGAGTAGAAAATATGTAATCATGTTCCCTTTGACACACTCGTTTAAATGTCTTAAGTTGTACCTAAACTGGCCACACCCCAGTTTATTTTGCATTTGATGGAAGATAGTTATGTCTAAAAACCTTCATTGGGGGTCAGGCAGCATTGCTGTTATGATACTGCATGCATTAATTTTTTCTCAACTCTGTTGTGAGAACAGACATTTGATGTGACAGTGGTCTTTTAATATCTCATGTCTCGTGCTTCAAGTCACGTCAGCCTTTGGTTACTGTGTAGTTTTATTCGTCTGTCTTAAAGCAGACCGTGATCTGTTCCTATTTTAAGAGCAGTGGCGTCTAAACAACCATGAAACTGTAAACTGACACTGATCAGGTGTTTTAGCAGAAAACAGAATAAATGTGTCAGTGGATGTTTTAATGATTTGCTCAGATTTGACATTTTCGCTTTTTTCAGAAAACAACTAACAAAACCATTTCCTTCTGCATGTTAGTCATATGATTATCACTATACTTGTTTTAATTGTTCTTGGGAGAAGTGTGAAAAACTTACTTGAAAGAAATGATCTTCATGTCCACTTACTGGAACCTTTTGATGAGAGCTGAATGCTCCTTCTACCTGTAACACATTGTTCATACAGTAGTAGATACCTGGTTCATTTGACTTGGTTGTGCTGTTTGTCTGTACATGTTTCTTTACAAATTGTGCATGTTTGAGGCTTAATTTGATTTGTTATTCTGTGTTCCTTCGTTGCAGATTTCAGTATCGTTCCCTCGAGGCTACAGTTTTTTGAATACGAGCCAGTCTATTTTACCTGCCTCGGGTTTAATGTCTCAAACGGATTGAGAGTGAGGCACTTTAAGCAAGAAGTTTCAAAATGCTCGAACATCACAGGACCATTAACAATCACCTGCGTCATTGACTATGCTTTGGTGTCGGACAGTGGAGAATACTGGTGTGAAGGTGGAGGAGGAGAGAGAAGCAACACTGTCGAGATCACTGTCACTGGTATGTTTTTTGTGTTTACATCAATACATTAGCAACAATAGTTTAACCTCAAGCCTCTTATGCTGTCCATCTTTTGTGACATTGTTCAGGTGGCTCAGTGATCCTGGAGAGTCCTGTCCTTCCTGTGATGGAGGGAAACCATGTGACTCTGCGCTGCAGAAAAAAGTCGACCTCCAACGAAATGGCTGATTTCTATAAAGATGGACACTTTATTGGCAGCAGTGTGACAGGAAACATGACTATAGAGAGTGTTTCTAGTTCTGATGAAGGACTCTACAAGTGTAACATCTCTGGAGCTGGAGAGTCACCTGAGGGCTGGATGGTTGTTAGAGGTGAGACACATTTGTGATGCAGAATTTAGTAGCAAAATGTGAAGAAACATGAGACGTAAACGTTCTCGGCGTCACATATGCTGTTGCGAGACATCAGTCTGTTTGGTCTTGGTCAGTGTTTTATTTTGGACATGTCGGATACAAGTGGTATTTGAAGTATCTCACACAACTGCAACACCAGAAAGTAAAAAAAGAGGTTGATGTGCTCTGTTTCTGAAACAGAAAGACTCCTACAATAGTGGAAAAACAATTCTTTTGATTCGGTTAACAAATTGTGCAAAATTTTACATTTTATTTATTATTTTCTGTCTTTGTCTCAGACACAAATTTCCACATCGTCCCATCCAGGCAGCAGCTCTTTGAATATGAGTCAGTGTCTTTTACCTGCCAGGGTTTTGATACCTCAGATAGATGGATAGTGAGGAACATCAAGCAAATCGTTCCAGGATGTTTCAGTGGTCCAGCGCCATTAACAGTGACATGCACTATAAAGCATGCTGTATTGGCAGACAGTGGAGAATACTGGTGTGAAGGTGGAGGAGGAAAGAGAAGTAACACTGTCAACATCATTGTCACTGGTAAGTTTATTGTGTTTACATTTCGGCTCTAAAACCACAATATGTCAAGCCAATAGCTACCTCACGCTCCATAGTCTGCCTGTAAACTTTTTGTGATGTTAAGCAGCTGGTTCAGGGATCCTGGAGAGTCCTGTCCTTCCTGTGATGGAGGGAGAAGCTGTGACTTTGCTTTGCAGATACAATACAACTTCCTTCAAGCAAACAGCTGATTTCTATAAAGATGGACTCTTGATTGGCCGCAGTGTGACAGGAAACATGACTATCGAGAGTGTTTCTAGTTCTGATGAAGGACTCTACAAGTGTATCATCCCAGGAGCTGGAGAGTCACCAGAGAACCAACTGACTGTCAGAGGTAAGAAGATGTTACAATGTTGCCCCCTGATCAGGTCTGTGCTATTAAAACATTGAAGTATTTGTGGAATATATATCTATATGTGTAGTCACTGACTAATATTGGATCAGTGACAGTAAAAGAGGAGAGATGTACTGTGATTACCATCATTCTGTGACTGTAACAACTACTATCACATTTACAGTTTTGTACAAAGAGACCATTGAATCGTCAGATCACTCTGGTGATGTCGTCTACGTCATGAGGACAGTGATCATTATTCTGTTGGTGGCTCTGCAGGTGTTGGTGGTGGGACTGCTTCACTATGGGAAACTCACATCGTTTTTTTCCTTTTAAATGTGGTTGGGGTGTAAACGTTGTCTGCTTCGTGTGTCAGTCTGTTATGAACATCAGTATGTCACAAGAAGAACCACAGAGCAGTGATGTGTTTCCAAATGACTGATGAGGGTTTCGTCTTGGTCAGTGTTTTATTTTGGATGCTTCTCATACACCTGCTACAGCACGAAGTAGAAAGACGTGAGGTTGACGTGTTCTGTGGCTAAAACGAAATATTTCTGCAGTTTAATTATAGTCAGGCTGTGTATTAAGCCATTTATATGTCAGTCAAACGTACCTAATTACTGTATTGACCCGAATATAAGACGGTATTTATTCGACCCATCTTAGATTCGGGGTATATTCACCGAGTCAGAGCTTCTTCTTCTCACTCACACACACCAGTGACCTGGAGAGATGTGACCGCGACACGGAGACTCACTAGAAAACAGCAACTCAAACACTGAGCAAGTTAACAAACATCGGAGGAGACAGTGATTCTCACACATTGACGTCAGGGGGCCGCCTGCGTAGCGGCGTATAGATGACGTGCAGCTGTTCACGAGTTCCAGTCCCGACCCAGAGAAGCTTTCCTGCGTGTGCTCTCCTCCATTCCCGTCTCTCTACACTGTCTCTGTCTTTAATGTCTCTATCATAAAAGGCAAAAATCAGCAACAAATAATGATAAAAACAACAAGAAAAACCACTCCTAGATGATGCGTGTTGCTACTACAGGTTGCTCACTAATTTTTTCAAAGATGGGTCATGAAAAAGAGTCGTCGTACATTGGGGTCAACGTGGTAAATCATTCAGCATTATCTTTTTCTTTTCTTTTTTAATCTGTCTTACTGGATGTTTGATTGTTTGGACTCAGACTTTTACTTTTGCTCGTATAAGCTGAATGTGCTTTTTATTGTTGTATTATTGTCATTTATTATCTAGATATTTTCTTATGTTTTGTTTTAATTAATAGAAAGTATAAAGCAATAAGACATTGATTAACATGAAGGGTTTATTTTTAATTCAACCTTTAAGTTCCTGTGTTTTTTAGCACATAAGAAGATTATCTGTAATAAAATGTCAAAGACAATAAAGATTTGTTTTCAAAGCAAACAGAGTTAGTTTTACTTAGGAAGATGATATTAGTTAATATCCATCTCAATCGTGGACTGCTGAGACATCTTACATGTCCCTGTGTTAAAGGACCCGCGTGTAGGATTTAGTGTCATCTAGTGTCGAGGTTGTGGACAACAACACCCTCAGCTCAGGTAACAGATATTATGAAAGATGCTTCTTCTTCTCTCCAGTGTTTTTTCTGGGCTGCTGAACAACATCAGAGACTTGTAAAGAAACCTCTTACATACATGTTTATGAGGATCTGAACAGGTTTAATTGTTTAACATCACGATTACAATTGTACCAACAGCATGATCTTTGTGTTTTAAATTCACACAGAAACTAATTCTATCACCATGTGAACGTGGACAGTGGAAGGTTCAGTTTCTTGTTGTTCAACCTTTCTCTGTAATAAAACCAGACACAACAGATACTTCATGTCATCACTGATGTGAACAAGCCTCTAAAAACAGTAAAAGAAAATATGATGACAGTGAAATTTGAAACACACATTCGTGCACACACATATAAACACAGTCGCACACATAGAAACACACACATTCGTGCTCACACACACACACAGATCAGTCCTTACAGTCAACCAGCAGTGAACCGGTGGTTTTCTTTGTGGAAACATGGAGGAAGTTCAGGAAGAGTTCAACGTCTGTGACCTGCTGCTGGTTTGTTGTAGACAGTGAACTGAGACTGTGGTTAGAGCTGCAGCTGCATCTCTTCCGTCACTAATTCTACGTTTTTACGTCCAGTTTTACTTCTCACTCACGACCGTTCACTCTGACAAAACACAACTGACCCGTTCAGTAAAATAATCTCTGATCACTGAAGGTAAAGTGGAAACACTGGCACCAACAGCAGCAGCAGCTCGGTGGGCTGAGCTTCGTCTCAGACGAGGAAGAGGAGGGTCTTAGCTCCACAGCTGGACGTGACCCCGTTGTCCAGTCTCGTGTCTCAGTCAGTCAGGAGCGAGGAACATGGAGGTAGCGTCGCTCTGTGTCAAACGGGGTGAGTAACTATCTGCTGGGAGATGTCAAATCAATAAATTAAAAGAAAATGTTGGTTAAAAGAAAATAATATATATATATATATATATATACTTACACACACACACACACACTTTTGTACAATTTTGAATTTTTTCTTAAATCTTTAATCTTTAATTATGTTTTATTGATATGGAGCATATTAAGTACAAGAATGTCCTCAACTTATCTTTTTCATTTGCTGTCATTAGTGAATGTACAATCGCCTGTATTCCTCCTGTCATCATGTAAATGTAAATTTATTTCCAGTCACAGATGTAATGTAAGAGAGTGTCTGGTATGAGCTTGTTTTATTTGTCTCTATAGTGATAACCATGTTGCTGACGCTTTTTGCACAAACCCAGACGTGTTACTGTTTTCAGGAATCTGGTAAATAAACGGTTAATCAGTTAATTTACTGAAAAACTCAAACAGATCATTTCAACAGATTTGAAGAATTGACCTCCTCCTTTTCTGCTGTTCTCTCTACGTTTGTTTAACAGATGCAGCGTTTCTGCGTATCGATCCGAACCGACTGCAGTTCTTTGAGTATGAGGTCGTCTCTCTGAAGTGTGAGGCTGGAAATGGCTTCGCCGGGTGGAGGGTGATGTGGCAGCCGAGTGAGGACCATGTAAAAGCCACATCATGGCCAGGGTCCCTCACCATTAAAATCGCCCTGGCGTCACACAGTGGTGAATACTGGTGTGAAAACAACGAAGGAAACAGGAGCAATGTCACCATCATCACCGTCACTGGTACAATTTATTAATTTATAATCTTTATCTATAACTAAATCTTCATATATAAGAGTGATATTTGGTTTTTTACACTGATTATTGGCAAGAACTTCCCACGGGACACTTTATACTTTTTTGAAGAGGAAGTTTTCTTTTTTTGCAGAAAGCTTTTCCAATAAAGAGACTGTTCAATTTTTCAAATTCCTCTTGTTCAGATGGTCCTGTGATCCTGGAGAGTCCTGCTCTTCCTGTCAAAGCAGGAGATACAGTGACGCTGCGCTGCAGAAAGAGGCTGATGTCGTCCAGTCCCCCTGCTGACTTCTTTAAAGATGGCCACCAGATTTACACTGGATATACGGGAACCTGGACCATCAACGCTGTGTCGAACTTGGATGAAGGACTCTACAAGTGCAGTATCTCTGGATCTGGAGAATCGGCACAGAGTCGACTGACTGTCAGAGGTGAGTGTTAACCTGCCTCTGGTCTCCAGACTGGACTATATATATATATATATATATATATAATTTATTTTTTCTTTTTTTCTTTTACAGGGTTTTTATCAAATGTCACTTCACCAACTGAAGAGACTCCAGAGAGCCCTGACACAATCAATACCACTCCTCATCTCTTCATCGTCCTGCCGAGTGTTTTTGCCGTTTTTATTGTCTTTGGGCTGCTCGGGCTCCTTTTCGGTCATAGACACAGAGGTAAAGACGGTTTCAGGTCGTGTCTGCGATCACTGTAATTACTCTGATCTGAAACTAATGTGCTGACATGAATACAGCTGAATGACAACAACCTTTAAAGTTTGAAGTATCTATGTAATCACAACTATTTTTTTTCATTTTGTCCATATTGCAGCAAATGGCTTTTCTTCACAAACAGTAACTCAGAGAACAGGTCCAGGTAAGTTGTATTTTACATATATATGTTGTTATATTCTTATATCTATATGTTCAATAACAAAAAAGTATCCATAAATACCTAAATAAATAACCTAATTTGGATGATGACTTGTAATTCTATGACATTTAATTTGCAATAAAAGCAAAATATGTTATTATTTGATCCTGAACATCGTCTTCATGATCTTTCAGTCCGTGAGAAGGCGAGTGTTGACGATGCTTCCACAGTTTATGCTGTTGTGACAAAACAGAAGAGAAAAACAGGTAAAATACTTCTGTATGAAGTTTTGCAATGCAATATTTACTCTATTATTATTATGCAATATTTCGCTATGATTTTATATTTGCATTTGTTTTGCTTTTGAGAACAACAGTGTTGCAAATCAGTAAGCAAATATGATCTGATGTGCAAGAAACACATTTTAGTATTAGATTAGAATTATTACACAAATTAAATCTGATATCATCAGGAAAATGTTTAGCATCTGCATTTTTAAAGATGGTCATGGCTTTATGAAACAAACTGCACATTCTGGAATAATTGATATTATTGAATGAAAAGGACAACAAGTAAAGGCATAAGGGGAACTTTATAGAAAACAAGTCAGGCCCAAGAATTGAGTCCTGTCACACTCCACAGACCAACAGAAGATGAACTTTGTTAATTAGTTCAGTGTTGTAATAACATTTGTTTCCAAAACAGATCCAGAATTACAAAGTTGCTAAATAAGAGACTCCTTAGATGTCATCCGTTCTAGAGGCGAGAAATGTAAGGTAAGTGTGACAGATTTAAACACATTATCAATACTCATACTTTTGCTACTGCACTAATACTCAACCAAGATTCAGGTTTTCCCATAAAAGTGAAAAGTTTTTGCAGATGATAGAGAAAATTCTATTATGTCTCCTCACCCCACTTGGCCAAGTAATGCAGGTTTTTTTTTTTAATATATTCTTTTAAATGTCAGCGACATCACGACATCTTTTACAGCTCAGTCTGGTGAAAATGGAACGATGTGTTAAATATAAGACTCAGTGTGAGAAATTGTTTAGAAAGTTTCCTTTCCTAGAATGTACACTGAGCTACTAGGCAGTAAATCTTATACCAGTCATGGCTCATTGGTTCCCTGTCAGTTTAGCTTTATTCAGTTTGTATTTTAATATTGTTTGTTTGCCTTTTTTTTTTTTAATGAATTTATTTGTTGTTTCACCCATTATTTCTATTTGTGCCTGTAGTTTCTTGTTTGATTTTCTTTTGCTTTTTCCTTTTTTTTTCCAGTGAAGAATTTTAGATTTAGGTGCCTTGAAAAACTAATGGGTATCCTTTGTGTTTTACAGTTCAATGCAAGTGGAAGATCTGCTTATAAAAGATTGTAACGCTGTGCTGTTTTACATGTGTAGAGAGAGGAAGTGTTGTAACCATGTCCAGCTGTGACTGTTATTGTATTCTGCCACCACGGACACATAGAAATCAAGTAGATGGAACATAAAAACCATACACTGCACAGACAATTAGTTTCAAGTGGAAGAGAAAGTGTCAGTTGAAGTTTTTAAATAATAGGAAAAGTGAAAGTTGTTGCCCTTTAGGAGCAGTATTAAACTACTGTGTTTGGATCATTAGATGAGATATTGTACTGTGGGAAATTTAGTTAGACACAATGTAGTTTATTTACATTCAGGAACATTGAACACCATGTGATTTCACAGCTAAACTATCATGAACTTTGAGATTCTGTTCACATGCAGAATTAAGGTCTATTTCTGGTTTGCTACACAGTAAACAGTTAAACCACGCTGTTGTTGTAGTAGATCTGCAGACTTTAAATACATTCATGGTGGTTAACTATCAGAACCAGTTTGACATAGCAGACTCATCAGTCTATGAATATATAATGAGATGTTGTAAAAATAAAGATCCATGAAAATCTGAGATTGTTGACATGATTCAAATGTGCAGTTAGTCAAGAAGGAACTGTGTAAACATGGGTTATTTCCCATAAATGACACGTGACAAAATGGTGAATTCAGTGGTTAACATCAGTGTTTGACATGATAAATAACAAAGAGAAAGGTCATTCTCTATTTGTGAAGTGTGTGCATTTGTCTTTTATATTTTTTGATGAAATAAACATTTCTGTTTCTTTAAACCATAATAATCTTGTTGGCTTTTATTTTTGGGCAAACACGAAATAGGTTCAATGACTCTATGAATAAAACGATTTCAACCTAAGCCTAACCCTAAGGTAGTTGAATTTATGCAGCAAAGTCAATCAGATAATTCAAGGAAGTGTCATGGAAGCTGATTCAGGCATCATCACATGAGCAGTAACCATGTCAAACATTGTACCTGATGTTGCGCACCATGACCAGTAGAGGCAGAGGTGGCTCCAGCTCAGTTTGTGTAAATCTGTGTACAGGCCTGCCCTGCTGTAAACATCCTCATAGGCCTTTTGTGCAACAGGTATGACAACCTAAGTATGACTAGTCATAATAACTATTACTGTTTAAACCTGAATATAAGACGGTATTTTTTTCCCCTAGAAAAAAGTCTGGAAAAGATCAGGTTGTCTTGTATTTGTGGTCCAGACACCTGGGAGTCTAAACCAACAGGTGGCCTCAAACCTCTTCTCCCCAAACGAATCAGAGCTGCTTCTTCTCACTCACACACACCAGTGACCTGGAGAGATGTGACCGCGACACAGAGACTCACTAGAAAACAACGACTCAAACATTGAGCAAGTTAACAAACATCACTGAGTCACCGCCATATTTTCAAAATTGAGCTGTAAATAACTGTCCTCCACACATTACGGCTACCGAGTGCCGTCTACAGGTCATACGCTTGCTCATTAATTTAAAGAGGAGTCGTCTTATATTCGGGTCAATACGGTAATTAATGCAGGAGCAAAAGTGATGATCAGGTGGTGGAGAAAACAGAATACAGATACAGGAAATTATTCAAATTCCTGTGTGAAAGCAATAATCTTTATGTTTGACCTCCATGTCCTTTCCACAAACACACACACACACATAGGGTTAAGTCTGTTTTAGTGCCATCTAGAGGAGAGAAACTGTTTGCAAATGTGCAAATCATTCTGCTACTGTATAAAAATACAGCAATACAACATGTTGTAATATAAAGGACCTAATCCAAGGTAACCAAAACACCACCTCACTTAGTCTAAGATGAATATATACTAATTATAGCCTCCACTACAGTTTGCCGTGTTATTGTTATTGTAACCATGACAACAACAGTCCTGAAATCTTTGCAAAGTAAAGATTTAAAGTAACGTAAGTATACTGGATTTGGTATACCTGCCACCACCTGGGGCTGCATTTCAGGGGATTCTTAAAAGGGCCCCTCTCTACCTGACATGTCTCCCCACTGCACATTGCACCCCATTCAGTGACAATCTCTGCTCATACGCATATTGATGGGGCATCCAACTGGACCCATAGGATGGGAACAGTAACTGGTCGGGCGTCCTGCAGGATCCTTGAGACAGGAACAGGAACTGGTTGGGCACCCTTCTGGATCCCTAGGATGGGAACAGAGACAGACAGGGTGTCCTTCTGAACCCCCAAGACAAAGACAATAGCAGGCACAGTGGCAGCTAGGACCCTTGGTGCTGGGACAGGAACCAGTGAGGTGACAGTGCAAAACCTCGGCACTAGAATAGGAAGGGTGATGAGTTGGTCAGGGCCACCAATACAGATACTGCAAGTGCAAATAGAGAAGCATCAGCCAGGACATTAACACTGGAACTGAAGAGGTATCAGCCCGGGTTCCCATTGCAGCAACAGGAAATGGGACCAAGGAAAAATCAGCCAGGACCTTTGTTGCCTGGAACTCAAAGGCGTGTCAGGCAGGGTCCCTGACACTGGAACAGATACAGGGGCTGAGGGAATGTTACAACTGGACTAGGGACTGGAAACAGGGAGCGGAGACTCAAACCAGTGACTGGGAGTAGAGCCCTGATACTGCTGGCAGCATCAATAGCTGCTGTATTTAGCATCCAGGAAGCTAGCAGTGCTCGCTGGTACATTGGTGGAGGACTGAGGAGGGATTTCACAAAATCCTTGAGGTGGGTTGGAACATGTCAACACAGCGTAGTAAAACCAAAATGAGAACAGGATCCAAAACATTAGAACAAAATTAAGCATAAATCAAAGTCTAACTAAGATTTTGAAAAAACAATGACTTATAATGGGGCAGGGGAACAAATACTTTTATGATCTGACAATGGGAAAAGGGAGGTGTAAATACACACCAGGAGGGGAGAAGACGAGACGTGTGTGCAGGACATTAAGACACGGTCATGCTATCACACAGGCAGGAAAACAAAGGAAGCCAGACACAGAATAAGACATAGTAAGAATATTTCAAAAAATAAAAGAGGAAATGGACACAAACTAAAAAGCCACATCATAAATCATCAAAACACTTATATATCCCCATAGAGATCATAAACCTCTACAGGGATATATAAGTAGATTTATCATTTTAATAAAGTAACTTTGACAGCAAGTTTGAGGTTGATTTCTTGCACGGGGCAGTTTTTGGTTACTGAGTTGATCACTTTGTAAGTGGTTTTGTTTAACCTCGCAACACAGCTGTCAGGTGAGATATCAGCGCAGGCTTCCTGCGTGTGACACTACATCAGAGTGCTGACGCGAGCCACACAGGAAGTGAGGTTTATTTCCCTTATTTAACTTCAGCTGTGTTTCAGTCGGATTCTCAGTCGGCAACAAGATGAGATGGAGGTCACAGCTCTCCCGTACAGACTGTGTGAGTACTGACTATGTGTCTGCTGAGTTCGGTTGATGACAAGGGCGTCCAATGTTCAACTCTCTTTTTATGTCTCTGTTCAGTGTGTAATGTGTGGCTGCTGTTGGTGACACAAGTTCAGGACAGTTATTGTGCTTTGGAAGCAGGTAAATAGAAGTATATTATTTAAATATATTTGATTTCTTTGCTCTCTTGCATGATTCATTGACTTTCTAAATTTGGTTCAATGCATGCAAGTGTGTAATTGGAAGAAATATTTCAACAGCTTTTCCTTTCTGCAGGTTTTCCTAACATCGCTACGAACAGACTGCAGCACTTTGAATACGAGTCCATCACCATTAGCTGCGAGAGTTTTGGGGGAAGACCGGAGGAAGGGTGATGAGGGATGTCCAGAGAAATAACAGCATGTGTGGCGTGAAGTGGGGGATTAAAACAGGATCAATTTGCATCATCAAAGATGTTTACAAAGAAGACAGCGGAAAATATTGGTGTGAGACCGACGGTGGACAGAGAAGCCACATTGTCAACATCACCGTCACTGGTAAGTGCTGTTAACGGCCCAATAAGAACTTTTGTTGTTTTTTTCAGACATTTTTTATGAAGGTTGTTGTAGGCATGTTTTTTTAAATGCTAAATGAACTTCATAATATTCTTCTGTTTTTATTAGTATGTACTTATAATTTAACTTTCACTACTTAGGTACATTTAATTATAGATTACTTGTCATACTAAAGTACAGTAAGTACTAGATACTTTACTTGAGTATCTTTTTAGCTGGTGACTTCATCTTCTACCCATCTTCTAAGTCATTTAATGGTCGGGTATCTGTATTTCTAATTTAGTGTCTGTACTTTGTACAACAACGCTTATACCCACACTATACCTGTCATGTTGCCAGATTCAAATGTTCAGATTACGATATCTCCCATTTACAACTTTTGCACAAGTCAACATGGACATTTCAGATTGTTAGCCATTCAGCCTCAGTTTCATGAAACAACTAATGTGAAAGCTGACAAGTCAACTTGTCAACTCTTCATCCCAGTTCATGTTAATATAACAGTAGCTAGTTCAAACCAATGACAAAACACCCAACTGAATTTGTTTTTTAGGTGTATCTGGCTTCACTCTGTATCTGTAATCATCACATCGTTCATAATAAAAATATTTATATTGAATAATATTTTATATGAGGGAGAGTCTGGCCTGGTTGTCTATGGGCGAGACACGGGGTACACCCTGGACATGTCATAGCTTGTCGCAGGGCCAACACAGAGACACACTCATTCTTACAGGCAATTTAGTGTGATAAATTAGCCTATCCCACAATGCATGTGGGAAGAAACCTGTGTATCACTTATTTATTTATTTTTCAGCTGGGTCCGTGATCTTGGAGAGTCCCTCCCTTCCTGTGAGGGAAGGAGCTGCTGTGACTCTACGTTGCACAAACAAGACAGCGCCTTCTAATGTCTCAAGTTCCTTCTACAAAAATGGCTGCCTCATCGGGACTGTTGCGGCCAGTGAAATGACCATCCCCAGTGTTACCAGGTTCGATGAAGGCCTCTATAAGTGCAACATCCCTGGAGGTGGTGAGTCAGTAGAGAGCTGGCTGACTGTCAGAGGTGAGGATGAATTTGGGCTAAGTTGAAGTTTATTTTATTCCCTAAATTGTTGTATCTTCTAACATCGGCATTGTTGTTACAGAGTATCAGAGAGGGATTTGTTCCTATCAACTTCCTGCTCTCATCTACTTCCTCATGAAGATTATCACCACCATTATATGGGCGGTTGGGCTGCTGGTGCTGAGAAAACGGCGTTCAGGTAAAATCAAGAAGACGTATTTATACTGAAAGTAGCTGCAGCGTCTGCGGTGACTTTTTTAGCCTAATATGATCATAAAATCTGTATTTTAACTTCAAAGGTCAAGAAAAAAATATTTAAAGCGTTTTCTGTTTGTTGCATTTCTACAGCTGACTGGACAGACGAAAATCTGTGATGATGCTTCAGCCACAATGAATGTAACCTTTACAATTAGTGTGAAGAGGCTGTGTAAAAATATCTGACTATCTTGTAAATATCTGAATATCTTGTCTTTTGAGGGATGGTGCAGGAAGCGTTTCTTGTTTCAGGGAAGTAAAAAGTGGTCGACCTGTCCTGGGTTGTTGTTGTGACCTAAGTCTCTTCCATGGTCACAAATTTCTGGAGAATTCTACCAGGATCTATTTAAGAGACGTCACAATTACCCCTGACATGTCTGTGATGTGCTGAATCTGACGACTTCATCAGTCGTCGTGTTTGTGGACAACAGCATGAACCTGCTGCTGAGATCACCAGCTTTGTGCCAGTGCTATTGTTATGTGCTGTTGTGTTATTTGTTAGTGTCCTGTGTGGTGACCAGTTGTAATTTATCAGGTTCTCTAATTTGTTAGTCTGCTTTAACGACTTAGATTTACTTATAGGCTGTATGACAAGATGACAAATAAAGAGACCACGTGTATGTCCACAGTATCGTCAGGTGGAATTTCTCTGAGGTGACTGAACTACGATCTATTCTGGTGTTTGTAAACCACAACATCATCTGACTGGGTGTATATTTTTTATCTGAGGGTTTAACCCTGATGGGTCTGTGCAGAGAAAGTACTCTTCTCTACAGTTCTGTAAATAGAAGCTGTGGTTGTGTTTTAACACACTCTGCACGTTCACTGGGAACTTAAGTCACGTATACTCTATTCAATTATCTGCACATTTAAACCACAATGTACCCAGGAACAAAAACGTATGAGAGAGAGAAAGGCAGCACAGAAGCTCCTGAAAATAACAGCATGTGAGCGAGAGGCTTTAAAGAGAAAAATACTCTGCTTCACTTCTGCTCAATAAAGACACAGCATCAGACTGTTTGACTTTTCAGTTAATCTAATCATGAATCACACAGGAAGTAAAAACTTGAAACATCATTATCAAAAAATAAGACAAAAAATACAGTTAGACTACACAACAGCTTCTAAAGTAAAAGATAAAAGCAAATGCATAAAATGTGTTTTATATACACTCCCTAGTCAGCTAGAACACCTGCTTACTATCTAATCTGTCAATCATGTTGCAGCAGCACACAACATAAATTCCCACACAAACAAGCAACTTGAAACAGTACAGTCATTACAAAAAAACTACAAAAAGTCAATCAAAAATCATCTTAAATTATCTGCTTTAGTCAAAAGTGAAAACATCATACTATTAAAAGAGTTATTCAACAATGGCCACTTTGTTTCTACGTCTTCTTCAGTTGTTCATCAATTCTCTTATTGTCGATCTCTACTTCCTTCTGCCTCTCTGTCATTGTTTCAGATACACCCTTTGTTTTCTCCACTAGGTTTTCTGTGTCATGTTGTAGTTGCTCCTGTGTTTGTTTTCTAACTTTCAACTGATTTTTGGATTCTAATATGATTTTTCTCAGGTCATCGTATCCTTTCACTCGGTCTCTCACTGAGTCCCTGTCCACTGTCCGAACCTTGTCTTCTGTGTCGGTCAACTCTTTTTGCATCTCCTCTGTTTGTTGTTCAAGTTCATGGTTCAGTTTTTCCACTGACTCGTGAAGTTCCTGTAGTGTTTCAACCACCTGTTTCAAGTTTTGATGCTCCTCTTCTTTCTTCTGTAACTCTTGGTGAAGTTGTGCTATTTTCTCATCTATTTGCTTTGTCTCTTGTAAAAGCTGCTCCCGTTCTCTCCCATGATTCATCTCAGCATCTGTGTGAACATGGATTTAGATTGAACTTGTTTAGTTCATGTTTTCATCACACACAGTGTTTCATTACCAGCATCTATAGACTGTTTATAACATGAACAAACTTCTGTTTGAAGTGATTAAAAGTGAAGTGAATGTTGTTTCCACTATAAACTTCCATCCATCTGTCCAGTGTCACAGGAGACTAGAACCAGTTTCAGTGAAATGTTGTTATTGTTTTTAATATTTTAACTGAAATGTCCTCATAAAATGAATATTTATGAATATTATACAATATTTTGTCCTTAAATTACAGACATGAGACTGCAAAAATGTGGTCAACAGTGACATCTTGTGTTCAGTTGTGACATCACTAACAACAAGTGTCTTCATACCTTTGATTTGGTCTCGTCTCCATCTCCACTGAACAAAAGCTGCTGCACAAATCAAAGAGATGAAAACAACTGAGATGAAGGCGAAACGAGCGATAGAACAAGACAGGGGCGGGTGGCAGTCAGCTGAAATGATAAAACACATGACGTAGATTTATAAAACAACATATCCACTGTTTGAAGATTAGAAAAAATACAGGTAAAGAAAAAATCACCTATATTGTGGATGTGAGTCTCTCTGGTCTGGTTGATGTTCTTCTGTTGGACTCTACAGGTGAATGTGTTGTTGTGTCTCTTCTCCACAGTCACTCTGCTGCTGACAGTATAGAGGTCATCAGGACCTCTGACTGTCTCTGCAGGTCCAGCAGAGAGGAGGTTTCCCTTTCCAGCGTCCAGCCACAACACCTCAGGCTGTGGATACCAGCCTTTAGACTCACACTGTAACGTCACTGTACTGTTATTTATGTCCATCTCTGTGATGAGGGGTAAGGAGAATGAACCTGATGATGGCAGAGAGAATTAAAACCATTAAAACTGAACTTTCAACTTTTGAATCTTCCTATTTTGTTTCTATGCGACTTAATGTGACTGGGACTGAGCCAGACTTGAGTCCTGATGTGGGACTTTATACTAACAATGAAATGTCCTTTTGGACATGAATTCATTAATTCATTAATCCATTAATGTAATTCATTAATCCACTGTATCTGCCCGTACCAGGTCCAATTTAACACTTTTAGTAGACTCTGTCAATAAAACTATAAAAATTTACTCACCAACAAGAAGCTCAGCAGTAGTTTCTTTACCCAACGTTGAAGAGTAACATCTATACGTCCCATTATCAGAGCATTTGACTGCAGACAGAGACAGTGAAACGTCTCCCAGCTTCAGTTTCTCACTGGACACTGATGTCCGTCCTTGATAAGATGGATTTTGCTGCAACAGAATGTTTTGACCTTGGTGCCACACATGGACAAATCTGGGCTCCAGGTCAAGTCTCCCCCACTCCAGAGTCTGGGAAACTACATCTGCTGCTGGTTCCAGGTGACATGGCAAAATGACATCATCACCAACTAAAGCTACTATTGGCTGAGGTGGACCAACCAACTCAGACTGACCTGGAAAGACACAGAAGAGGAAGATTATTTTCAATTTTGTTTTTTTTAAAAAACTGATTTCACCATACACTGGTATTAGTTACCTCTACAAAACTCTGCCACTAGAAAGACAATCACACCGAGATGAAAAACCAGAACTCTGGAGGATCTGGGCTGAGGTTTCAAGGAGAATCCATCATTCAGGGAAAACATCCTCGAGTTCTGGAGGAAATAATCAGAAATTAAATGATAATTCACCTGTTTCTGTCCATAAATTAGTGTTAGTGATTTTGATTAATCAAGCTTTAAAAAGAAGACTATGTATATACATTAAGGACCTGCTCAGTATGATTACATACATTGAAGGGTCATGGATGTGGACAAATTAATATTATCCTCTCACTCATATGTTAAATTAGAATATAAGTTTCTGCTAAGTGACATTAGCAGAAACAAAAGTGTGTTGAGTGGTTTTGACTTAACAATATACAATGGCATATTATTGAAAAAATGAAAGAGCTCCATTAAATTAAAAATAAAAATAAATCTTCTAAACTAAAGTGACGTACCTGTTTTATATTTGTCAGTTCACCTTTAGGTTATAAAACTTTTATGGCCAAAGCCTGTTGATATAAAAAACAGAACGTACTTGGACTTTGTACAAAAATGTTACATGAGCCAAAAACTTGCTTTACTTGAAAGATTTCAAATGATTTTTACCCATTTTGAGTTAATTTGGTGTCACAGTTGAAAACCAAAATACTTTCAATCTCATTTCCTTCAAAACACTTAATGAAGTTAAATTATTCTTTATAAATCAGTGTTTACTTAGAATTAAATCAGGTACGTTAATGTTTTGCTTTGTACAAAAGTTCAGTAGGGATGCATTTAGATTTTCCCTTTCACAGCACAACACACAACCACAACTGGTGAAACAGCTACACAAAGCAGACTACACAGTAGACAAGACTAGACCTTTCATATAATCATAATAATATAATTAAAAGCCAACTGGTTTTGATTTGACAACATACTTTGAAATAAAAGGAAAAAAAATATTCACATCACATACCTGTTTTAATCTCTTAGGCAGTTCGCTGTTGGACTAATACATTTAATGGGCAAAGTCTGTGAATTTAAAAGAAAACACAGCACTAAATGTCCAAACCTCCTGCAGCAGTGATTGGATACAACCTGGCTTTATGATCCTGTGCTGGTGAGATAATGAATAACTGGCAGAAATTCCTTATATGTACCAACCCTAACCCTTTCAGTTGGCAACACATCACCTGTTTCCAACTAATTGTAAAAGTTAGTTCAACAGGTAGCGTCTGTTGACATGTTTTAAATTTACAATGAATAAAAGCCTCTGTTGGATCCAGAGATTTAATTCTGATGGAAAATATTTATTCACATGACAGAATGAACATTTGATGAACATTGCTGGAACATATAACCTGATCCTCTGCACAGGTAAATGGCAGATTTACTTAATGATCAATCACAGTGTCTGTTGAGCAGAAACCTGTACATGGCAGGTGACAATAAGAAACACTTCCCCCTCAGTGGTATTGAATGTAACAATCACAAGTCTACTGGCTTGTCCTCTCAGTCATGTGATACGTCCTCTTGCACCACTCTGGGTTTTCATGTGACACTTCCTAGTTTCAGTTCAGCCCATACGATAATTGATAAGATGACGTGTCCTGTTTCCCTGTCAGTGGGTTTAAGTTTGGTTCCTTTCTCTTGAATACAGTTAGAGCTTCATTTCCACTGATACTGGTGTGTGTTTTTCATTTATATCTTCCTGTTGTTTATTTAATAAAAAGCTTTACTGGTGAATTTATGTATGCCTTATATAAGATAAAAATACTAATGATTTCAAATGATCTGAGGTTAAAAGTTTATTTTGTTATACTTATTTACACATCATCAACGTTCAAATTGAACGTGAAATAACGTGAAAAAAGTCTTCCATCGACATCAAATCTTATGATGAGTTCAGTCTGCAGGAAATGTAGCAACAGAGCCGCTACATCATGCGCTGTGCGCCGGAGTGGGAACAAAAAAAAACCAGGCTAATGAAAAATCAACACAATCATGATAATAATCAGAATGACGAGACATTTAAAATGAAAAATATTGTGTTTTTGTTTGTTTGTTTTTCCTCAACATGAAACTAGAGTCCTGTTCATTCACCTCTCTCTCTCCTCGCTGATTTCCACCGGATGCGTGTGCGTTACGTTTCCGCGTTGAAACAGCGGCAGAGAAGATACGTTTTGATTCATCTACTGGAGCCTACCCCAGCTTCTTACGGGCGAAGGCAGGTTCCACCCTGGACGGTTGCCAGCTCATCGAAAGGCCAAATACAGGCGAACAACGAACAACCATTTTCAGGGTGAGAACATCTCACAGCTCCTGAGCGCAGAGTCAAAGGACTTCTATTTTTTCTGGATGCTGGTCCACAAAGCAGATCGTGCAGGGCAGGAAGTCGTGTGTAGAAACAAAATAAAATAAATAAATAAATTCAGTTACTTTTCACGTTAAGTTAACCAAACCTGCCTGCACTACACCTGGAAAGTGTCATAATAAGTGGTCGGTGCAACTCATTTTGTATATCTGAGCAGGTGACCGCGGCTCAGATGCGCGCTCCCTCTCCTGCCTCCACCACGTGTGGACTGATTTGTGTCTTGGCTGTAGCGACCGTGATCGACGTGTCTGATCCTCTCTGATCATATGGTTGTTTTGAACAGATATGAAGTTATGGAGAGAGATGGTGGTGGCCTTACCTGCGCTTCTGCTCCATTGCTTTGCAGAGCGGTGTGCTCATCTCCACGCTGTGGGTTGACGCACCGGCGTCGAGGTAAGCTGGTTATATTATTATTTCCCCACTGGTAGCTCTTGAGGACTGGTAACTGAGTTGCGTTCTTGTTGCGGTCTAAAGTCGAGCTGCGGCTCTCACTGTCCTCACGGTCTGGGGAAGCCTGCGCTGCTGTTCTCTGGTACAGATTTCGGCCGATACTCGCGCTCCTTTGTTAAATTTATGCACAAAGATGAGTTATTTTTACTGTTCTGTTCTCGGTCGCCTGGCAGATAATTGGGCCAGTCTGTGTGGCGCGGTGTCTGTGGCCCTAACAGCTGTTCTGTCTCCCTTCGAGTTTGCAGTTTCTGCTACTATCACTAATACTACTACTACTAAACTACCTCAATCACTGTCACTGCTACTTTTGTTATCTTGTGCAGTGATAATTATTTTTTTTTTTTTTTTTTGTTTGTTTGCTTTAATTTACATATTTTTCAGTTCTGTGTTACATCCAGTTCATGTTTTTTTTTTTTTTTTTGATACTGTTTTGTTCTCTAGATTGTTTTGTGAATTACATAGCTTTGAGTTGTGCATGCCACCATTACATTGTCTTAGTTAATTGTTTTCCAAAAGATTTATTCTCATTTATTTTTTTTTCCTTTTCTACTAGTAGTGAGTCTGGAGGCGCTGTGTGTTAGCACTACACCCTCTGGTTGCCTTTACTAACTGTTGATGTGTCTGTGGGGAGGATAGTGGCTGGTTCCCTGGTGGTGGTGTCCCATCTTTGATCCTGTGCAGCACTGTTGTATTGACAGTGGGGTACATCAGGACCCTTTCCCTCTGCCCCTCGGCTATGTTAACCCCCAGTCCAGGTCCAGGCATCTTCCAACAACTTTATATTTCTGTAGCGTAGATGGTCATATTGTGGTAACAGCAACTCATTTACAGGGTTGTATATTTTAAAGAATGGATGTCTTCAATTGAAATGTGTAGGCTGAATTAAATTTATTTGTGTTGTTGTTGTCCTCTTGTTCCACCCTCTACCACAGCACCGCATTATGTTAAAGTGAGTTAAACTGCTCAACAGTGGAGTCATTTGGTATAATGGTATGGAATAAAAACACATACGATTTCAAAATATTCAATTAAAAATATATGTTATTAAATAAACACTTATGTTCTTATTACAATATTAAAGAAAGCAGATCTGTGGCATGATCTACAAATGTAAGGTGTAGCATGAATATCTGAAGGAAGTTTAATCTGCTTGGAATATATCCAAATCTTCATTTGACACATCATCGTTCTCAGTGGCAGCCAGAGACAGCCAATAAACTTATGGTGTTACGATTTCCTAGCTGTTGTTGATCTTGTCCTATCGATGTTGACTAAAAGCTTAACAAGTTTTCTATGTCCTGTTAAATGAAACGTAAAGAAGATCAAACTTTGTCCGGGGATTTTACACTAAAGGCTGTAACATCATCAGTTTGGTGTCTTGGCAACAGAGGAAAGTGATATTGATGATGTGTTTTCTGTGCTATCTGTCAAATAAATTCAACAAGATATGTGAAACTGCTTCGACTGCTCAGGAACAGTGGCTCTAGTGACAGTCGACTAAATATAAATCATATTCATCCCCCAAAGCAACTGACGCTCTAGAAACCGTTAGGCTGCTATAAACCACCGCTGTGGCCTCCAGTCTGCACAGGAAGAGGAAGTGCTAAACCTTCACATACACCACACATGGTCTGATGCTCAGTCAGTCATCAGACAGCATGGAGGTCACATCTCTCTGTATCACACTGAGTGAGTAGAGCTTCTCCTTTACGTTCACGTCACCTGTCGGTTATCGTATTTCTAAAGACGTCTACATCTAATATGCAGTCGTCTTCTTTTGTCTCTGCAGTGGTGAACGTGTTGATGTTGCTCTCTGCTGGAGCTCAGAACACTTACTGTTCTCAGAAAACTGGTAAGTTGAAGTTTCTTCTCTTCAAACTTCTCTCATGATCAGTTTTTATTACATTGATTTTATTATAATTGACTGTTTAAGTTCTACTCTGAGTCATGAGAACAAACGACAAAGTGTCTTCAAAGTCAGTGTTGTTTCTTTCTGTTTCCTTGTCACAGATGGAGTTTTTCTTCGTGTTGATCCAAACAAGCTGCAGTTCTTTGAATTCGACTCCTTCTCATTAAACTGTTCAGGATTTCACAGCCCTGCAGACTGGAGAGTTATGTACAAGCGTCACTCAGATACTAGGACATGGGAAGAATCGTCAGGATCCATTAATGTTAAACCTGCCTTTGTATCACACAGTGGAGAGTACTGGTGTGAAAACAAAGAGAGACAGAAAAGCAACAGCATCAACATCACTGTCACCGGTATGTTTGACATCACATCTGTGTTTTTTCTACAGATGGTGAAATACATGTGTATTGTCCAAATGTAAAAGTCAGATTATATGTTAAAATGTATCTTTTCTTGTGGATGTTGAGGTGATGCTGTGAACCTGGAGGTTCCTGCTGTTCCTGTGACTGAGGGAGACAATGTCACTCTGAGTTGTAGAAAAAAGGGAACTTCCTCCAACTTCCCAGTTGGATTTTATAAAGACGGCCGTCTCATTGAGACTACATATACAGGCAACATGACCATTTCATATATTTCCATCGATGATGAAGGTCTTTATAAATGTCGCATCCCTGGAGCTGGAGAATCACCACAGAGCTGGCTGGCTGTCAGAGGTGAGGGAAATGTATCATTATCTGATTTGACTGGTAGAGTTTAGAAGTTGTACAATATAAGAGTAGAACAGAAGGAACAACATACATGTACTGATAAGTTGTTTGTTCTCACAAGTAAAATTTTATCCTCATTTCATGGAGACCCAGCTGCTTTTTTGTGATGATGTTAAAGATGACAGAGAATCAAAAAGGGTCTTTACCTCATCTTTGTTGTAGAACGGTCGTCCGCTCATATTCCGGAACATGAGCTAAGTTCTAGAAATTCTAAACATCATATTTTCATAGAAATTCCTCTTTTAGAAATGTCTATAGAAAATGAGTCGATTTCAAAAATAGTTGTTTGTCACATCACATGTATGTCACTGCCCCCACTCTGACTCCATTGCCTCCTGTTCAAAGGTGATCAGCTGTGAAAAGATGATCTGTCTGTGTTGTGAAGCATTACATTACAAAGTTACATTCATTTGAGTGACAGAGAAGCACCCAATCAGTGTCAAGTGCTTGAATTTCATAATGAGGTTGGTTAAGACTGAAAAGATGTCAAATAGGTGCAAAACCATGTGTTTAAAACCCTCCAATATCTTTCTGAGAGGTTTTTATGAAGCTTCTGAGTCGTTACACATCCAACCAACATTTTATTGTGTCTATGTGTCACTATCACAGAACAAGGATCCAAACCTTGTTCAACCGTTCTGTCACCTTTAAAATAACGAGGTTTTACCAGTTTCTATGGACAATAGGTAGAGGAAGTAGAGGAATAAGTAATTAGGAAGGATCCTCGTCAAAATTGGTGTAAAAGCGTTTGGGGTAAAAAAAATGAAATGACCATGATTAAAGTCATAAATTAACCAGAAAACAAATTTTGACCACAAGTAATAACATTGCTTCTCCTCACAAGATAAGATTGACCTCAACACCTGTCACCTGAAATCCTCCATTCTTTTTATTATTGTTGTAATTCCTGATATTAAATAGTTTCAATGGCTTTGTTCACATTAGTGATGTTTACCATTATACCACCACTGTGCTTAAATAGCAGAGTATTTATACCATACCCCCCTGATCTGTAATTAACTCTAGATAATATATGTTCCCCAAAATGTGGAAAATGCTGAGATCTCTGAAATGATGTGAAAGTAGTTTTATGTATCTCAATGTGTTTGACTTTTCTTGATGCTGCTGTTGTTCATGTGCAGGTGCTGTTCCTGTGATGGAGGATGATGCTACGACAGCACGGAACAAAACTGCATCAGAAGGTGATAAAACACAAAAACTCGTCTAAATCAGTCAATCACAATTCTTCATTGACTTTGTTGATGTATCTGACAGCAACATATAATTCTATCAGATCGAGTGAGTGAAACATTGTGGCTTCTTAACAAAATATGAATATGTTATTTAATAACCACCCTATTACATTTAATTTTTAATTTCAATCTCAAATCTCTGAAAATATGAATATTTACCCTTTGTGTCTCTTCATCCTTATCCAGAGTTCATTTATTTATTATATTCATTCCTATGACATGATGCTTTTCTCTAACAGAAAAAAATACTTTTTTTATCTAAACAACAAAAGCAAATCAATTTACAATATATCCCAAAATGTGCATGTTCATTTGCATTTACATTTTTCAATTTACTAATGATTCTTAAAGTGTTACTTTGACATTAAATTTTTCTAAGAGTGCAAAATAACTTTGTTTTTATTATTTATGTCACTCCAATGGACTGAGATGTCTCTTTTTCTTTGAAAAGTGATGATAACTGACAATTTTTCCTTGACGTAGTGTTGTTTTTATTTTAATCGCAAGTTGTTTATCACATTTTCCCATCAAGTGACAGCACATTCTCTGTGTCTTGTCTTTGTAGCAGGTGTTGCAGAGACCCAGACCACGTCCTGTCACGTTTACCTCATCGTGAGGACCATCTTCACCGTGTTCATGGTGGCTTTGCTGCTGCTGCTGGTCGGACTGCTTCACTGTGGGAAACTCGCTGTGCACAGAAATAACTGATAACGGCTCGTATGTAAAGACAGCTGTCACAAAACCACCGAGGTTGTGGACAAACGGCCTGATCTATTTTGAACAAGACCTGCTTTGCTGCTCTTTGTTTTTGAAGCTACAAGCGCTGTTGATAATTTGAGCTTCTGCTCTTCAACAACCACAAGAACAAATGTAGACGAGCCTCTCGGTAGCTATAACAGCTACTGAGAGGCTCGTATCTATAAGCTCGTAGCCCACAACCTTTACACACATCTTTAATGGAGCCTGAAGTTTACTGTTAAACAAGGGGAGTAACATCTGTCTTAAGATGTATTAGTGTCAGTCAGTATGATGCAGTCAATGTACAACTGCTCAACAGCCTCATTTGACAAAACTTTAGCTTTGTAAAAAAAAGAAGTTAAAATGAATTAACAAAGGCCATACTTTGGTTGTTTTATATATATTGATTTATATTCTATAGCCTTTTGTCTGTTTATGATGTTAATAGTGAGAATGTCTCAGCTCAGTTGCATGTCATGCCAACACATCACTTGTAAAAACCGTTGACACTGAGACTATTTAGACTACAAATAAATGTCAAGTGTGAGAGGTCAAATAAAGAAACATGCTTGCATGATGGTGCTGATGCTGATGGTTTCCATTCACAGCTGCACAACGACCACATCTTCTCTAGACTTCTCTCAATAACCAGCAACAGCTGCCACAGTCCAGTCAAAACAACCGCTTTGCTGCTGTTTGTCAGAAGCTGTGAGAAGTCATGGACAATGAAAACATTTTATTGACTAAATTACACAAAACCAGAACAAAAGTTAATTTCCTCAACAATCCATACATTAGAGTAATGAGCATTTTAAAATATATTCATATGCTTCTCAAAATAAAATGTTACAATCTCTGTGTTCATATCCACTGCTGGGCCTCTCAGCTGTAGGGTTATTAGTATAGTGTGTAATCAGCATCAGTCTTGGTCCTTCAATTTACAAATAGAGAAAACCCTGGGGCTCATGGACCCTCGGGCGTCATTTGGGCCATGTAGACCAGTCAACTCTTGATTAATGAACTGAAGCCCCTTCAGGCCACCTTGGGATACTGGGACTCCTTTCAGTCAACTTAGATCAGCTTTACGTAGATCTTAAGTCTGGTGATCCTTAGGTCAACTCAAATACATGAAAAAATCTCAATTTAAGGCCACTGGGTAGCAAACGAGGGCCCCACTGTTCCTCTGGGGCCCGTGAGACTTGGAAGTCAATACCATCTTAATACCCTCAGTCTGGTGCTCCTGGGTCCACACCTAATCTCCAAAGGCTCATGTAAGCCTTAACTCAAAGGTAACTTAATTAAATTAGTTGATTTTACTTAATTAAATTTTACATTTGTGGCCCAAATTTCTTTTTGATATTGGTATAGCTTCTCCATCCATCCACCCTTTAAGGTGGAGCCTACATCAACCCTCAAATATGGTTTTGATGTGTGATCTATGGTCTTTGATCTTTGGTCTAAACAGTCACATTTAGACTTAATGAACTGCAGTGTTGGAGAAAACATCACATCTTCTTTCCTCTCTGAACATCGAAAACTGACATTGAGTTAAAGTGTCATTAAGTTAGGAAATATAGTGAAGTGAAGTACAGATAGTCCCAGAATATACCGAAGTAGAGCAGTGAAGTATCATTACTTCCTCAGTATACAACATTGCAACATAACACACACCTGACAAGTGTTGTGCTGCCCCATGTGGATTAGCCAAAGTTCCTGTTGCAAAGAAATGGTGTTATCTTCCAAAAAAACAATATATGTGACTGCAGTGTATTTTGTTACCGTCTACCTGAAAAGTGGGGCCAAAGTTCAGCTGCTTGTACTAAGTTTCAAACTGTATCTAAATGGAGAGTTTATGAGCTGTGACTATCAAAATCAGCTGCACAAAGCTATTAACAATATATCTGACAATACAGTCCGAAATCAAAGGCCAGAGGTGTGTCAGTGATTTACAGAGTGCAGGTTGTTCAGTCCACTGAAGTGACACTTTACTTCCCAGCAGGTACGTCGACTTTATCAAACATTTAATCTAAAATGAAATTGATTATTTCAACTTTTTTTTGAAAGAGGGGTGTGTGTTCTGACCTGTGACAATATAGATTTATGTATGTAGGTATATATTACATTTATAGAATTGTTTCAACTTTGAAAAGTTTTATTAATGTGTTCAACAGGACAGGTTAACAGGACACCTGTTGGTTTTAAACCATACAGGTTCCTGTTAAAGGAAATATTTATCGTCACAATAATCATCAGAGATACTGAACTTTATAACATTAAACATGATCTGGTGAACACTGAAATATAAAACACAAAACATGCAGCTTCAGAACAGATACAGAATTTGCTACAGGCCGTCTTTTAATGTTTTTATTTGGCTACAGAAATGAAAAGTGTTCCACCTGTAACTTATTGAGACTAACTTTTAACTTTTAAACTTCCTAAATGTTTTACAAAAATGAATCAGCATTACAGATTTAGTCCCACTCGTACATTTTTACACATTTTGTGGTTTCTATTTTCAAGGCTCCATGATGCTTTTCTACACAAACAGAAAGACTCTAACATCTCATCTCAGAAACCTCAGAGTTCTAGTTTTTCTTCTCATACACTTCTGCAGAGGTAACAGCACTGGCATGATGTTAGTAGGTTATGGTTGTGAAGAACATGAATCTTTACAGATTACTGAGTTGTATGTTTGGTTTTCCAGGTCAATCTCATGTGATTGGTCCCTCTCAGCCAGTCGTGGTGACGCTTGGTGATGACATCGTTTTACCGTGTCAGCTGGATCCTGTTGTTGATGTTACCAACCTGACGCTGGAGTGGTCGAGACCTGACCTGGATCCCAGATTTGTCCATGTGCTTCGGTCTCATAAGGAACTGGTTGAGAAAAAGCACCAACAGTTTGTTGGGAGAACATCACTGTTCATCGATGAACTGAAACATGGAAACATTTCACTAAAACTCTCCAGAGTGAAACTGTCTGATCATGGAACATACAGATGTTTTATTCCCAAACTGAGCAAGCAGAATTTTGTTCAGCTGGTTGTTGGTAAGTAACATAAACTATGATGTGATGGACACTAAAGGCCCAAAGAAATAATGTTTTACACACAAAAACCGAATAAAGTTAATAATATCAATAAAAAGCCACCACTCACGATCACCTCTTAACTTGATATTCTGGTGATGTTGCATATGTGAGTTCACTTCCACTAACACTGATGTGTTAAATGTTTCTCTTTTTCTCAGCCTCAGCTCCTGTTTCCTCACCAATCCTTACTTTAGCTGAAATTGATAAAACCACCGGTGCAGTGGTTTTAACATGTGAGTCTAAAGGCTGGTATCCAGAGCCTGAGGTGTTGTGGCTGGACGCTGAGGGAAACCTCCTCTCTGCTGGACCTACAGAGACAGTCAGAGGTCCTGATGACCTCTATACTGTCAGCAGCAGAGTGACTGTGGAGAAGAGACACAACAACACATTCACCTGTAGAGTCCAACAGAAGAACATCAACCAGACCAGAGAGACTCACATTCATGTTCCAGGTAAATATATTTATAAAAAGTCCTAAAAAGCTGAGGTCTAATTTTACATTAATGCCATTGTGTTTTGTTTTATTATTTCAGATGATTTCTTCAAGTCCCATTCAAGCGCTGCTGCTGCTGCTGCTGATTTGGCCGTTAGTTTGACTGTTTGCTTCATCTTTATTCTTTTAAATCTCTACTTTGTGTGGAGACATAGACACAACAGAAGCAGTAAGTCATAAATGATGAGTTACTTTGGCAATATCAAGTTTTTTCTCACACAATTTAATGAGAATAGTTTTAATGGAAACAGAAACGTGCGACATTGTCACTTTGGTTTTTGTTTTTAAAACTCATTTACACCTTAATTTAGACTCAGTTGCTTGACATGCTGTGACTTTTCCATGCAGCATTAAATATCTTTGTATCCTGTAATGTTACTCAGAGAGTAAAAGGTCAATGTTATGAAACAGATGAGGAAGAAATGAAGATCGGCTCTAAAAGTGAGAGAGAGCAACTCATGTCAGAGGAAACTCAAGAGAAGAGAAACAATGTGAGTAAAGACAGAAGATGTTTTCAGTTTCATATGTAATGTTTGACTTTCCAAAGACATGAAGATGAGAAGATTTAGAGAGTCTGACCAAAGATGAAGGACACAGTGTCTGAGACTAAAAGCATCAACACTGGGCATCAGTTTATTTGGCAGTGGTTTGTGGTTTGAACCAGAGCTGTGGACTTTCTTTGGTTGTTGTCTCTGTGTCTGTGAGTTTTAGCATAAATGTTTTTGTCCAAGTTTATTGGTCCCCACATGGAACAGAAAACTGTCCAGGATATAATTCATCCTCACTCACAGTCAACTGGGATGACTCCAGTCCAACTGTAGCTGTTAACAGGATACATGTGATAGTGAAGTTAGATTTACCAGGAGCAGAATGAGAGACCTGCAGATCAGATTCAATACACTTTCCAAGTTTTCAAAGTTTCTGTCTCTGTTCATCTGGTAAAGAAGGAGAGAGATTTGTCTCCACTTCAGTAACATGAAGATCTAATGTCAGTTTAAATGTTGATGAACATGTCTCATTTTGTCTTCATGGTCTCACTGTCCTCCAGGTCAGAGACAAACAAGCTGAACTTTATCAGCTCAGTGAAGAGAAGCAGAGGATGAAGGAGGAGCTACAGACCCTGAATGAAGAGCTGGAGAACAAGAACCAAGAGGTTTATTTCTTCATGTATTTATTCACATGTCATCATCTCTACTGTCTGATACAAACTAAATGGATCCAGTTTACTTTCATAACTTACATCCACTCAGTAACATGTCCCATATAAAATACACTTGACTGTAGATTCACTTCCTGGTTGTATAATGACACATATGATTTAATATGGTCATCATGTCTCTGTGTCTCTTCCTCACAGCTGGAGAAGATCAGAGATGAACTGTCCCGCTACTTCAGGTTTTCTACAGTAAGTTAATGTTGTAACCACAGTGAAACAGTCTGATGTGTCCTGATACACAAACAGACTCATCTAAAGAAACACTAAAGTCCATTATCATCATATTTGAACATATTTGAGCTCATTACATTACTAAACTTTACCATTGAAACACAGAGTTTCTACCACATGGATCATTTTCTGACATTCTCACTTGTTATTCAGCAGAAATCTGATGTTTCATGTTTTTCTATTTGAGTCATTGAACAGTTTGTTCACTCACATGTTTTATTATGGTTCAGGATCCCAGAAGGTCAGAGCTGCAGAAGAAGAAGGAGGAAGTTGAACAGGAAGTAGAAACTCTGAAGAAGAAGGTGGAGACCAAGGAGACAGAGATACAGACCAAGACTGAACAGGTTCATATCTGTATCTTTACCACTAAAGATTTATATGGATGGATTTTCACTAAACATTTTCTCTACAGCTGATTTTTTTTCTAAATTACAAATTACATGATTTCTGAATTAAACCATCACTTTTTGAGAAAGTTGGATGTTTTTTTTTTGCATCAATGTATCAATTATTTTCTGATTAATCTAATTTATCATTTCTACTTTACACCATGTCATTGTATATACTTCCTAACCTTCCCTCTGTTCTGTCTCTTGAAGCAGCAAACAGACCTGCAGAGGCTGAAGAAGCTGGAGACAGAAAACAAAGAGGTTCATCATTTTATTCAAACCTGAACGATTTATTGTGGAGTCATTTCCACTTTTTGAATCTCTGTCAACAACAAGTTTGTTTCATGCCACAATCATGTCTTCACACATCTGTTTGAGCTTCTCTTCATTTCTCCTTTTAGTATTTTCACAACAGAAACTGCACCAACATATTTTTGTTGTAGTAATGTCATGTTTCTTCCTCCCTCTTATCTTCAGTTGGAGAAGAAGCTGAAGGTGGAAATGTCCAAGAGAGAAAAAGCAGAAAAATCAGTCAAGTCCCTGAAAAAGAAACTGGAGAAAAAGGTATTTTTTTTTAATTTGGAACATTAAGTTTCAACACTAGCATGTAAACTAGACACAAAAATGAGTCATTTATTGTGTCTAATTGTCCTATGAGCATCTGTCCATTGACTTGATGTCTGTGTGTTTGTCTTCTCAGGTAAATCCCAGTAAATGTGAAGTGTCTCATGACATGTCAAGAGACAGCACCAGTCTGAGTTCAACCACAGGACAAATCATTGTGCTTGAGGTCGACCAACAGGGCAAATACATCTGTCTGAGAAACCAGTCCAGTGAGGTGATGTTGTCAGTGTGTTGATGAAAACTTTTGGTTTGCATGTTTTAGGATTTACTGCCTCTGATGGGCTGTCTCATCCTACTTCAACCAAACTGTTTCTGTCATTCAGAATCAAGGACTGTGTCACTGGGAGATTCATCTACGAGTCAACAACAGAAAACCCAACATTTATACATTTGGATTCTTTAATATCCAGGCTGGAAAAACTGTCACTGTGAGTTTTCTGTCATTCAACAACAAACCAATCAACATCTAATGTATAAAAGTTTTTTATCTTCATCTGATGGTTCAACCTGTGATTCGTGTAAACATCTACTTGAATGTTAAATGATGATGTCTCCTCTTGTCAGATCTGGGCTTCAGATTGTGGTGTCAGCTCCAGTGAGACTGAAGTAGTGTGGAGTAAACAGAAATCCTGGGGAAGTGGACACAAATGTCTGGTGTCCGTCTTCAGCCGCGCTGGAGAGGTCTGATTTTATTTCACATCAAACATGAACATGGTTTTCTGCACTTTGCTTACACTTAATTTTATCTGAATTCCAGTGAAGGAAATTTGACAACAATGTCCTTCTAACATTGTGATACAGACCATAAATAGATGTGTCTTTTTTAGTTTGATTGTTTGATTTGATTGTTTCCTCAGTTAGAGGCCAGAGTAGAGCAGGAGGCTGAGACGTCTCAGACGACCAGTCAGGATTCATCTAACAAACCCATCAGTGTGGATGACGTCAACCAAACAAGCAGTGACATTCAACTCTACAATGACTCTGATGAGGTAATGATGTTTGTTTGCAGATGAACACAGTGACATGTGAACTGTAACAGCAAATAAGTTTTGTTGAACTAATCTAATCAGTGTTGAAATATGAATCAATTATGAATGAAATAATCATGACATGTATGAACTGGCACCATTCCCAGTTAATTGTGGTGGTTTGGTTTATTATAAATGAACATGTTGTGTCTGAAGTCAGTTGTTTCTGAAATATCAGGATCTTTCCCAAATCCAAACCAAGACCTATAAGAACTACAGAACAATGCATTAACATTGTGCTGCTCATATTATGTCAGAATAGAAACATTTTGGGTGTGAAACTTTAATGTTTTTGTAACTTTTCAAACATGTGAATTAACAATATGTTGTCATTAATTTAATAGAAAACAATTTTCTCAGAATTGTGTTTATGATGTTTGTGTTTTGTGTGAATCTCAGTCAGAGACGAGCATAGAGCTGACGACCAGTAAGGACACATCCAGACCAGTCACAGGCAATTACATCAAACTCCGTAACAACTCCAGTGAGGTAATGATTTTTATGTTTAGATGGACACAGTTTCAACACAACATGATCATAAAAAACAAGTGTTAGAGCTCAACATGAACCAAAAATATCCCAGATCTTTTCCATTTGTGTCATTTAAACAGATAATCATCTGTTCTCATCTTTCCTGTTTCTTTAACAGGTGGATCAACAACTGGATAAATGGGAGATGCATTTACAGGTGAACAACAGAAAACCAATCATATACACATTTGGAAACTTCATTCTTCAGGCTGGAAAAACTGTCACTGTGAGTTGTCTTCAGTTCTCAGCTCCAATGAAATGAGAAAAAAAGTAAAATATCAAGTAACAGATTTGCTGTGTATCTTTTCTTCTATATTGTGTTTTGACTGTCTTATATCAAGTCTCCATGTGACTGTTTGACTCATTGGTTCAAGTGTCTGTTGATACCTAGAAAAGATGAATATTTAATTAATGTCTAGAAGTGTCTACTGAAGATTTACTGTTGCCTTTCACCTGTAATAAATGCATCAGTGATGCTTGTTCTCATCAGGTCTGGGCTGCAGATAGTGGTGTCAGGAACAGTTCCTCCACAGACCTGGTGTGGTGGAACCAGACAACCTGGGGCACTAGACACCAACTGCTGGTGACCCTCTACGACTCCTCTGGAGAGGTCTGACATGGATCTGTATCACAATAGCAAACAAAATGGCCAAATGTATGTAACCATCAATCCAACCATTTGACCAATTCAGTCCAAACCTCTAAGTTTTAAAAGAGGTAAAAAATCCAAGTCCTGTGGGATATTAGATAATAATCTCCTCCGATTGATGTTCTCAACAACCTCAGTGACTCCCAACACCTTTATGATGAACTGGAACATTGACTATAGTTCATCCAGGTTGAAATAAATGTGTAGAAAAGCTACTAAAACATGACATTCAAATGTTTAAATAGAGTCATGTGATCAGAACATACCAAAGACATTTGGACTTTGATCAATCTGAACAGTACCAAAGAGTGGTCTCCTCTTTCTGGACCAAAGGTTGAACAGTCTATGATCAGCAACACTTTGTTCAAAAATACTGACCTGAGACCTGCAAATGAAAAAACCAGAAACTTGAGTAGATTTGATTAGACTGAGGATAATTCAACCCTGGTCCAGTTTCAGTTCCTCAGAGAGGAGTGGACCCTGGCAGACCTTGAATCCAGACTGTGGTCCAGGTCTCATCAGTCACATTATTCCTTTAACATCAACATCTGAGTCTTTGCAGCAGTTTTCAGTTGCAAAATAATGAAGGCAGCTAATGCAGCACATGTCATGTCCATGTACTGTGGTTGGTTTTTCACATACATTTGACCAGAGTGTAAATATCAGTCCACGTGTCATTTCATGTTTTTAACCATTTTATTGTCTCTATCATCAACAGGAAATGGTTGTGAAGAAAGTTGATCCAACAACTCCAACATGATCTAACTGCTCCAAGATACGTCTGTAACAGTTCATCTTCCTGAACACACCAGCATCATTCAATGTTAATAGATTTTTTATGTGAATTTACATTGGAATCAAAGTGAGTCAGTTTTTATGTTGTACTTGTTTTTAAACTTTGTTCATGTTGATTCACTACTGTACATTTTGTATTAGACAAAATCCTGATTCTGACATTTCAAGCACCGAGTTTTTATAAAGAGAAAGTGTGAACTAAATTCAATTAAAAATGTGAAACACTACTCATGAGATGTTTCCTGCTCTTTGGTTTATTCTGTTTGTTTTCATAACGTGGAACAAATTTCCAGGTAAATAAATGTTTGAGTCTAATTATTTTTCACAATTAGAGAAATAAAAGATGAAATAAAGTTTGTGTTTACGATACATTTTTATTTATTTATTTAGAAAAACAGTAAATTGAACAGTAGAGCTGCTGTTTTCCATCACAAATCATTCACTGACTTGTCGTCAACAAATCACGTGTGCTTTATTCATGAGTATTTGACAAGTTTATGTCATGTAGCATATTTTAGTAGTATGGACCATTTTAATATATCATCATCTTAATTAACATTAAAAACCATAAGTAACAAAACAAAGAAAGAAAAACAGGACCAGGAGTCGACGGCAGCGGTTCCCACCTGTTGTGTTTGTGACCTGAATATAAAGCTCAGTCTTCATATGATAATGCCATTTGTTTCATGATATTTTATTATTCAAGCAACTATTTACATCTCTTTAAATAATTAATGTGAGTAACTGGAAGTCAAATGTAGTTGCTTTAAAATTAGATTGGGCACCACCTCAACTCCACCAGGATCCATCCTGGTGGAGCCTGTGGCAGTTAAATCAGATGCTGTTCCTGTTGGTCACTGTTGTCCACAGGAAACAACTCATCAGCCCACAGGGACTCAGGGATAAGAGTCTAAATAGATATATTTGGTTCACTTAGAGCTTCAATACTCAAAATCAGATTAATAAACTGAATCAATGAATTTGTCTTTGTTGGGGAAATGCTGTTTTTGCCAATAATGAGTTGTTAACATTTAGATAATTTTCTCTTGTTTTCATCATCATTATTCATTTATACAACAATAAAGATTTGATATGAGACTGATCCATGAGCTGAAATATATAGAAAGTAGAATCACACACTGATTCACTGAGGATGAAGACGTTTAGTTTTTCTGAATTGTATTTGTATATGAAGTAAAAACCCGGCAAGCTCTTCAGCTGTGTGAAGCATCTGATTATATACTAGTAGGATACTATAGGTTATGCTTTCAGGTTGAAAGTAAATGTTGTTGAAAATATTTTATACAATCAGCTATAACATTAAAATACTTTGCATTATGTTGTAGCTGTCACTCTGGTTTCATCTAAACATGATAGTTGCATCAGGTCACTGGCAGCAGATTATTTTGGTGCTGTGTTGAGGGCAGGTTAGTCCATGGATATGACTCATTTCAACACATCCCAGAAATGATTGTGCTCTGTGATGCTGCTACTTGGGAGGGGCTGCTGGTGGGGAGTGCTGTTGCGATGGGAAGGGGTTATGGTGACACAACTGTGCCAAAACTCAATGTGTCAATCAAGTCTTGCTCACTCTCAAAAACGACCAATCACAATGGAGCCAGTCCTTCATAGGTTCCCGCCCCCAAGTCAATGTAAACCCACAAGCGCAGAACTCAACTTGGAGAGAGCACAGTGGTTTTGAGGACACTTCTCACTCCAGTGGCTGTTTTACGCTCTGGTTAAAGATTCCTCCTTGCGCAAGCAATTTTTTTCCTCTCGAGGACTTGTGCACCAATGTGCATGCAGAGAGCACATCTACGTGTGTGGAATAATATTTTCACCTGCGTACACATTTTTTTTTTTCCGCTCAAGTGAGTTTTGGAATGGTTGTAAGTACAAGTCACATTGATGTGTCGACACTTTACAATAAACAGTGCATGGTAAACAGTGTCGACCATTTGAACACATTGAACATAAGCATTCATATAAAAGAGATCTCCATAATCCAAAAAGAAGTTGCAGTGACAAGCTGCATTTATGCATTACAGGAAAAACTCAACTTTAAAATAAAATAATAACCCAATTTTAGCTTCTTCACAAGTTTCACCACATGAAGCCAAAAAGGAGTCATCTACCAAAACACCCAGGTATTTAGGGAATCTGACTCATTTCAACATGTCCCAGAAATGATTGTTTTCTGTGATGCTGTTACTTGGGAGGTGTGTTTGGTCCGAATATGAAAAAAACAGAACAAAAGTGGAGCACCATGTCCATGTATTTGAAAAATATTATATAAAAAATGATCTTCCAATAAACAGTTCACACAAATAAATGACATAGTTTCTCTATAATCTTTGTTGGGTTATTTTTTAATATTTTATATTACTTCATTTACTGTATTTTTAAATGTCTGACAGAAAACGTATTTGTATTTTTGTTTTTACAACAATACACTTTATTTTTTTGAGGTAGGACTCAATGTGGTTTCAACATAAAGCTCCAGTAAATCTGCAAACTTTCTATTGTGTCGATATGTTTATGATTTAATTTTGTCAATACAACCAGGAGTCTTGAATAAGTTTGGTTTTATAGACGTACATGTAAAAGTATAGAGTAAACTTGGTTTAAACCAATAAGAAATCATGAATGTATAACATCAGTATTAATTTTGTGATTGAGATCAGTCAGGTTCTGTCAATGTTAAACTCTGACCAGTGTAAAAACAATGTGGATTCCCAAAGAAGAAGCTGCATCCTGCAGTAGAAATGACACAACATTATAATATTGATGAATACGTCTCATCCTCAATATGGCTGAAACATGAGAGGTCCTGCCCTCGATTTAAAAAAGACTTGCTGAAAAAACTTGCTGCAGTAAAGAGATGTAGTCAGACATATATGACTATGTTGTATTGTTTTAGTTCACCTGGCAACTGAGACTGAAGTGTAGCTGCTTATGAGAAGGCAAATTACAATAAAACAATTTAAACTGATCCAGTCAAGTAATCAGCCAAATGTTTATTTTGCAGCTGAGTTTAGAGCTGACGTTTAAATAAAGGTTGAAATGTCCGTCAGTATATAGAGTAAAGAGCAGGGTGGTTGTTAATTGTATAAATCACTTTGTGTTACATTGTGTTTGTATGAAAACTATAAACGCAAAGTCTGACAGACTGGAAAAGTCTTTCAGTTGTGAAGTGAAATCAGGACGATGAACAGAGAAGTAGTGACGTGAAACAACTGATCACTGTTCAGTTATTTATGAAACTGTTACTTGTCAATGATTTACAGACCGTAGACACTCATGTAAGGGTGACGCTCAGCAGGTATGTGGTCTTTGTTAGATATTTCATCTAAAATAAATTAGAAAGTTGTTGGGGAAAGTTCAAATCTGTTTTATTTTGAGAGCAACAAATCACAAAATATGTTGATCTCATGTTACTTAGTCAAGTTGAGACAGTTCAACTGCCGTTTCAACAGTTTCTGTAGTAATTGGACTTTGGTCCACAGTGTGGTCTGGTGCTGTTTGGAAATGAAGACTAGAAACTACATATGGGAGTTTATGGACATGTTTTTAAACTTTTTGATAAAACAGTGAAACAATAATGTGATTGTCGTCTGTAATTCAGCTCTTCATGTTGACTTCATTGTTTACCATCTGCTCAAATTTCCTAGTAAAGTATAAATTAAAAGTATGGCGGAATATGTTAATGTTTGATTCAGAGTTCTAACTTTTATCCTGGCATTTTGATTAAAAGCATAACATGACCCTAATCCTCCTAATCCAAATTATCTGTTTCCTTTTATTGTAAATTAACAGCGGTTTCTATTTTCAAGGCTCCATGATGGTTTTCCACACTCGTAGAAAGACTCTGACGTCTCATCTCATCATCTTCAGTGACCTGGTTTTACTCCTGCTCGTTATACACTTCTCTAAAGGTAACTGACATGCTGATCAAATGTTTGTAGTTTGTAAAGGTCTGTCTCTACAGTCTATAACTGCTGAAGGATGGTATAATACTGTGCCTCTATCTATCTATCTATCTATCTATCTATCTATCTATCTATCTATCTATCTATCTATCTATCTATCTATCTATCTATCTATCTATCTATATTTGATTGTTTGATGTTTGATTTTCCAGGTCAGTCTCATGTGATCGGCTCATCTCAGCAAGTCATGGCGATGCTTGGTGATGACATCATTTTACCGTGTCAACTGAATCCTGCCCAGAATGTTGTCGACTTGACGGTGGAGTGGACGAGACCTGACCTGGATCCCAGATTTGTTTATGTGCAGCGTTCTAATCGGGAACTTGTTGAGAAAAAGCACCAAAATTTCAAAGGGAGAACGTCACTGTTCATTGATAAACTGAAGGATGGAAACATTTCACTGAAACTCTCCAAAGTGAAACTGTCTGATAAGGGAAAATACAGATGTTTCATTCCAGATGTGAAAGAGCTGTTTGTTGAGCTGGTTGTTGGTAAGTGCAAACATAATGGTACACAATGAACATTAAAACACAGGACAAAACCATTTCAACACAACTATCATTTAAAGTTCAGAGGATCTGGGCAGTCACCATCCAGGATCAATTAACTTGACTAACCTGATGATGTGTTAGATATGTGAGTTCACTTCCACTAACACTGATGTTTTAAATGTTTCTCTTTGATCAGCTTTAGCTCCCGTTTCCTCACCGATCATCACATTAGCGGGGATTGAAATCACCAGTGGAGTGGTTTTAAAATGTGAGTCTAATGGTTGGCTTCCAGAGCCTGAGGTGTTGTGGCTGGACGCTGAGGGAAACCTCCTCTCTGCTGGACCTACAGAGACAGTCAGAGGTCCTGATGACCTCTATACTGTCAGCAGCAGAGTGACTGTGGAGAAGAGACACAACAACACATTCACCTGTAGAGTCCAACAGAAGAACATCAACCAGACCAGAGAGACACAGTTCTATATCACAGGTAAATATTAGAAAATTAATATTTTATATTGTAATTATTGCTTTGAGGTTTAAATGTTTGTTATTGTGTTTGCTTTATAATTTCAGATGATTTCTTCCAATTCCCATCAATTTTATTTGCCACTGTTGTTGGTTCTGCTGTTGGTTTCTTTGTTTTCATCCTGCTTATTATAAGTGTCATTTTTGTGTGGAAAAGCAGAAAAGACAGAGTCAGTAAGTATGTTATAACCTGTGGCTGATTTTATTTTCAGTTTCAACGGGTCAAACATATCAGATGCTTTATTATAGCTTCCTGTAATGGAAGTAAAATGCTGTTACTTTAATTTCAATCAGAGACGAAGAGCAAAGAAGAAATGAAAAATATCTCTGAACCTGAGACAGACCCTTTAATGGCAGAGAAAACTGTGGCAAAGAAGACAAATCACGTAAGTAGAGAAACATGATGTTTTCAGTCAAGGGAGACCTGTTGACACCAGCAGCACGCTGAGTGGTTTAACATCATATGTTTTATTTCTGGCTGCCTCACCATGTTCACTGAAGAGCAGGTTGCTTGCTGAGGTCTTTGTCCATCCTTGATGTGGTGACATTAATGTAATTGATGGGTTTTCTTATTTGCTGTTGGATTCTAGATGTTGATTTAGGGTCTTGGGCTCTGATAATTTGACCAACACTCATCACAGGAATGAAGAGGGTGATCGAAATGATGCAGCTTGTGCTGATTGATTATATAGGTCCCGTTGAGACTCTCAAGTGCACCTAATAATTCAAGAGGAACATGGTGTTTTGTCACAGTCCTTTCAGCAGTATTGAGTATTATGAAAAATATTTAGCTTTAGATTTTGGCCACTGAAGGTGCTAATGAAGCTTCTGCTGCAGCAACTAATTTTGCTATTTTGGCATCATCTGCCATATGAAAGTCAGATCTTTTTTTCTGAGGCAATGTCTTCATTTGACCAAGACATTGTTGTAATAATGATGAGAAAATGCACATGTTTTATGTGTCAGTCAGTAAGACAAAAATAAATACACTGCATCAACCCTAAAGGTACATTACCCACCAGAAAACTGACCAGCAGAAAGCTTTAAGAAGAAGAAAGGTACAAAATCAATGATGAACAGTGTGAAATTGTCAAAGGATTTTATTTTGCATAAATGACTCAATATTTGTGGGGGTGATAAAGTGATGGAGAAAACAAAACTGGGTCGGTAAGGTATTTATTTACTTCTGTCAACATGTAATTTAATTGTACCCAGATTCTGCAAAAATCAAATTTGAGGTTTGATTTTAATTTCATGTGGTTCGTCTTGTCTCTGTTTATCTGTCCTCTGTTTATACATCTCTCTGATAAGGAGCAGAGATCTGAGCAGCTGATTTTGAAAGAGGAACTGGAGACCAGCAGGAATCAGCTTAGTCTCCACTTTAACAACATAAAAATCTGATTTCAGTTAAAATGTTGAGAAATGAACATGTCTCATCTTGTCTTCATGGTCTCACTGTCCTCCAGGTCAGAGACAAACAAGCTGAAGTTGATCAGCTCAGTGAAGAGAAGCAGAGGATGAAGGAGGAGCTACAGACCCTGAATGAAGAGCTGGAGAACAAGAACCAAGAGGTTTATTTCTTCATGTATTTATTCACATGTCATCATCTCTACTGTCTGATACAAACTAAATGGATCCAGTTTACTTTCATAACTTACATCCACTCAGTAACATGTCACATATAAAATACACTTGACTGTAGATTCACTTCCTGGTTGTATAATGACACATATGATTTAATATGGTCATCATGTCTCTGTGTCTCTTCCTCACAGCTGAAGAAGATCAGAGATGAACTGTCCCGCTACTTCAGGTTTTCTACAGTAAGTGATAATGTTGTTACCACAGTGAAACAGTCTGATGTGTCCTGATACACAAACAGACTCATCTAAAGAAACACTAACAACTACAAACTAAACTTTACCATTGAAACACAGAGTTTCTACCACATGGATCATTTTCTGACATTCTCACTTGTTATTCAGCAGAAATCTGATGTTTCATGTTTTTCTATTTGAGTCATTGAACAGTTTGTTCACTCACATGTTTTATTATGGTTCAGAATCCCAGAAGGTCAGAGCTGCAGAAGAAGAAGGAGGAAGTTGAACAGGAAGTAGAAACTCTGAAGAAGAAGGTGGAGACCAAAGAGACAGAGATACAGACCAAGACTGAACAGGTTCATATCTGTAAAACATATTTCCAGCAGCCTTTGATTCTGTTTTATTTCCATTTAAATATCTCTTCAGTTGTGCACTGATTTTATTTTATTGTATTGAAGCTAAACTCTTCATTTGCTGTGTCAGGACTTGATTTTACTCTAAACTGTTTGCATGCTTTGTGGTGAAATATAAATATAAAAATGTCTTTATTATTTTTTCCTTTTAGTTTAAACAAAAACAATCTGAACTGCAGCAGCTGCAGGTGGAGAATCGGAAGTTGGAGGCCGACCTGCTGGAGGCAGGAAGTGGAGACCATCAAGGTTCAACTCTTTCCTTTAAGATTGTTATACATATTTATTTTCATGACTAAAACAACTTTTTTGTGCCTTGTGGTCCATCAGCTTGTTGTAAGAAGAAGAGTCCTGGTCTGTAGCTGAAGAATCATCTACAGACCAGGACAGATGAGGTTCATGTTTCTACTACTTCACTAAACATTTCATCTTCAGCTTATGTTCTTCACTTCTTCTTCAGTTGCTCTTTGATTTTATCAATTATTTCATTGTCCAAATAATTTGCTTTAAGTGTTTCAATCTTTTCACATAAAACTACACATGCAAATAAATCAAACTGTTGTACTATCATACCATCCCTGCTCCGTCACAGATGCAGCTCTGTTGTGTTTGTGGACTGTAATGAACCCGAGTCTCTATCCATCTGTTAGACCCAGAAAGTCCTGATCAGAATCATCGGTTTTGCTAAAAGTAAAACAGTAGAAACCGTGAGATAATGTGAGCTAATGTTATGTTGATGGTAGACTGTTGATTTTTTTGTGTTGTGCAAGTCGAACACATCTCACATCAAGTTTGTGTTCAAGCAGAAAACTGAGCTTGATCTGATCATTATTAACTCTCTGACACCTCTCTGACTCAACTGGTTCGATCGCTGTTTGTCCTCAGTTTGTGGTTCTAATTTTGACAAATAACAACAACCTGAATATTTCCAACAGGACAGGATGGACCACAGACCACAGATGTGCAACAGGACAGGAAAAGGCCAAGATGTAAATGATGGAGTAAACTTCATTGCAAATCAGACAAAAAACAACAACCAAACTGAGGCTGACCTCCTCTCTTCACTGTTTGGTTTATATTGAGTTTTTCTATAGACTTTGTTTTTAAAACATTACTTGAATGTTTTGACTAATTTTATATAATTTATATAATTTAATCTAATTTTTATAAAATACCTGTTAATGCTTTAATGCTATAATTTGTTAACACACCAAAACACATAGTTAATGTTATACTGCATCTTGTGGATTCTTACAAAAACTGCACAAATAAATGACACAACCACCTGTGACTGTCGGAGTGTTGAGTGACCCGGACAGTCTCTGTTGTGTTACTATGATGAATGATCAATGTTCATTTACTTTCTTTGTATTTTCATGTAGTTATTAAACTTTAATCGATGATCATGATAATAGACCCTTTACACAGCACATTTATTTTAGTATCATAATAGAGAAGCATTTTTACTATTTTTACTATTGTTGTTGTTGTTGTTGTTGTTATTACTGTTATTAATCATAATAAGAAAGAAGGTTAAGAATGGACAAAGTTTCACCGGTTTATTCGTTTTCAAAGAGAAACAAAAAAATATTGCAGATATATTTCATATACTGATATGTGTATAAAAAGTACATGTTGAACACTGAAATAAAAACATGAATCATTCATCACTTCTTCTTTTGCACATGTTCGTTGGACCAATCAGAGTCTCCTCCCGTCTTCACTCTGGTGTCTCTGTTTCCTGCAACACAAACTCAACAGTGTAAAGTTTTTATCTGTGGTAAAATATCCTCAACTCAAGCTTCACTTTCTCAGCTTCTCTATGAGGTTTCCATTACATCACAGGTCTGATGTTACAGCTTCAATACAAAGGAAACACAAGAACACAACTCAGGTCTGTTACAGCCCCAAAGTTAAGTCCTGTTCACTGATGAAAACCATGTTTTTTGTTATAGTTCTGGACAAGACACATGTAACTACAGTAACAAACACTGTTTCCACTCTTCATTCCTCTGGTGTCATGGTGCTGTCAGTGTTTGTTACATCATCACAAACATTTTGAAGTGATCTCAGATGAACATGATGACTACTGATGAACTGTAGGTGGCAGGTCACGTACTTCTGCTCTGAACAAGATCAAGTCTTTGTTGTAACAACATACGAACCAGACTGTGGAAGTTGTGGGGTCGTTTTTATGGTCACAGCAGCGTAGACAAGTTGAGCTGAGGACTCGTCATCATCTGAACAGGAGGAAGCATCAGTTAGCTACAGATGAACTGAAAGAGTTAATTATAAATATTAACAGTGAGGGTGTGACGGGAGTCAACAGAGCCTCTTACCCTTCTCTGACTGTGGTTTACTGCTGTGGTTGGTGTCGAGGCAGAGACTCGACTTATCACCAGCGTCTGCAGAGTCTGAAGACAAAAAAAGAAAAAACATGTGTATGTTTAAAAAACACGCCTGCTGTGCAGCAGCTTTCAGCCTCGCCTTACAGCATCAACTGTCAGTTTCACCTCTGATTATTTTTAATTTCCTCGGTGGTTAACCTACATCAACATGCTAAATGTAAACCATCACTTAGTCTCTTATATACGTGTCTATAAAAGCTCTAGTTGTTAAAGTAAAGAAAAAAACAGTCACGTAAACCTTTGTCTTTTCTTTTGTTTGTGACAACTGCATACGTCAAACCGTCTGCATCGTCTTCTGCAGAGACTGAAAGACAGAAGAAAATGTACTAGATTATTATTAACACAAGCTGAAGGACAATAAATATAGTATTTTAAAAACTTGGTTCTAGTTCCTGCTCACCTGTTTGATAGTTTTCAGCTGAGTGTGATACTGTTGTAGGTATTTTCATGGAAAATGGACAGAAACACAAAAACTCTGACACAACAATAGACATTATTCACATCACTTTGATGAATCCAGATCTGTGGATTTTCTTGAAGGAAAGATTATTTGCTAGTCAGAAAACTGAACCATCTACATTTCTGGTTTGAGCTGGATTTGACTGGAAACTCAATTTAAAACAGTCTACTTCTTCATTCACCTCATGGTTTTGATGCTTCATAAAATATTAGATAAATGTTTGGTAACTGCAGTTTCTTTGTCATGTGTTTTGTAAACATGACAAAACATGACATTTGTACATGAGATGTATTAAGGATAAACAATTGTATTCCTGAACCTCTTCTTAATAGGAGAAATCCCATCACCAGCATCACAAAGACTGCAGTTAAAACGGAGACAACAACCAACATGGGCAGCACTTCAGGGGCGTGCCGGTCAAGGAGATGGGCTCTTTGTGAGATGATGGAGATGCAGTAGACACATTTTTTGCTGAAATACACAAATGACATGTTTTTTTTCTTTGTAATTTTATGAAGACAAACATATCTGATGTTCCAACACCATGGATCTCGCACTTGTAAAGGCCTTGATCAGACTTGGAAATGTTAATGGTCACCTCTGCTGTCAGACTAGTTTTGATCAGTGTGTCACTTCTTCTCCCTCCACCACAGGAAGAGCAAGACTCTCCAGGATCACTGGACTATCTGAACAACATGTTGAAGAAGTGAAATGTTAAACATGTGTTTTAGTGTTGTTTATATTGAAGTATGCACATTTTCACCAGGTCAAGAAAATATTGTTAGTAACATCCATCAAACATAAAATACAGACAAAGAAAAAAAAAAATAAATAAACCAGTGATGTAAACTGGAGTATCATCTGCATAACAATTGATATTATCCTAATGTTCCCTTATATCAGCCTATATAAGGAGAACATGTAAGACAAATGTCTACATTTGTAATTGTTTGAAAACACACAGAAAGTCTAGCTGAAATTTGATTTAATGTTTATCTCAACACCATCAAAACTGTAAAAATGAATAACTAATAACATTAACATGTTAAACCGATTTTGTAAAAGATAAATATTTATGTTTATCTTTCTTATATTTTAAGATACTTTGAGTTTTATTGTTACCAAACAATACATTTAATCACTGGATTGTAGCAAAATAAAGAGTAGCTGAACAGTTGGTATTGTTGTTAGAAATATAATCAAACATACTGGTGATGGTGATGTTGACTGTGTTGCTTCTTTTCCCTCCTTCAGTCTCACACCAGTATTCTTCACTGTTACATAAGATTGTTCAATGGTGCACAACAGTGTTGGTGTCCTCTCAGGATCACAGTCTGGAATATATGTTTCATTGTGTTTGATCCCTTTTATCTGAGTCAAGTCACTGAGACCCTCACACTGAAAAGAGATCGAATCATATTCAAAGAACTGTAGTGATACGAAAAACTTGATCTGGAAAAGAGACAGAGAGGGAGACTAATATTTAAAAAAGATAACATACATTCGTAATTTATAGGAATTTCTAGGTATTTTTAGGAATAGGGGACTGCCTACTCACCATTTTTTTTTTACTGAACATGTGCATTTAACAGAGTGACAACAAACATTACTGGACAGAAAAATAAAGACGTAATCAGAAAATGATCTAAATGATTTGCAAGAATATATCAAATTTAAGAAACTCGTTACTCACCTTGTGTGACGCAGAGAGCTGTGGCCTCCATGCATTTGATGAGGAGATGAGGACTTTCTCTTCCTGTGCAGCTCATATGTGATATTAATGGAAACCTGAGGCCAGAGTGACTGTGGTTACAGCACAGAGCTGCAGCATGATGATTAAAACCTCTGTTTACTGTGAAGCGAAGAACAAGATGTAAAATGTGATCTTATATTTTCCCAGTATTTCTTTTTGTTGTGTGCTGGAGGGGAAAGGTTTATGTACCCTCTCGTGATCTGACCAGGCTAATAATCAGGGACAGGGATCAAGCAGCGTTTGGCCAGATGTTTGCAGGGGGCACTAGAACAGATAAGGGCACCTCAGACCTCATTCAAGATTCACTGACAGATCAAGAGGCCATGGTCTGAGTTATTTATGTGTTGCAAGAAATGATGATGGAGAAACTGGTGCATATTCAGAGCTTTGCAGGTGTCACCTGTCAACAACATCTGTAAAAAATTACATTGAATACTTTCAGTGTATTCAAAGTGTATTCTACTGGGAGTCATTCACTGCTCTGTGACTTGGACATAAAACCTATATTCAGTTAATTTTAATTAGGTAGTGAAGGTAGTGAGAACATAAAATGGTCTCACTACCTCCTCCTACTTCCTTTCTTTTACTTCTTTGTCCTAACATGTCACATCTTGGATCTTGCATGTTTGTCATGTCAGACCTCATCACATGCTTCAGCACAGAGCCTAAATAATTAGGCTCAAACAGACATTGTAAAAGTATTTACAGATGTCACATATCCACCCTGTCTTCTCTATATCCTGTTACTTCAATGTACATTCACTCTCTTCTCCACACACAAAAAAAGTGGCTGACATGTTTAACTGAGTGGTGTTATCATGCCCTCTATTGTCTGCTTTAAAGAAGTTTAAACCACAAAGAGATGTTGTTAACCTGCAACTGACATTATGACTGTTTTATTGCGGTGTATTATTTTATAACAGTACAAGCTGCTGACCGTAGGCTCAGCCGGCATGTGTCTCAAACTGAAATGCAGAAGCAGGTCTCAGTATTGTGGTTATGCTCAAAGAAAATCATCATTTTAACAGAAAAAAATAATGATTTCAACACATAATTGAAAACATATTTTGCATCTGTGCACCGATATAAACACTTTGAATGAGGAAATGAGTGAATATTTGTTGTCATTATTAAAATGTTCTACCGTAGATAAGACAAAGACTGGAGCAGCAGCCAGTCAATGATTTACAGACTGTAGGTTGTCAGTCAGATGAGGTGACGTGACGTTCAACAGGTACGTCATCTTTTTCTTACAACTGAGCTGAAATAAATCAAAAACTTGTTGGTGAAACGTGAATCTGTACTCTGGGTCGTGGTGTCTGTGAACTACTACCTTAGATTAGAGCAGATTATGAAGTTTGTTTTGCAGGTTTTGTGTTTTTGGAAAAATGCTTCCAGACACAGCAACTGAACTTTAGAGCAATGTCAATTATTGTTGAACTGTTTTAAGTTTTAAAAGCATTTAAATGTATTTAATGTTTCTGAACTTTTTAACCATGTTTAACATGTAAATAGGACGTTTCTCTGTTATGAGCCCATTGTTTGCAAATGGCGTCTATGACAGGAATTCTTTCCGTTTATTACAGTCAAATGACAAACTAAAATTTATACATTACACCTGGTGAGCACTGAAATATAAAAGTAATTGGAGCTTCAGAACATTTTGAATTCACTGTGGGACATGTTTGGGGCATGGGGGCATTTTGCTTTCTTTTTACAAAAGTGAAAGTATTACAGGATTTTTTATTACACAATGTCACACCAAGATATAGCTCTGAACTTCATATATATATATATATATATATATATATATATATATATATATATATATAAACGACAAAAAATAATAACATGTGGGATGAATCTTCCTAAAAGTCTTTGTTTTAACACACAGTTTCTGACTGATCTCTATTTTCCAGACTCCATCATGTTGTTTCACTCAGACAGAAAGACTCTGACGAGTCATCTCAGAAACGTTGGGTTTCTCGTGCTGCTCATACACTTCTGTAGCGGTAACTGACACACTGATACAATCACTATTATGCCATGATGATGGCTCTGTTGAAAGCTGAATTTTGTTGTTAACCATGAGTGTATGTTCATAATTTTGAATTTAAAAAGAAAAATACTTTTTCAAAGACAGATATGAGAGAATGAAGTTAGTATTAAAGTGGCCATTTGGTTTTCCAGGTCAGTCTCATCTTATTGGTTCATCTCAACCAATCATGGCAACAATGGGTGATGACATCGTTTTGCCGTGTCAACTGGATCCTGCCACAGATACTACTGCTTTGACTCTGGATTGGATGAGACCTGACCTGAACCCTAGATTTGTCTATCTGTGGCGTTCTCGTCAGGAACTGGTTGAGAAAAAGCACCAACAGTTTGTGGGGAGAACATCACTGTTCATCAATGAACTGAAACATGGAAACATTTCACTGAAACTCTCCAGAGTGAAACTGTCTGATCATGGAACATACAGGTGTTTTATTCCCAAACTGGACAAGCAGATTTTTGTTCATCTGGTTGTTGATAAGTACATTCAGACATATAATGTTCATCTTTAACCTCACAGATAAAGACTCTAACAGGATGATCTTAGCTTGAACCATAAAAGCCAAACCTGTAGGTGCTACAAGAAGGCAACTGGACTTGGACTCTTGAAGATGTTTCACCTCTAATCTGAAAGCCTTCTTCACTTCTGATGGACAACTGAGTATGCAGTAAAGTGAAGTGAGGTATTCACAGATTGTCTTTGGAAAATGGCTCAAGAGAGGACTCAGCAGTCCACATGGCTGTGAAGGACAAAGGACGTTTAGCCAGAGCAGAACAGATGATTTTGTGATTGAACTATAAAACAGAGGATCAGCACCAAGATTCATAAGCCATACATCACCCTAACAACCCTCTGAGCTGAAGATGTTTCTTTGGGATGAGATAAACATTTTCAAAATCTTCCAGAAGGTCCAGTTGTCTTCTTATAGCATCTGTAAGATGTCATTTCACTTCCACTAACACTAAATGTTAAAATTTTTATTTGCTCAGCTTCAGCTCCTGTTTCTTCACCAGTCATCACGTTAGCAGGGAAACCTCCTCTCTGCTGGACCTACAGAGACAGTCAGAGGTCCTGATGACCTCTATACTGTCAGCAGCAGAGTGACTGTGGAGAAGAGACACAACAACACATTCACCTGTAGAGTCCAACAGAAGAACATCAACCAGACCAGAGAGACTCACATTCATGTTCCAGGTAAACATGGTTTATATGATGTTTTAAAGAGCTGAAGTTTAGTTTTATATAAATGTTGTTTTATTGTGTTTTATCTTTTCAGATGATTTCTTTAAGATCCAGTCCAGTTCTTCTCCTGCTACAGTTGGTCTGGTTGTTAGTTTGTCTGTTTGCATCGTGATTATTCTTTCACTTGTTTTTATTGTGTTGAAACAAAGACACAACATCATCAGTGAGTCACAGATGTTTTCATAGAAACAGTGAATAACACAACAGCTCAGACTTCTGACCTTTACACATGAAATGAAATGAAATGTCTTTTATACTTTAATTTCCCACAGAAACTAAGAGAAGTCAGTGTGATGAAACAGATGAAGGAGAAATGAAGCATCTCAGAAAACGTCTCATCACAACGGTTAATATTCATCTAAAATGAAACTCAAAATTCTGAATCATGTTCAAAATGTTGTTGTTGTTATAATACAGCAGGAAATTCTCAGTTTTTTATAAATTTTTTATAAAAAGTACAAAATATAAAAAGTGCAAAAATCTTTTCTGATCTTTCTGATCCCTGGAACATAAAGACCTAATTTCAGTTTAGATGTTGAGAAATACTAAACTACACGTCCTCAGTGGTGACCGATGTTATATTATAACATCAGTCACCACTGAAGACGTGATCATACAGAGTCCAGGACTAACCAGTGTTATCAGAGTAATGTAGCTCCGTATGAAAAAAAAAGGAGATCATCACATCCCTGAAACATAAAGACCTAATTTCACTTTAAATGTTGAGAAATGAACATGTCTCATCTTGTCTTCATGGTCTCACTGTCCTCCAGGTCAGAGACAAACAAGCTGAAGTTGATCAGCTCAGTGAAGAGAAGCAGAGGATGAAGGAGGAGCTACAGACCCTGAATGAAGAGCTGGAGAACAAGAACCAAGAGGTTTATTTCTTCATGTATTTATTCACATGTCATCATCTCTACTGTCTGATACAAACTAAATGGATCCAGTTTACTTTCATAACTTACATCCACTCAGTAACATGTCACATATAAAATACACTTGACTGTAGATTCACTTCCTGGTTGTATAATGACACATATGATTTAATATGGTCATCATGTCTCTGTGTCTCTTCCTCACAGCTGGAGAAGATCATAATAGACCAGTCCATCTACTCCAACATTTCTACAGTAAGTTGATGTTGTAACCACAGTGAAACAGTCTGATGTGTCCTGATACACAAACAGACTCATCTAAAGAAACACTAAAGTCCATTATCATCATATTTGAACTGATCATCTTGTATCATCATCAGACTGAATGAGAACAATGAGACAGACAGACTGGACTCTCTGCTGCTCATCACTTCATTTTCTTCATCAACTTCATTAACAACATTGAACAACTTTATCAAAGCTCTGTTCCCTCTGTTCTGCTTCTGTCCTTCCAGAACCAGAACCAGAATTTTTTAATTTAAAGTATAGTGAAACTGAGGTTCTTCTAACCCTAAACAACACATTATATGGCTAAACACTGAACAGCTACAAAAAAAAAAAAAAAAAAAAAGGTTTTATCAGCCATCACTGTCACAGTAAACTGTAATGACCCATATATAAAACAATTGTAGTCTTGGGAAACAGCCAGTCAATGATTTACAGACTGAAACGTTCATTAGATGAGACTCGACACGCAGCAGGTACGTTGTCTTTATTAAACATTTGATCTAAAATGAATTAGATTAGATTCAACTTGTTTTAAAACTGACTCTGTTTTCTGAGACATTGTGTCTTTGAACTGCAACTTTGTATTAGAGCAGATTATAAAGTTTCTTACTTAGACTTTGTGTCCACGCATCCACACACAATATGTCTGACAACTGGTAGAATTTGAAATTGTCGTTTGAAGTTTCGACAGATTTTAATTGTATTTAAAGTGTCAGGACATTTTACTTTGTTAAAAAAAGATTTGTTTTAACACTAAACTGGTTTCTGTAAAAGAAATAGTTTTTAAATCTCAAAAGTGAAAGTATAATGTGATTTTATTGCACAAGACACGCACACATAATATAACTGAGTGTAAGACAGAAGTTAATTAGTCACCAATATTTTGAATATCACCAAACATTTGTATCAATGTGTGGAGGGTGAGCAACAGAGAATGGAGTTTTCAGTCTAACATTAGATGTAGAAAGGGTCTCCACCTCCTGATACTCCTGATCTGTTACAGTTTTTTTCAGTTGTTTACACACCTTCTTTCTAAACACCTCTCACAATTAAACCAACACCACACCCAGTTTTCAGAACATCCCATGTTGTTTACATAATGAAACATTTCAGCCACAGTGATGGTACACATCCTGCTTTACAGTACCGGTGGAGTGTGGAGTTTTGCAAATCACTGTGTGTAATGTTTTGCAGAAAGTGTGAAGCTGAGTCTGTGCTTATTGTTGTGAAACTCTGGACTGATTTTGCTTCTTGATTGTTAAGATTTTTATTTTAGTGTGTAAACAACTGTAAAAAAAAAAAACAAACAAACAAAAAAAAAACTGTAAAATAATAAGAAACTATAAATTCTTTAAGATCTGATGGATCTACTCCAGAGCTCACAGGAAGTCAATGAAGAGCAGCCAGTATGATTTCTGGTCATTCTTCCTGTCAGTAATCGGGCTGCAGTATATTGGATTAAATGAAAGTTATTAACAGATTAAATTCATCCATCAGCACAGCAGTAAGACTGATAGACAGGTGAATGGTTTATATGGGTCAGTTTTCTGAATGATGTGGTAAAAGTCGGCTGTAAAGTAATATAATTATTAAAACATATTTGTATATACATACATTACATATGTAATTTAACATTGTTTCAAACTTGGTTTGTATTTTCAGTTCTTCATGATGCTTCTCAGCTCAGACAAACAGACTCTGACAGCTCATCACAGACACCTCAGCATTCTGGTTTTACATCTTCTGCTTATGCACTTCTGGAGAGGTAACTTACACAGATGCTTTTTATAGACTCTACTATTCTCATTCCGATTAGCACTACATATTAACCTTTACTTACTTTCAAACTCTGCAAAGATACACAGATGTTATAATCACAGTATTGTCTTGTATGAGGCAGTACCTTTTTCAAAAAGACTTTTCTTTTTCCAAAGAAATGAAACATCAAATTAAATATAATGAAACATCAGAGCTGTAAACCAGGTCTTTGTCTTATTATTCATTTATTTAATTTTATGATATCAGACTAAAATATTGTATTATTGTAATATATCAGACTAAAATATTATTTAAAATCATCTAATTTCTTCAGTAGTTTTCAACATTGTAACAATAAAACCATGATTAGTTTAGACTCATATTCATGTGTAATAAAGAAAAGCTCTCACCACATTTGACAGTTAAGTCTAAAGTCGGTATCTTCACAAAACCAGTGAAACCACGAGACTGAGGATGAGTTTGGTCTGATGATGAGAACTAAATGTGATGAGAACAGATGGGAACTAAATGAGTTCGGCTGATGTTCCTGACCTTGTTAGACTGAACCAGACGATCAGAGGAGATATGAGGAGGCCATTTCAAAAGTCAGTAAATCAATACTTAATGAAATGTAAACAATGTCACCTTGACCAACTATAAAAATAGCAGTGATGGACACATTACTCTGTCCATCATTAAGTCATTAATTATAAATCATTAGGCACATCTCCCAAAAAGTGACTGAGTTAGTAACTAACCTACAGCATAATAAAACAACTAGTAATTATTACTAGTAATTAACATAACATTTTTTCAACCTTGTCCATCTCCTTTGTTAGTGGAGCTCTTGTTAGCTACCTGGGTTGGTGCTGCTATCAGTATTGACATTCTTGGTCACTAGTTTAAAGATGAAAACAGTAACACCCATCAGTGAAAACGTGTCTTGTAGAAAAACTTGAAGCTTTATAGAAAAAAAGTTTTTTAATCTGATTTTTCACGTTCCAGGTCAGTGTCATCTCAGTACTCCATCTCAGCCAATCATGGCAACCCCTGGTGATGACATCATTTTGCCGTGTCAACTGGATCCTGCCCAGGATGCTGTGGACCGGACGGTGGAGTGGACGAGACCTGACCTGAATCCCAGATTTGTCCATGTGCGGCGTTCTATGGAGAAACTCATTGATAATCAGCATCAAGTTTTCAAAGGCAGAACATCACTGTTCATCAATGAACTGAAACATGGAAACGTTTCACTGAAACTCTCCAGAGTGAAACTGTCTGATCAGGGAACATACAGATGTTTTATTCCAGAATGGGGCAAAGAAGCTTTTGTTCATGTATTTGTTGGTAAGTCCATACACGCTGGACTCCTTCCAGACAATGGCATGAGCTAAAGTTTATTTCTATAAAAGCATTTCATCATCAATGTTATTTAAAGATCATAACTTTGTTGCTTTGTTGCTTTGTCCCCTCTCCTCAGCTTCAGCTCCTTCTTCCTCACCGCTCATCACTTTAGCAGCCACTGATGAAGTAGTGGTGTTACAGTGTGAGTCTAATAGGCTGGCATCCAGAGCCTGAGGTGTTGTGGCTGGACGCTGAGGGAAACCTCCTCTCTGCTGGACCTACAGAGACAGTCAGAGGTCCTGATGACCTCTATACTGTCAGCAGCAGAGTGACTGTGGAGAAGAGACACAACAACAGATTCACCTGTAGAGTCCAACAGAAGAACATCAACCAGAACAGAGAGACTCACATTCATGTTTCAGGTAAACATGGTTTATACAATGTTTATACAAGAGCTGAAGTTTAGTTTTATATAAATGTTGTTTTATTGTGTTTTATCTTTTCAGATGATTTCTTTAAGACCCAGTCCAGTTCTTCTCCTGCTACAGTTGGTCTGGTTGTTAGTTTGTCTGTTTGCATCGTGATTATTCTTTCACTTGTTTTTATTGTGTTGAAACAAAGACACAACATCATCAGTGAGTCACAGATGTTTTCATAGAAACAGTGAATAACACAACAGCTCAGACTTCTGACCTTTACACATGAAATGAAATGAAATGTCTTTTATACTTTAATTTCCCACAGAAACTAAGAGAAGTCAGTGTGATGAAACAGATGAAGGAGAAATGAAGCATCTCAGAAAACGTCTCATCACAACGGTTAATATTCATCTAAAATGAAACTAAAAATACTGAATCATGTTCAAAATGTTGTTGTTGTTATAATACAGCTGGAAATTCTCAGTTGTACTTTTTTATAAAAAGTACAAAATATAAAAAGTGCAAAAATCTTTTCTGATCTTTCTGATCCCTGGAACATAAAGACCTAATTTCAGTTTAGATGTTGAGAAATACTAAACTACACGTCCTCAGTGGTGACTGATGTTATATTATAACATCAGTCACCACTGAAGACGTGATCATACAGAGTCCAGGACTGACCAGTGTTATCAGGTATTCATCAACTTCATTAACAAAATTGAAAAACTTTATCAAAGCTCTGTTCCCTCTGTTCTGCTTCTTTCTTTCCAGAACCAGAACCAGAACCAGAACCTGGAGGCAAAAAAGAAACAGGTTCATTTTTTAATTAGTTTTCTGTCAAAACAAAAGTCTTTTCTAGATAAACAGTGATGCAGTGACGTTTCCACTGATTATCACTTCTTCAAGTCTCTGACTCACTTTTCTGACAATTAATCAACATGTCAACAAACATCACATCTAACAACATCAACAACAACAATGAGTCAAGTGACGACTCTGAATGAGAAGAAGAACAAGGTTCATGATTTTAACTAAACAATGAGCTGGTTTTAAATCCACTCAGAGTAAAGAGACTAAACTTTGTTGTCTGATCAGTTTCATCACATCCTGAGGAATCAGAATTCATTCACACATGAATGTGATGTGAACTTGTAGTTACATTAATACTATTGGGGTTCATTAAGACACACAATTTATTATTAATTATAATGTGTGTGTGTTTAGTCTCCAGGAGTCATCATCAATCTTGATGTGGACCAACAAGGCAGATTTATCCGTCTCATGAACCAGTCCACTGAGGTAATGAATGTGATCAGTTTGTTGATGAACATGATTAAAACACATTAACAGAGTTTATCAAGATGTTTCAACACAGACCATTCAAACTAAACTACACAATAATTAGTTTCCATGTGTTTCCTCATTCATTCACATGATGGATGTGACATGTTGTGAACAGATCTGTGATCATGAAGGATTCTGTGTTTCCACTAGAATCCACTTCAATGTGGTCTGTGGTTAAAGTATGAAAAGGTTGATGTTTTTGTCCTGGTTCAGTCCAGAAATGTTTCCTGAAACATTAAACAAACACGTCGTTACCTGAGACAATCACTCAACCACTGAGACTGAAGACGTAGTGTGAATATCTGTGTCTCTGGTGGTTTGTTGGTGTCTCTTTGTCTCAGCCTCTGTCTGACAAACTGTTTCTCTCATGTAGGTTCAACAACTGAGTGGCTGGGAGATACATGTGCGAGTCAACGACAGAAAACCAAACTTTTATACATTTAAGAACCAGACGAAGCTCCAGGCTGGAGAATGTGTCACTGTGAGTTTTTATTTTTTCTTTCTGTTTGTGTTTCTCAGCTGTTCACTACATTTACACCTGAAACTCTACAAACTAACTCACCTTCAAACACTGAGCTCCAGTGAAATGAGAAAAGAAGGAAAATATCAAACAGCCTCAATGTTGTTGTTGTTTTAATGAAGTTTGACTCGACTGCAAATGTCGACTTGATCAATCAGTGATGTCTGATCTTGTCAGGTCTGGACTAGAGGTGGAAAATATCAAACAGTCAGTGTTGTTGACACCTACACTGACCAGATGTGGCCTGATCAAGAACCGTGGAAACCTGAAGACAAACTGTTGGTTTCTGTCTTCAACAGCTCTGGAGAGGTCTGACTTAACTTCACATTAAATACAACACACTGTATGTTGACAGACATCACATATAAGAGTCAGAGCAGAGTTCACCTCCACTTTAATAAAGATGAGTCTCTGTCAGTGAAAATGAACATAGATTTCAAACATCTGATCTAACAACATAATAATATCCAATGTTCTTCTAAACTGTCAAACATGTGAATGAATCATTTCCACATTACACTGATAGAAAACACAATCTGATCACAGTTTTATTTCTAATGATGAAGTTTTTGTATAAAATCTAACTTCAAGGAGACACAGTTGCTCTACATCCATCTGTCTGTTTGTTTGCTGCAGAAATGTGAGAGGAAGTTGATGATGTGTGTTTTGTGTCTCAGTTAGTGACAAACAAAGAGCAGGTGATTGGACCAATCATTGTTCATGATGTTGACCAGATGGGTCGTTACATCCAGCTACAAAACATCTCCAAAAAGGTAATGACGTTCGTGTCGACACTGTGTGAGAACAACATGATCGCAATCAGATAGAAGATGTAAATAGATATATTTGGTTCACTTAGAGCTTCAATACTCAAAATCAGATTAATAAACTGAATCAATGAATTTGTCTTTGTTGGGGAAATGCGGTTTTTGCAAATAATGAGTTGTTAACATTTAGATAATTTTCTCTTGTTTTCATCATCATTATTCATTTATACAACAATAAAGATTTGATATGAGACTGATCCATGAGCTGAAATATATAGAAAGTAGAATCACACACTGATTCACTGAGGATGAAGATGTTTAGTGAAAATCTCTGTCTCATCTTTTCTTCCACACTGTTTCATTCATGAAGAATCAACAACTGGAAGGTTGGGAGATTCATATACAGGTCAACAACAGAAAACCATTCAAGAAGACAGTGAAGGCTTGCGATCTCTGTCCTGAACGCATGGTCAATGTGATACATGCTAATGTGGAAGACAAACTCTGGGACATCACAGACCAAGTGTTGATCACCTTGTTCAACAGAGAGGGAAAGGTCTGACATCAGTTTGTATCACACACCTACATGAAGACACTTTATGGTCAAATGTATGTGGACACATGTCCATGTGTTTGTTCATCTTTACTCCAGACCTCTTAGATCTAAATGAAGGAAATCCTAATGCTACAGTTCACTATGATATATTAGACAATAATCTACTTGTATCTGTGCTGCATCAGTTTACAGTCTACAGCCAACACAGTCATTGACAGGAAGATCATTGTTTTATTGTGATGAACCATGTGATCAGAGCTGATACTGAGTAAACTCACATCATCATAATACTCTGTTATTAAAGATCCAACATGTGGTGGAAAGTCTAAAAGGAAAAGAGTGAAGTCTGTTACTGCAGCACATTAATATCATGTTCACTTGGTTGTTCACATACATTTGACCAGAACTAATAACATGGACCCAGATGTCATTTACTGTTTTAACTATTTTATTTCCTCAACAGGAAGTGCATGTGAAGACATTTGATGTTGTCAAGGCTCAATCTTGAAACATTAAACTGTAACAGACATGAAAACAACAAGATCCATCCAGGACAGTTCATCAAAACAAAGTCTTTTTTATTATTGTTTTAACTTTTTTATATAATATAAATTTAATTATGAATCAGTCAAAATGATCCAGACCTGTTCTGTAAATATCAAGTGTAACATTGTGACATTTTTGTTCTTTTGGTTTAATGAAAATTCACAAATTATTTCACCAGATGTAATAAAACATCAGAGCTGTAAACCAGGTCTTTGTCTTATTCTTCATTTATTTTATTTTATTTTTTTATTTTCTGTAAAACATTGCTTGTATTTACTCTCTACTGTACATAGATATCAGACTAAAATATTATTTAAAATCATCTAATTTCTTCAGTAGTTTTCAACATTGTAACAATAAAACCATGACTGGTTCAGACTCATATTCATGTTTAATACTGACCTGGTTTAAACAGTGTGGTCACATGTCACTTGTTGAAACTATAGAACTTCATTAACTCTGTACGTCTCATATCTATTTGTTGTCTGGTAACTTTTAAACATCTCTCTTATATATGAAGCTTATTCTGCTTCTTTTTATAAATTCCTGTCAGGTTTTCCTGATACGTCTAATACACCTACTGCATTATTGTCATTGAACATCTCATATGTTCCATGTCCATCACTCGTCTTTCACGTACGTTCACTCTGCTGTGGTTTGTGTCTGAGAGGCTCAAATTATCACCAGCATCGAAAACAAAACATTGAACAATGAGCAGAGAAAAACTGACGAGTGTCTTTTTAAAATAGTTGATGCATTAGTCAATAGCTCTGTGGTTTTTAACCTTTTCAAAGCGTGAGAAAGTTCAACAGCCTCTGTAGACAACAACAACAATTAAAATGAGAATAAAATCAGATTGTGGAGAAAACAAGATTTATTTTCTCTTTCTCTGTCAGATCAGACATAAAGCATGATTGGTAATTCTATGTTTGAACATGTTCAGTTACCTTTTCATGTGAATATCAGTTTTTTGTCTGCAACTTGGGGTTTCCCAAAGTGAAGCAGTCCCACGAGCAGCAGCTGAAGAGTCACTATCACTGGGATGAACACAGTCCTTAAGATGAGGTAAAGGTCACCAACGTGACCTGAGGAGGTCTCTGTGTGAAGACAACACAACACGTCTGCTGGAACAGTTGGAACGATATGAACAAGCCAGTCTCAGTCTCATGTCTATGAACATGAAGCATCAACAGGTTGTGATAACAGCACGTTACATTTAATCACAGTGTAGTTCAGACTCTCAGCACGTTGATGATGTTAATAAAACATCCTGGTTTGGTTTAATACAGGTTGTGACTTCAGACAAAAACTGTTAATTAAATGTGACTGAAGATAAAATCTTCGCTTCTTTGTTGTTAATTATCTACTTTCTTCATTAAAAAACACAATTTCAATTTGAAGTGAGTTAATATGAAATATGCTGAATAAAACATAATGAAGTTTAATTAAATGAAACATGTAACACTTCTCCCATGTGTTTGTGCAGAACAAATAGTTGATAATAATAATAACTAAACTTTAATTAACTAACTAATAAATGAGTGGACATTATTTGACTCAGTAACATGATGTACCTGTGACAGACAACCAGCTCTGTGGTGATTCACCAACATCAGAGATGCTGCACTTGTAGAATCCTTCATCAGACTTGGAAACACTGTAGATGTTCATCTGTCCTGTTGAGCTGTTCTTCATCAACTCACCGTCTTTATAGAAACCAGTGGACACGTCGGAGGTGTTTGTCTTTTCTCTGCAGTACAGAGTCACGTTGTCTCCCTCCATCACAGCGAGGACAGGACTCTCCAGGATCACAGGACCAGCTGAAAAAAAAAAAAAACAGGACACTTGGTTGTAACTGGCTGATGCATTCAGGGTCTCCCCGTCCTGTCTGATGTGTTGATGAAGAACTGAGATCATCTCATGGATCACAACACTGACTCACCAGTGACAGTGATGTTGACGCTGTTGCTTCTCTTTCCTCCTTCAGTCTCACACCAGTATTCTCCACTGTCTGTTAAATATGCTCTCTGAATGGTGCAAGATGCTCTTGGTTCACTCAAACTACATCCTGAAATAAATCCCACAGAGTTCCTGATCCCACAGTGTCCATCATCAAGACCCTCACATAGGAAGGAGACAGGCTGGTACTCAAAGACCTGCAGTCTGTCTGGAACGATACGAAAAGCTGCATCTGTAGGAGACAGAAAGACAGAAAACATCTACACAATGAGACACATGTTACTGGAAACAGTTGTGATAAAACACGATATCAAGACAAATCAATGAATCTGCTCCTTGGTTCATTTGTTTGAGATTTGTTCAGAAATAATTTGTGATGAAACAAAGAAAAGGTCAAATAATCTTGTGCCTTTGTTACTTACCTCTGTTGTGAACATGTGCACCCTGCAGACTGAGGACAAACATCACTGGATAAAGAGACAAACCATCAGTCAGAGACTCATTCACTGTGTATTTACATCGATGTGTCAAACCAGAGTCTCAGTACTCACACAGTGTGAAGCAGAGAGCTGTGACCTCCATGTCGTCCTGCTGCTGACTGTTTGAGCAACAGTCTGAAACACAGCTCACTTACATAGATGGACGCTTCCTCTTCCTGTGTGGTTCATTTTTGTTGATGACGCAGTTGAAAACCTGTGACCAGACTCACTGTGGTTTCAACGGACTCTTGTGCAATGCAAGACTGTGGTTTAAGGCTGAAGACAAAGACGTGAATCAGGTGGGGTGGGGGCTGCTGACTGTTTTAAACAACGACTGATGTTAACAGGTAAAAGGTCTAAAACCTACATCAGTTAATTTTATCTGAATGCATCAGGTTTGAAATGCTTCATGTTTCATATGAGACAGGTCACATGTGGTTTTTGTGTGAGGTCACCTAGAGTCCTGATCAAGGCCTCAAGTCCTTTTCTGTCCCCTACAGTGAGATAACAGACATGACAGTAGTGTCATAAATACTCCACCTGTTGCTGTTCACGATGGTTTTGAGCAGCTTTATTCTTCCATCATAATAATCACCGATTGCCTGTTGCCAGGTTACTGATTAGTAATCAGTAACCTGGACAAGTAACCCCAAGACAGTACAAACATATTTTCATTTCAGGTTTCAGGCACAGGGATAACATCAAGAGATTTTGGTTTTCAAAGGTCAGAAGTAAATAGTCACTCTGATTTTGGCCTTGTGAAGGTAATAATTTAATAAGACCTGGATGAAAATCTGCCATATTTGATGTACATGTTCTGTTGGACTCAATGTTGAATTAATTAGAAAGTCATGGTCAAAGGGCATTTGTTTCACTACAATGAAACTTCAATGAATACATCTGCTCTCACTCATTTTCTTGTGTAAATTATTGTGCTGTCACTACACATGATTGGATTTTCACATCATTTCATGACTGACTAACCTCCACTGTAAATGATCTAAATTTGACCGCAAAGGTTGAGATCGCCATCTCAGTATATAAAGGCAAGAAAGTCTAAGATTTATCCTTCACTTCTTTAACATAAAGGGGACCACTTCATGGCTCCCAGGGGCAATTTTATGTGTGGCACTCAAGAGATCCCACTAGGGCATCAATGGGCCATGTGTGGCCACTGGGACATCAAGTATTCATGTCAGATCATCTCAAAATAAATCTTAGTTTTGGGGCCAGTGGAAGTCATGTGGGGCACCTTGGATCCATCTAGGGCCACTGGGACCCTTTATTGACCCAACGCAACACGATCTGGAAGAGTATTTTTGGTTTTATTATTTATCCTGATATTCATACTAATAATCACACTACTACTAAAAATGATAATTATAACAGGAAGAAGTATCGATACCAAACAAATGAATCTGAATAACATCATTAGGGGAGACAGTTCAGTTGGATTCCTGTCCATCAGGTGGGGACATGGTTCACAAAGCTTATGTTTCCACCAGGAAGTGCTCTTGAGCACTTCCTATGATCACAGAGGAACTCAAAGAACAACAATCATCTAATGAGCAGAACTTAAAACACCTGCAGCACTGAGGAAAAGAGAAGACGATGGATTCACCTCCTGGTTTCATGCCAAGACACGGCTGCTGTGGACGTGGACTTTGAATAAAGTAAAATATATAAAGTTAATGGTAAATGTCAGCAATATTTTCCCTGAATTAAAACCTAAATGATGTTTGATTCCAGTTAATTAAGACAAAAACATATTAAATGTTCCACTAGTTTGTGTTTTCATTTTATTTGATTGTGTTAGTGAAGTTAAAGGTGCTGGTGATGTACATTTTGTTTTTGTCACACTGTGGTGAGGTTGTCCCATCCTGGGTTATTGTCTTGTCATTTCCTGTTTTATTTTGAAAGTCTGACTCTCCTCTCGTTTCAGGTCACTGGCCCTTCCTCTTGTGTGACCTGTCTGTCATCCCTGATTGTGTCCACCTGTTCCCCATTACCCTCATGTGTTGAAATAGTCTGTGTCTGTCGTTGTCCTGCCCCAGCCTGCCTCATAGTCCTGCTCGTAGCCACAGTTCATCCTCATAAGCCTTTTGTGCCTTTTGTGATTTGTGATTTTTTTGAATTTGTAACTTTTATAGTCTAGATTTTTTTCATACCCATTAGTTTAGTCTCAGTCATTTTATTTGCCTCCCTTGGAGCAGTTTTTTGTTTTTAGAGTTATTAGTATAGAATATTGCCTAGCTTCTGCCTTTTAGGACAAAGTTTTTGTTTCTTTTCTGTTTTTTAGTATAGGGTTAGGTTTTGAGTTAATGCTTTGTAGCCTTTGATTTTCCTCCTTGAGACTGATTTTGATAAGTTTTCTAGCTTTTAGTATCGAGTTTCTTTCCTCCTTAGTAGTGTTTTTGTTTAATTTTTTAGCCACGTGTTCTCCCTTCGGGGAGACACTAAGATAATTTCATAGCCCATTTGATTTGATCACCATGTCTTAAAGTCTGTTTGGCTACAATTAAGTCGGCATTACTGTCATCTCTGCGTCACAAAATAAACCACACCACAACCTATTTACAATCCATTTTGTTTTTTAATGGTTTATTATGAAATGCAAAATAAACCACACTTATGCTTCATATATTACATATATTTTTATTTGAAACAAATTGAAAACTCAATCAACACATCCAACACTGAAATAAGAAACGACATGAATCATTCATCACTTCTTCTGTTGCACATGTTCGTTGGACCAATCAGAGTCTCCTCCCGTCTTCACTCAGATGCCTCTGTTTCCTGCAACATAGAACAAGTAGAGTAAAGACTTTGGGCCAGTCCCATTTCTCCCTTTACCCTTTTTTTATCCCTACGCCTCGTCATCACAAGTCATCACTAGTTGCTATGTAAGACCATGTGACAAGTCTCCATGGCAACTGAATGACAACAAATATGGCATCTACAGCCTCATTTATGTCCATCAAGTTGGTGACGGATTAAAAACTGACAAACCATCACCATCAGAAAAGAGTCCAGTTATCAGATAAAAGAAAAACATTAGCAAAGTCACAACTAGCGACTGCTAGCTAACATTAAAGAACATTATTGATTAGCAGTTAGCAAAAGTGCCTATAATTAATTAAGCACCTCGTTATGTCACCAGTAGACCTAAAATGAACCTGTTGGCAACGTCATTCGCACATCACAACAGGAGATGATGGCGATGCATAAATTGATTGACCCCTCCCACGTCTGGTGGTTTTACTGACCATTTTTCCCAGACCCCATGAATACACAATAAGATTTCTTATCCCACTTTATAAAGTCACCTGAGATCAAGTCTCAGGCTTCAAGGAGAAAGACCAGAGAATACCATCTACACCTGGACTAATGTGACTTTAGCGACTCACTTGTCACCTCAACAACAATCACTCTTACACAACTGTTGATCTAAGAACAGCTCAGTAAGTGTCAGATATCACACAGATATATGTTTATCATATGATAAATAAGTGATCCGGATAAAAATCTGCAGAGCTACAATAAATAATCATGTGAATGTCCAGAAGGTTCTGTAGGTCTCTAAAAACCCTGGTCCTCCTCAGAGACCCTCTCTTAATCTGAGCACCGAGCTCCACAGATCTTCAATGCAAGGATGAGACATTTTCAAGAGAACTGATTGGTTGGAGGCTTTTCTAGGTGCTGATCTCTGATCTGGAACATGACCTGCTCTGGAGCAGGTTAGCTGTTCAGCATCAGTTACCATGGAGATGTAGCCCGGTAAGAAGTGAACCACCTTTGTAGGATGGAAACCCAGAATTAAACCTGAAGTTATCACGATAAGAACAAATCCTGTTTCATAGTACAGGACTCTGGATGACTGAGGATCTTAACAGACTGAGGTACATGTGGGATAAACCAGAAACATGTGATGTCAAAATATCATATGGTGTGATTTAAAGATTTTGGTGATCATTTAACTGTGCAGGGAAACATGAATAAAGTACATTGTTCAAAAGCATTTTAACAACATACGAACCAGACTGTAGAGCCTGATGAGTCATTTGTGAGGTCACATTAACATAAACAGGTTCATGTGAGGCCTCATCATCATCTGAACAGAAGAAAGCATCAGTTAGCAACAGATGAAGTGAGCGAGCTAATTATAGGTGTTACCAAAACAGTCTGACGAGTCAACAGAGCCCCTAAAGCTTTAGTGTCAGTGGTTTACTGTTGTGGTTTGTCACGTGAATTATTAGCAGCATCAGAGTCTTAAAGAACATGAGAAAGTACAAAACATAAAAGAACACACTTCAGTCCTGCTGTGTAGCACGTATCAGCTACTTCTGAGAACAGCTGTCAGTTTCACCTCTGACTATATTTAATTTCCTTGGTGGTTAACCTACATTAAGATGTTAAATTCAACACTTGCCTACACATGCTTATGTATGCTGCTGGACTGTATATTGCTTATACAATCCAGTTATTTATCGCACATCATGTTAAAGAAAGAAAAAGAAGAAAAAGTGTAAACCTTTGATTTTTCTTGTCTTTGTGACGACGGAATACATCGAACATTCTGCATCATCTTCTGCTAAAAGACAAAAGAAAAAGTTGGGTTATATATAAATATATTTACACAAATCTTCAGCGTCAATGAGTCAGTTGTTGCAGATTTAGTTTAAAGACATAGTATCAGACAAAAAGTCACTTGTAGTTCACACCACCAAAAACATGTATCCAAAGGTGACGGGTGTATTGAACATGCTAAATTGCTCGTAGGTGTGGATGTGAATGGTTGTTTATCTGTATATGTGGCTCTGTGACAAGTATTATTAAAGCAGCTATATAAATGTAATATACTGGTGTTAAGTATTTGCTTTTGTGTACCTGTGTGTTTCTTCATATGAAGAAATCCCACCAGCAACGTCACAAGGACCAAAACCAAAATGGAGACAATGATCCACAGTGGTGTGAGGACTTGAGGTAAGTCAGGGTCTTCGGGGATGAACTCTATATGAAATGGTTTAGAGCAGGGGTGTCAAACTCATTTCACATCGTGGGCCACATATGGCCTCGGTAGATGTCAAGTGGGCCGGACCATTAAAATTATACCATACATGCTATAAATAACCAAAATATCATGTCTTTCATTTGTTTTGGTGTAAAGAAGCACATGAACATTAGGAAAATGTTGAAATTTAATGAACATTCCTTTTACAAAACATTTCATTTCATTTCATGGACAAATGTGCAATTTACTTTTATCATTCACATATATGCATTGCAACTGATTCTACAAAGGCACAAAACTTTAACAATAAATTGGTATCAAAAAATATAGTAATGCACTTTAAGATTAAATGAGATTTATAAAGAAAGGAATTTTTAAACCATTTGCACATGTGCCTATATATCTATATTTAATCCCTGCCTACACCTTACAAACTAAGGAGAGTGATGTTAAATGTGTAAAGAAGAAAGTATTAACATATTCACAGAGCTGCATTCTAAGGCAGCATTTTAAAGGCGTTAGTCTAGTCTGGACTTGTTTTTGTTCCTGATATTTGGCATCTTTTGGCCTGTACAAGTGCATCAATACCAGGTGTCATGTCCTGACTAGCTGACACTTTCAGAATGTCATTTAAGTGCTTGTTTGTGAGCTTTGAACGCGTTTTTGTTTAATTGATATTCATTACTGAGAAGATTTGTTCACAAAGGTTTGTGCATTTTTTCCACTTTTAAATTATCCTGCGGGCCTGATCAAACCTCCTTGGGGGCCGGTTCCGGCCCGCGAGCCGTATGTTTGACACCCCTGGTTTAGAGATTTTATATATATATTTCTTCATGTACAACATTACATCATTTATAACATGTTCAAATTTTAGCCATATAACTAGTAACATATTTTGTTTGCTTGTAGCTTAAACTCACCTCCAACAATGAGTTGACTCTCTGTTGATGTTCCAACATCAGTGATGCTGCACTTGTAAAAGCCTTGATGAGACTTGGTAATGTTATTAATGGTCATCTCTGTTGTAGGACTATGTTTTATCAATGTGCCATCTTTGTAGAAATCAGCCGGTTGGTCAGTAGGGTTTGTATTGTATCTGCACCGAAGAGGCACATCTTTTCCTTCCTTTACAGGAAGAGCAGGACTCTCCAGTATCACTGGATCAGCTGAAAGGCATGTAAAAACTAAATGTCAGATGTTTCATGTACAAGTGGTTTCAAAATGCGTACAGAGAAATATAGGATATATATTAGTATATGTATGGTAATATAGATATGGAAGATAATAATTAAACACTTGAAACTTTTGCATGTTATTACTATAATATTAATTGTGACATGAATCTGTACAAATTTTGACTTAATCTAGGAAATCTATCCTACATAAATATACTGCAGTTCAGAGACAATGACCTTATCAGTTTAGATTCACACTGGATGAAAAACTTCAGATCAAAAATATGAACCTACCAGTGATAGTGATGTTGACTGTGTTGCTTTTCTCTCCATCTTCAGTCTCACACCAGTACTGTCCATGGTCTGTTAAATAGGCTCGATCAATGTTGCAGTAGGAGCCCGTTGGCTTTCTCTTGATGTCACATGCTGGTTTGAAATGTTCAGTATTCCTGATCGCTTTTAACTGACTCAGGCCATCAAACCCAACACAGATAAAAGTAACAGGCTCAAGGTAAAAGTGTTGCAGTCTGTTTGGATCAACACGAAGATAAACTGCATCTGAGACAAATCAGTGTAATTAGAATAATAATATTGAATAACTGTAGTTTATCTACTTGACTATAGATTACACTGGGACTTTTTCAAGATACTTTGTGGTATCTTATAGCTAAATAGACATGAATTGAATATAAACTTTTTCATTAATAAACATGAAATAAAACCAAAGTAACCTGAAATATATCAGATACTGACAGATTAAGCAGGTTTAGGTCCATTTTCAACCAATATTCTTCAGACAAAATGTGCATAAAAAGTTAAAGGTCATGTTGAGGTTTTTCTGTTTGTCACTCACCTCTTTTCTGAGTATCACTGTTCTGAACTGGTACAATCATCAACATGAGAACAAGCTTTACTGGATAAACAAAGGAGCAGAGTTACATGTCAGGTGGTTTGATGTACAGGAAAATGTAAAACAACAGAAAGAGACTTGTTTCTTACTCAGTCTGAAGCAGAGCGCTGTGACCTCCATGCTGCCTCGCTGCTGACTGACTGAGCCTCTGACAGAAACACAACTGAACAAAGCGACAACTTCCTCTTCCTGTGCAGGTTTTTTTTTGTCATGTTGAGGCAGCGTCACAGCAGCGTCAGTGTGGTCAGTCAGTCTTTGAGTTATAGTCACTCACTTCTAGAATAGAATTGATCTTAATTTTAATTGTCGCAGAAACATTAAAAACAGTTTAGCAGCAAAATTTAAGAAAATATTCAGCACAAAAGTAACAAACCTATTTACAATCCATTTTGTTTTTTAATGGTTTATTATGAAATGCAAAATAAACCACACTTATGCTTCATATATTACATATATTTCTATTTGAAACAAATCAAAATTCAATCAACACATCCAACACTGAAATAAGAAACGACATGAATCATTCAACACTTCTTCTGTTGCACATGTTCGTTGGACCAATCAGAGTCTCCTCCCGTCTTCACTTAGGTGCCTCTGTTTCCTGCAACATAGAACAAGTAGAGTAAAGACTTTGGGCCAGTCCCATTTCTCTCTTTTATCCTTTCTCATCTCTACGCTTCATCATCAGAAGTCATCACTAGTTGCTACGTAAGACCATGTGACAAGTCTCCATGGCAACTGAATGACAACAAAGATGGCGGCTACAGACTCATTTATGTCCATCAAGTTGGTGACGGATTAAAAACTGACAAACCATCACCATCAGAAAAGAGTCCAGTTATCAAAGTCACAACTAGCGGTTACTAGCTAACATTAACAAACATTATTGATTAAAGTTAATTGATTAAGTTAAATTTATTAACTAGATCTCTAATATTTTCCCTCTGTCACCATCCTTTTCCTGGCGTATGCTTGGAAATTTCTCATAACCCTTCGTTTCAAGTGCAGCCCTGGGATGACTTCGTTCAGAGGGTTGTGCTCCCTCATCCTTCATCTTAAAGAGAATTGAGATAGATAGACCGTCTCCTAACTTGAATGGGCAAAACAGAGAGGGAGGGCAAAGGGGGAGAATAGGGATTGGCCCTTTATCTGTGGTAAAATATCGTTTCACTTACTCAGCTTCTCTTTGAGCTTTCCACCACATCACATCCTTCTCCAGTCAACACAGCTGACAGATCTGATGTTATGGCTTCAATCAAAGGAAACACAAGACCACAACTCAGGTCTGTTACAGCACCAAAGTTAAGTCCCGTTCACTGATGAAGACCATGTTTTATGGTTGAAAGCTCAGTGAAAAGCTGCATAAGTGAAGGTCCTGAGGTCTCACCTTCTGGAGAAGAGAGTAGACAAGTTCATCCTCCGTTAATTGTTGGTTTATGGAGCTGGATGATCCTTCAGAAAAAAAATACAAGAAAGTTCATGATTTTTATGAGAAATAAGGTTTCAGTGACATGCTGATGGTGACTTTTTAAATTTGATTTTGCAGAATAAAGTTGGAACTTTTGTGCCAAATATAATGATTCTCATTCATCCAGGTCATCGTCGTTGAATCTAACGTAAATGTTGGAGATTCTTGAAGATATTTCACCTTCATTCAAGAGTCTCCTTCAGTTGTGATGGATAGCAGTCGGTGGACACCAGAAATCACCAGAAATTCAGACAGAATCAGTTTTACTGGAGGTGGGTAAAGTAATTATTACCAGTTCTTCTCAGTGATTTTAGTCCCATTTTAATGTGAAGGTGCCAGTAAGCATTACCAGAGGATGTCAGGTCACTTTTACCTTGGGTGAAAAGGTCCAGCAGTAAATTTGTGTGTAAATATTCTGTCATATCCTGTTAAGAAGTGTATTGTTTGTTTGTTTGTTTGTTTCAAACATGGACATGCGTGAAAAAGCGTTTATTAGCAGTAAGTGATCTGACAAGTCTGTGGCAAACTTTAGGTGTTTTCAGCCTCAACAAACATCTTTGTGGACTTGACAGCATTTGTCAGAGGTAAAGAACTGCTGATTGTTTTGGTTAAGTGCCTATAATTACATGAGCATCTCGTTATGTCACCAGCAGGCAAAAAATGAACCTGTGGGCAACGTCATTTACACATCAGGAGATGATGGCGATGCATAAATTGATTGACCCCTCCCACGTCTGGTGGTTTTACTGACCATTATTCCCAGACCCCATGGATACACAATAAGATTTCTTATTCTGTGACAATTTGCCATTAACATTACAGATATCCTTTAAAATTACATTACTGTTATCTGATTATTGCTAAACAGTCTTCAGGAGTTGCTGGATATTATAACAACACTTTTTAAAGTCACCTGAGATCAAGTCTCAGGCGTCCTCCTCTATTTTCACATAAATTGCTTCTTTACTTCCCTTTCAAACCATCTATCTTCTCAGGATGTGCTCATATAAGTTTTCAAAGATGTAGGTGAATAACTGTGTCCTGTCCTGAGGACTTGACTCTTCTTTGTTGATCCATGTGTTTGTCTAGGATTTTCTTGGTATCCCTGATGTACAGGTCCTTGCTTTGGACAGTATAAACCAGCTTGTGTGTCTTGGTGTGTGGTGAACAGTCTGTTGGATGAACCATTCTCTGTCTGAGTGGTTAACCAAGGTTGAACACAGGATTTTTTTTCACATACTTCTTCCACATATGGGATTACTGTAATATACTATATCATCTTCTCAGCCACTTATGGTGCAGTCCCAGGTTCACTGCAAAGACCAGAGAATACCATCTACACCTGGACTAATGTGACTTTAGCGACTCACTTGTCAACCTCAACAACCATCACTCTTACACAACTGTTGATCTAAGAACGGCTCAGTAAGTGTTGTTGTTGGGTTCACCACAACTCAGTCAAAACCAAGGAAGCCTTTTGATTGAGAGGTAAAATGTTTCAAATGTTGGCTTATAACAGCATCAACAGATTACCATGACCTGAGGCCCGTACTACGAAGAGAGTTCAACATACCCAGGATCTCTTTCAGTTATCTGGCTTCACTAATCCTAATATTCTCAGTCTGGCTAAGATCCTATGAAGCTGCCTATCAACTTGATTAGTCAATCCAGGTTTTATCAATCTAGATGTGAGCGCATTCACATAAAAGAGGCAGAGTTTGCAGTAGATGTCTAATCACAAACATGGAAAGAGAACCAGTAGCAGAGCGAAGACTTCACAGCCGAAGAGCAGACGATGGTTTTACAATATGAGGAATACCGGCTGATAACCCAGGAAAACAGCAACACGGTAGCAGCTGCTAGAAACACAGTTAATGAAGGTGACGGGGGTGTGTCGTTGGACCCTGGCAGCCCCAAACAGGAGCATTTGTACAATGTGTGATTAATAAAATACAGTTATTTAATATCCTAGTTAATTATTGAAGGAGTCAATAACATAACAGTGCTACTGTCTGAGGGACAGTCAGCTCCACTGTGTCACTGACAACGTGCGGTTTGAGGAAATCACAGATATATGTTTATCATATGATATATAAGTGATGTAGATGAAAATCTGCAGAGCTACAATAAATAATCATGTGAATGTCCAGAAGGTTCTGTAGGTCTCTAAAAACCCTGGTCCTCCTCAGAGACCCTCTCTTAATCTGAGCACCGAGCTCCACTGATCTTCAATACAAGGATGAGACATTTTCAAGAGAACTGATTGGTTGGAGGCTTTTCTAGGTGCCGATCTCTGATCTGGAACATAACCTGCTCTGGAGCAGGTTAGCTGTTCAGCATCAGTTACCATGGAGATGTAGCCCGGTAAGAAGTGAACCATCTTTGTAGGATGGAAACCCAGAGTTAAACCTGAAGTTATCACGATAAGAACAAATCCTGCTTCATAGTACAGGACTCTGGATGACTGAGGATCTTAACAGACTGAAGTACATGTGAGATAAACCAGAAAAATGTGATGTCAAAATATCATATGGTGTGATTTAAAGATTTTGGTGATCATTTAACTGTGCAGGGAAACGTGAATAAAGCACATTGTTCAAAAGCATTTTAACAACATACGAACCAGACTGTAGAGCCTGATGAGTCGTTTGTGTGGTCACATCAGCATAAACAGGTTCATGTGAGGCCTCATCATCATCTGAACAGAAGAAAGCATCAGTTAGCAACAGATGAAGTGAACGAGCTAATTATAAGTGTTAACAAAACAGTCTGACGAGTCAACAGAGCCCCTAAAGCTTTAGTGTCAGTGGTTTACTGTTGTGGTTTATCACATGTGAATTATTAGCAGCATCAGAGTCTTAAGCAACATGAGAAAGTACAAACATAAAAAAAACACACTTCAGTCCTGCTGTGTAGCATGTATCAGCTACTTCTAATAAAAGCTGTCAGTTTCACCTCTGACTATATTTAATTTCCTTGGTGGTTAACCTACATTAAGATGTTAAATTCAACACTTGCCTACACATGCTTATGTATGCTGCTGGACTGTATATTGCTTATACAATCCAGTTATTTATTGCACATCATGTTAAAGAAAGAAAAAGAAGAAAAAGTGTAAACCTTTGTTCTTTCTTGTCTTTGTGACGACAGAATACGTCGAACATTCTGCATCATCTTCTGCTAAAAGACAAAAGAAAAATCTGGGTTATATATAAATATATTTACACAAATCTTCAGCGTCAATGAGTCAGTTGTTGCAGATTTAGTTTAAAGACATAGTATCAGACAAAAAGTCACTTGTAGTTCACACTACCAAAAACATGTATCCAAAGGTGACGGGTGTATTGAACATGCTAAATTGCTCGTAGGTGTGGATGTGAATGGTTGTTTGTCTGTATATGTGGCTCTGTGACAAGCTGGTGACCGTCCAGGGTGGACGCTGCCTTCATCTGTAAACAGCTGGGATAGGTTCCAGTCCCCCGACCACGAGTGCAGGACAAAGGGGTAGAAAATGGAGGGAGGACTCTTTGAAGTAAAAATTATTTGGTAGAAACTTAATTAAATACAGTTCAGTTCTAATTCACCTTGAATGGCTTTGACTCTCCATAAAGTATTACATTAATGTTAAAACTCAGAACTTGGCAGGAGGCCATGTGGTTGGTATCTTTGCCATCTTTGACCATCACTGTAGTTGTATTAATGAAAGCAGCTATATAAATGTAATATACTGGTGTTAAGTATTTGCTTTTGTGTACCTGTGTGTTTCTTCATATGAAGAAATCCCACCAGCAACGTCACAAGGACCAAAACCAAAATGGAGAAAATGATCCACAGTGGTGTGAGGACTTGAGGTAAGTCAGGGTCTTCAGGGATAAACTCTATATAAAATGGTTTAGAGATGATATATATATATATATATATATATATATATATATATCTTCTGGTACAACATTACATCATTTATAACATGTTCAAATTTTAGCCATATAACTAGTAACATATTTTGTTTGCTTGTAGCTTAAACTCACCTCCAACAACAAGTTGACTCTCTGTTGATGTTCCAACATCAGTGATGCTGCACTTGTAAAAGCCTTGATGAGACTTGGTAATGTTATTAATGGTCATCTCTGTTGTAGGACTATGTTTTATCAATGTGCCATCTTTGTAGAAATCAGCCGGTTGGTCACTAGAGTTTGTATTGTATCTGCACCGAAGAGGCACATCTTTTCCTTCCTTTACAGGAAGAGCAGGACTCTCCAGTATCACTGGATCAGCTGAAAGGCATGTAAAAACTAAATGTCAGATGTTTCATGTACAAGTGGTTTCAAAATACACACAGAGAAATATAATAAATAAATAATGAATATAAATATATTGCCGTTCGGATACAATGACCCTTTTTAGTTGAGATTCACACTGGATGAAAAACTTCAGATCAAAAATACGAACCTACCAGTGATAGTGATGTTGACTGTGTTGCTTTTCTCTCCATCTTCAGTCTCACACCAGTACTGTCCATGGTCTGTTAAATAGGCTCGATCAATGTTGCAGTAGGAGCCTGTTGGCTTTCTCTTGATGTCACATGCTGGTTTGAAATGTTCAGTATTCCTGATCGCTTTTAACTGACTCAGGCCATCAAACCCAACACAGATAAAAGTAACAGGCTCAAGGTAAAAGTGTTGCAGTCTGTTTGGATCAACACGAAGATAAACTGCATCTGAGACAAATCAGTGTAATTAGAATAATAATATTGAATAACTGTAGTTTATCTACTTGACTATAGATTACACTGGGACTTTTTCAAGATACTTTGTGGTATCTTATAGCTAAATAGACATGAATTGAATATAAACTTTTTCATTAATAAACATGAAATAAAACCAAAGTAACCTGAAATATATCAGATACTGACAGATTAAGCAGGTTTAGGTCCATTTTCAACCAATATTCTTCAGACAAAATGTGCATAAAAAGTTAAAGGTCATGTTGAGGTTTTTCTGTTTGTCACTCACCTCTTTTCTGAGTATCACTGTTCTGAACTGGTACAATCATCAACATGAGAACAAGCTTTACTGGATAAACAAAGGAGCAGAGTTACATGTCAGGTGGTTTGATGTACAGGAAAATGTAAAACAACAGAAAGAGACTTGTTACTCACTCAGTCTGAGGCAGAGCGCTGTGACCTCCATGCTGCCTCACTGCTGACTGACTGAGCCTCTGACAGAAACACAACTGAACAAAGAGACAACTTCCTCTTCCTGTGCAGGTTTTTTTTTGTCATGTTGAGGCAGCGTCACAGCAGCATCAGTGTGGTCAGTCAGTCTTTGAGTTATAGTCTCTCACTTCTAGAATAGAGTTGATCTTAATTTTATTTGTTGCAGAAACATTAAAAACAGTTTAGCAGCAAAATTTTATTAAAAAAATTCAGCACAAAAGTAACAAACCTATTTACAATCCAAAGTGCAGCAGCAGTCATTCTATATACAACATAAGGTGCCAAATGAAGTCTGTAGAAATGTTAGAGACCTGCTCTAAAAATATAATATTGCACAGTCAGAGTATGACATTGTAGTGATAATTAATGGCCTGTGGGTAAAATCTTTTCATGAGACTATTTGTTTTTGAGCTGATTGACCTGTAGCATCTTCCAGAGGTAAGGGGAAGAAAAGAGAGTGTCCAGGATGTGAGGGGTCTTTGATGATACTATTAATTTCTACTGGAGTCTGCCAGTAAATAGTGGTCCCGATCACCTGCTCTGCTGTCCTCACCACTTGCTGCAGGTTTTTCCTGTACTCTGCTGTATAGCAGCTGAACCACACTGGAGAGCAGTAGGTCAGGAGGCTCTCCATGGTGGAGTGGTAGCAGCTGACCAGCACGTGTTGGAGGGGATGGGCCTGACACAGCCTCCTGAGGAAGTACAGCCTTTGCAAGATGTGGACCCTGAGAAGCTTTAAAATGTACTGCACTTAACATTTAACTAAACCTGCTGTGGACTCTGATGATGATGATGACAATGATGAGGGTCCACTGATGCAGGGTAGGTCAACCAAAAATTCAGTCAGTAATGGAACCGTAGTGACAACTGGTGGTCACATGATGTCATTGAGTGTAATGATGATTCTTGTGAAACAAAATGGAAACAACCTTTATCTAACAGAGGATTTAATTGCAGCTGTTTTATTTTATAGTGGCCAGTTACCTGGCAACAGGGTCAAAGTACAGGTGTTAACAGCAACACTGAAAATGAAAGTGAGGTGAGTAGAAAACAGACGTTGAGACCAGATAACACTGTGTTTAAAGTTTAACTTGTGTATTTATGGGCAGTAATTTTATGAGTGGAAGGCAGAATACACAGTCACATGAAGGTCACATATAAGTGGAGGTTGAACTACAGTCTTATCAGTGATTTTACAGACTTTCTTCAAACAGTCCAATGAACAACACATCATGGATCAGGTACGCTGTTGTCTGAATTAAATTTTAACTAATCTAATTGTTTATAGTTTTAACCATCTATTCATCCAACCAGCTATGTTATTATCATTGTTGTTATTACTTCAACATGAAGTTTATTAGTTTTAACTAAAGATGTGTTTCTTTTGATGAGTCACTGGACTTTGTATCGTACGAGAAGACGTATTAGAAAAAAGGTTTTTTTCTTACAATAGACACAAATGTAAAAAAAAAAATGTCTTGAGTGTATATATATATATATATATATATATATATATATATATATATATATATATACTGTAGAATCTATTCTACAATTTTACAATGTGGAACTTTTTCTGAAATTAGTCTACTATTTGTTGATGTAATATTAGGGAGATTGTGATCCTCTGTCCATCTTTATTTCTGAGACACCGCCACTTTAAGATGCTCTTTTTATACCCAATCATCTTTCTGACATGTTGCCAATTGAAATAATTTGTTGCAAATTGTTCCTTCAGCTGTTGTTTTTTGCACCACTAACTTTTCCAGCCTCTTATTGGCCCATCACAACTTATTTGGGTGTGTTGCCATCATGAAATTTAAAAGGAGCCAGTATTTCATATGAAATAGAAAAATGTCTCAGTTTAAACATTTGATATGTTTTCTATGTTCTGTTAATAAATATATAAATATAATAAAATAAATAATGTTTAAAATATTGAATAAAATATGTTTCCATATAATGTACCACTGGTCTCTCGATTTTCAGAAGTTCAGGATGTTTTTATCAAAGACCAGACCGTCTCCAATCAGATTTTTGGGTGTTTTGGTTGTCAACCTTCTCCTAACACACTCCAAAGGTAACTGACATACAAATACAATTGAGATTGGTTTATGTTTTGGATCAAACATAAAAACATAATAACACAATTATATGACTTTAAATGAACTACTGTGGAAGGTTTCAGGACATTTGCATGTCAGATAAATAATAGAAACAAGTTAGGTGAAGTACAAATGCCAAGCTGCAAAAGCAAATGGTTATATAGCGGCTACAACTATTGTAGTTGTAGCTGCTAATGTTAATATTTACTGCTAGTACAAAGCAACAAAAGGTTATTTCTGTCTCATGAGCAGGTGTATGATTCATATGATCAAACTGGGTTTCCCTTTGTCTGTACAAGTTGCACATACAAGTTGCATGTAACAGATAATGTGTCAAAAAGAGTCATGGAATCTATAAGTTTATTTAAATCAAGTCATTCCAGTTAAATCAAAGTCTGACTGAAGTCAGTTTTGACAGTTAGTTTTAGAGCAAGTCTGATTATTGCCTGGATCATTCTCAGAATCAATCAGGAGAGACTAACAAGAGAGTGTGCAATTATGAAATTAATTTTATTGACAACACAAGAAGAATCTTTGGTGCTTAGACCATGGCAGGATGTCGGGACTGTGGAGGCAATGCATGGAGCAGAAGATCTTGATTAGATGATCCCCCAAAAAAAGAAGGGATGGAACAAAATGTATATCATACCTGGGTGTGCAGAGTTAGAGGTCAGGGTATAAGGTCATGTTAAAGACGATGGACAATGACATAGAATATAAAGAATAGAGCTAACCAGGAGTTTCGCAGAAGCCGGAGAATAAGGAAGAGTAGTGAGGAGAGAGAAAGTACTAAGTAAGCAGCAGAGATATTAATTTAATTTGTGCAGGCGTAGCGCAAAAGGCAGCAAGGCTGAGCAGGAAGGTATTATGCAGCGGTGAGGCAAATGATAATAACAACAACTGGGCTATGATGCAATGATGCATGGGAGGTGAAAACACATGTATAGAAGAGGCTGACAATACCGCTATGACGCAGGGAAATCGAGATGTTGCTGCAGGGGAGATTAAAATCCGTGTATTGGAGAGGCTGACCATACTGCTGTGATGCAGAGAAATCAAGATGATGTTGCAGGAGAAAGTTATAATACAGGAGTGGGAGAGACTGGCGAAACTGCAGTGATACAAGAGTATTGCAACACACCACAACCAGGACATGCATGGCTTACATCATTGTTAGGATATGAGAGATCTTAAGCTGTCAACATTGAAATGGAGTCAGGAAAAATGTAGGAGGGGTAGGTGGAAGATGATCAGCAGTCCAACTGCTGTAGTGAGGCAGAGGAGATTCCTTGTGTTAGAGCAGAAGTGGCAGCCCCTGTTCTACATCAATGGACTGAGTACTGCTAAAGGGATAAGTTGCATCAAAGGAGGACCTTTAAATGATGATAAACCAATACTTTGACATAGGGTTTTCCAATGAGCAAGAAAAGAGATGATGCAAAAATAGTAAAGGTCTGAGGTGGCTTTAGAAGGACAAAAGGGTAATCAATGTGGGCAAATAATGATACAAGCCCTTTGCCCTTGGGTGTTTAAACTGTATTCAATGAGTAAACTGTATTAAAATCAATTCAGTGAAGTAGTGGAGTGGCTAGAGACTAGGGTGGAAAAAATGTCACCCAGTAAGACATCTATATCTGGATCAAATTAATTAGATGGGAATGAATTTCTGAACTTCATATAAAGTCCACTGATAAAAGAAAGACAATGTAAGAGGAATAAACCTCCTTTAAAGACAGAAATCAATTATGTAAAATAGGCATAGTGAAGAGGAGTCTACCATCAGGCTGGAAAGGGAAAAATTAAGAATGCCATTGATGAAAGCAATTGACTGCAATGATGCAAACACGCTAGGGCCAGAGGGAGCAGAACAGCTAATCTTAACACTGAAACAGAAGGAGTGGCCAAGCATATGATGGGCAGTGATGAGGATTAGGGTGACTGCATGACCACATGATACGTATTATAATGTTTGCAGGGAGCGACCTGAATTTTTTGACAGCAAATTAGGAAAAGATGGCAGATTGAGATGTTTAAAAATAAGTGGTACGCTCAGAGGGACTAGGGACAAAATCTGATGCCTAGAACTGGAGATAAGTTACTGGACTCAGTATTTATTTATTTTAATGAATTAATTTAATAGAAATTTAATAGGAATGTTGGCTGATCATAGTTTTAGCTTGGTATGCTAGTGTGAACACTGGCAAGCCAGAAATGCTAATGCTGCATGGATGCTATGAGCCAGCTATGGCTAATACTATATGAATGCTATGATCCAACTAAAGCTAATGCTATGTGACTGATACGGCTAATGCTGCATGACTGCTATGTGCCAGATAGCTAATGCTGCCTAGGTGCTAAGAGCCAACTATGGCTAGTGCTACGTGAATGCTATGGTCCAGCTATGGCTAATGCTACATAAATGCTATTGTCCAGCTATGACTACTGCTACGTGAATACTATGATCCACTATTTGCAAATGCTACATGAATGCAATGAGCCAGCTATGGTTAATGCAGGATGAATGCTATAAGACTAACATGGACTTAAAGGGGCAAGATTGAAGCAATACTGGCCTGATAGTTCAGGAAATAGACTGTAATAATAAGGGTGACAAATCTAAAAGTTGTCACATTGCAGAATTGAGGAAATTTGGAGAGTGCAATTGTTTACTCCTTAGAAAATTTGAAGAACTTTGAAGAAAGCAACTTGGCATTGAACTGATAGCATTTGTGCCTTACACCTGGAGTACTGGGAAGCTGATTATAATGCAGGAAACCTTAGAAAGCTTGTAGATGACAGAGCAACTGTAGCTTGTGAGGATGGATCATTGCATATAACTTTAATACAGAATGCCAGCTAACAGAGCTCTGACATGAGGTTTGAAATCATCTGTGTTGGAAGGAATGAGTGCTCAGACAGCTCCGACAAACACTGGTTTGAGCAGCAGATTAAGCAACCAGAATGAGAAAATGAATTAGAAGCTGCAGGCTCCATTTCATGTAGAACCTGGATAACTGAAAAATTAGGGAAACCTGGTTTAATTGAGGGTTAAAGATTCTGGAGAGGAATTGACAGAGGACTGGGTCTGGCTTCTGGACAGAGTGACCGGCATCTGAAAAGGGGAAAACAGGGCTCTCAGTGAGACGCACATATAGCAACCTGTTTACACCACCCATCGAGTCATGGTGTCAACACACCTTGATTTCTCACAGAGAATTTATTATAACGGCACCTGCCAAGTTTCACCTCAGCCAATAAAATAACGTGACCTCTAATCTGAGAGCCCTGGGGTAAACGATAGCAGTTTTATTAATATGATGTGATGTGTAGTACGTCTCATTATTGCATGATTTCTGCTGCAGGTGAGCGGCTTTGATAATGATGGTGCGACTGCTTAGTGTTGCATTGGATTGAGATGCAGTGTGCTGCCGTATGTTCTGATAAGGACAAGCTACTGCTTATGGTGTAATTTGTACAGAGGTGAGGAAGATGCATGGATGGATCTCACCAAGTTGCGTTGTGACCAGCGGGCAACAGTGGGTGATGTAGCAGAGGTGGCTGAGGTTCAGTGCAGTTGAAGAGCGGAGCAACTGCAAGCAGTGAGGACATGTGTTGCGATGGACCCTGGTTTGATGGCCTCTTGCTATATGCAAGACAGAAAATAATGCCATAGAGAAAAGAAAACTGAGCAGACGCCATGGATGTAAAGGTAAGATAGCCAGTTTTGAGGTTAACATGGTACTTAAATGGCAGCTCTTGCTGATGCACGATGCTGAAATGACAACTGAATGAGAGCAGGGAGAAATTACACTTTTAAATCTTTGCGGCTTGAGATTGATTGGTTGAAACTGGCATGTTGGGTGATGATTGGATAGAGTCAGGGCTAACAGGTGCGTGATGCGGATGCCAAGTGGGTGGTTCTGACTTAGTGAGCGTTCGCAAAGATAGTCTTCCTGACTGAACTTTTGCTAAGCTTCTTATTTTGTTTGGTTTTAAATAGCACAAAGTTTTCCTTAGAAGGTGACTTGTTTAACTGTGAGTGCACAGGGACACTGAAGATCCACTCCAGAGAACTACACTATTAATATCAGTTGAAAGTCACAACAATTCATCCTGAGACAAACATCAGAAACAAATGTCATGGTGATCAGTCCTGGATTTGTTCAGACTTTTGTTAATGACAAACAAATGTGGTGTGCTATCTAAATAAAACCCTGAAATCATTGTTCAGTGTGGACTGAAATGTGAGTGGATGGATTGAGATCACAACCTATGAGATCAGCTCCACAGAACCATGACTTCTTATTTTCTCAAGTTTCCTAAGAAAAGATGAGTTCTCACCAACTGGACAAATTAATTAAACATGTCTGTCTCTTTCCAGGTGAGTCTCAGTTGATTGGACCAACTCAGCAAGTCGTGGCAAAAGTTGGTGAAGACGTCATTTTGCCATGTCATCTGAAACCTGCAGAGGATGTTGCTGCCATGACGTTGGAGTGGACAAAATCTGACCTTGACCATAGGTTTGTCCATGTGCGCCGTGCTGGTCAGGACCTCCTGGTGGATCAAAATCCATCTTACACAGGACGAACATCACTGTCTACTGATGAACTGAGGCGTGGAAACATTTCACTGAAACTATCTCGGGTGAAACTTTCTGATGAAGGGACATACAAATGCTACATTACTCAACTGAAAAAAGAATCTTCTGTTAAAGTCGTTGTTGGTAAGTGGACATATACTGTATTTACATAAGGCAGGTTTGTTGTAGACTGTCACGTCTAGTGAATAATTTCAGTAGGACAAAAATGATGATGCTTGGAATAAAAGACTCAATAAAACAAGAATCAAGTATCACTTTAAATAAAGGTTAGAGCTGTAGAATTCATGGGATGCTGTTGTCCCACTGTGTTGGTAATTATAACTCCAGTAATGTTTGTAACTGTGACTTCATAAAATACACATAAAGGTCTTTAGACCATTAAAAAATTTTACAGCATACTACACCAATCAACCACAGTAAAACCACCTGAGTTACTTTGTGGAGGTCCTTCTTCTACAACCAGAAACAATCTAATCCATGAGGATATGGACATATGAGCTCTGGAGGTGTTGTCAGTGGCAGCATATTCTTGTGGTCTTATGGGTTGTTGGGCAGACCTGCTGTGGATCTGGTTTGTTCTGAAATAACCCAGACATTAGTGTTAGGGTTAGATTGTGTGGCACAATGTTAATTCTTTCTTAAGAAAGTCCCAAGTAAGAAATGTCCAGCAAGCTTAGAAACTATATCTATAGAAATATCAGAACATATATGTATATATCTCTAGAGAAAATGATATGTCTGTCTTTAATATTCCTGTCTTTAAACCCTCTATATTTAACCCAAAATTGGCCCCTTAAATCTGTTTCCCAGAGAACTGTGCATTGACTTTGAAAGCTGATCTTACTCTAAATTAGAAGACATTACTCTTTTGTCAATTGATCCAAATGCCCTTTTGATGAATTTGATGGCAACAGTCATCATAAAATTGCACGTACAGTCCAGTATCTAATAGTTATTCTTTGCTTTTTCTTTTTGCTTAGGTTAAATTTCATCAGACTTTCTATCATGACACCATTTAGTAACAATGAGATATTGAACAAAGAAACAAATGTCACATTTATGCTTTTAAATGGTTTTCAGACTTTAAGGGGGAAGACAATAGCATTAGTTTCTTCTACCATCAGGTCAAAGCTGCTAATTGATATAAAGAGACACAGGACAAGACACTTTAATTAATCAATGAAATGTTGACTGTTGGCCCTTAGTAAAGTGATGTTGCTAATGTGGACAAGGACAGTAAAAAGACAAAACGCTCTAAAGACATCATCCATCATTTATGATGTTTTTATACTTCAATTAAAAGAAAATCAAAAACAATAAATAATAATTTATCAATATAATTTAATGTGAATTATTCTCCAAATTTACATATTGAGAATCAAATTTTAACTTAAGACATATCAAGGCTTATAATTTATCAGTCAGTGTACTGTTGTCAGGGTACAATTTGTGTCTTCTCTTGCATGTTGATTTTGACTTTGTCATTGGCAATGGTTTAAAACTTTTTATTAACTTTTATTCCATTAGGTGCTGTCTCCTCACTTGTCATTGATCTACTGGGGATTGACACAAACAGTGGAGGAGTGATGTTACAGTGTGAGTCTAAAGGCTGGTATCCACAGCCTGAGGTGTTGTGGCTGGACGCTGAGGGAAACCTCCTCTCTGCTGGACCTACAGAGACAGTCAGAGGTCCTGATGACCTCTATACTGTCAGCAGCAGAGTGACTGTGGAGAAGAGACACAACAACACATTCACCTGTAGAGTCCAACAGAAGAACATCAACCAGACCAGAGAGACTCACATTCATGTTCCAGGTAAGAAATAATATATTTATGTGATTCTACTTTGAGGTCTAGTTTTATATTAATGTTGTTTTATTCTGTGTCTTATCGTTTCAGATGATTTCTTTAAGATCCAGTCCAGTTCTTCTCCTGCTAGAGTTGGTCTGGCTGTTAGTTTGTCTGTTTGCATCGTGATTATTCTTTCAGTTGTTTTTATTGTGTTGAAACAAAGACACAACAAAATCAGTGAGTCACAAATTATTGTGTTTGTGTCAATGTCAAGTTCTTAATGCAAACAGTTTCATTTAGAACATTGTACATGTAATTTGATAGATGTGACCATCTCATGGGGAATAAAATGCCGTTATACTTTACTTCCACTCAGAGGCCAAGAGTCAGTGTGATGGAATAGAGAAAGGAGAAATGAAGAACAGCTCTAAAAGTGAGAGTGAGCGTCTCATGACAGAGGAACCTGTAGAAATGGAGAATCTGGATGAAAGTAACAAAGACAAGAAAACAAGTAAAGTAAGTAAAGAAAAAGACGAGGTTCAAAGAGATGAAGAAGAACACAGGAGAGGATACCACAGTGTCTGAGACTGAAAGTGTCAACACAGACTTTCACTGATGTTGAGACGATCAGTTACTCAGAGATTCTCAAAAATATCAGTTCACCTGAAAACGTTGAATTTCTCTTCTCAGAGTTCATTCGCTCAACTGATCGATTGAACTTAAACTCTTTGATTGTTTTGTTCAAAATGTTGTTGTTACATTCAAGACTTTTCTCAGCTGCACTGAAATTTAAACTCTGGAAAATGTGACTTGACTTCTGCTTCACTTTTGTCTTTTGTTTCCTCATCTGGTTTCTGTTTATTTGTCCCGTGTCTCTTTGGTAAAGAAGACGGGACCTAAACAGCAGAAGAAACAGAAAACTGGAGATGAAGTGAAGAGTCTGAAAACAAACCTCCATTCTCCATTTTATTGACCTAGTTTCAGTCAAAGTGTTGAGAAATGAACATGTCTCATCTTGTCTTCATGGTCTCACTGTCCTCCAGGTCAGAGACAAACAAGCTGAACTTTATCAGCTCAGTGAAGAGAAGCAGAGGATGAAGGAGGAGCTACAGACCCTGAATGAAGAGCTGGAGAACAAGAACCAAGAGGTTTATTTCTTCATGTATTTATTCACATGTGTCATCATCTCTCAGTAGCAATGTGTGTATTTTTATGAGTTTGTATTTATTGTATGCACAACAATGTAGTAACACTTCAAATCTCACTATATTTCTTATATTAGGTACAATGACAATAACGGCATTCATCCATTCATCCATCCATTCACTTCCTGGTTGTATAATGACACATATGATTTAATATGGTCATCATGTCTCTGTGTCTCTTCCTCACAGATGAAGAAGATCATAATAGACCAGTCCCTGTACTCCAGGTTTTCTACAGTAAGTGTTAATGTTGTAACCACAGTGAAACAGTCTGATGTGTCCTGATACACAAACAGACTCATCTAAAGAACTGAGACTGTCAGCATTAACCCATTAATTGTTTCAATTAATATGGGAGATATTAATGTGCTAAAATAATTTAACGTAAGTTTGTTTACATCTGGTGTCGCTGACCTCTGACACGAAAGCTGCACAAAACTTTCACTTGCCTGAACTCAGAGATGGTAGTTGAAGATGGAGAGAGCAATCACTCACCCTTATTCAAACTGCTTCACGTAGTGTTTCACATACATTAACAAGACTGTGGTGTCCCATAATAGTCTAGTTTGCTCCCCCATAGTTTCAAAACTAAGCTGGTGATAATTGTCCACCACCATCACTACTTTAGCATTACAGCACGTGGTAGCTGTAATGCTAAAGTAATGTTAATGCTAGTGCACTGGAGCATGTTGAACATGTTAAACACTGTCATCTTGATGGTGCACGCTCGCTACTACAGGGCCTGTGGACTCCTGTGTGTTACCAACCACACAACTAAAATAAACTACAAACTAAACTTTACCATTGAAACACAGAGTTTCTACCACATGGATCATTTTCTGACATTCTCACTTGTTATTCAGCAGAAATCTGATGTTTCATGTTTTTCTATTTGAGTCATTGAACAGTTTGTTCACTCACATGTTTTATTATGGTTCAGGATCCCAGAAAGTCAGAGCTGCAGAAGAAGAAGGAGGAAGTTGAACAGGAAGTAGAAACTCTGAAGAAGAAGGTGGAGACCAAGGAGACAGAGATACAGACCAAGACTGAACAGGTTCATATCTGATTTATTTACAACAGATTCTGTTTTGTTTCCATTTAAACATCTTGTCACATAGTTTAATTCAAATGTATGTAAAAACCAGTGTTGTAGTTGAAACTGTTGAATTTAGTGTTTGTTTTTGCAGAGTGAGAAAAAATGTCATTAAAAATCAAAATATAAAAACTAGTGAAAACAAATAACTATGTACAACGTGTCCAAACAAAACAGTTCAAGGCCCAATGACTAAATGCAGCATGAATGAAAACAGAGACAGTAAGTTGGTTGTGATGTTGGACCTGAAGGAAGATGAGTCTGATTCATGAGGTTGATGAAGGATCAGAAGAGAAAAGTAAGAACATGTTTTTTTTTTATTCTTCAGGTTGAAGAAAGACAGTCTGAGCTGCAGCAGCTGCAGAAGGAGAGAGAGGAGAGGAGGACGGCTGAAACTGAAGTGGAGTCACTGAAGAATCAGCTGCAGATGAAGATAGATGAGGTTCATGTTTCTACTTTATAATAAAATAATCATCTTCAGTGTCTTTTTCAGCTCAGCTCAGGATCAGTGTGAATGCAAGTAAAGTTAAAATATTAGTCATATATCCAGAACAAAATGCTTCAGAAATCACCATTTCAAAGTTTAATATATATAATATTATTGTTTAAATCAGCTGTTTATCTGCAGCAGCTGTAAAATGTAAAATCCAATAGATTCTTGTTTTTCTGTCACTGTTAAAATGTCTAAATGATAAAAGTGATTCCATCAGGATTATATCTTCACTCTGTTCTCTGTCTCTTTGTCTCAGATTAAAACCAAACAAGATGAAGTTCAACAGCTGCAGAAGAACCTGGAGACCACAAACAAACAGGTTCATCTTTTTAAACCAGATTTATTTGTTTCCTGTGATCGACATGTTTGTTAAAATCTGTTTCACTTTGTCACATTGTTTTATATCTCACATCAAGTTTGTGTTCAATCACAGCTGCAGCAGGAGAAGGAACAAGTGGAGACACTGAAGAAGCAGAAAAGTCAGGTTGGTCTGATCATTATTAACTCTCTGACATGTCGACTCAACTCTTCCTCTACATCTTCATCACTGTTTGTCCTCAAACGTGTCACAGCTGCTCTTTTTTCTACCTTTACTGCTTCACTGAAGGTTTAGCTTGTTACATCACAAGCTCACAAATATCAAACTAGTTTGTGGACACACAAACACACTGAATGGATAAGATGTGACACTTGAACTATTCATTAAATGTGAGTCAATGAATCTGTTTCGGAGACTGAACTTAAGTTCATCTGCAACACAGAGGTTTGAATCAGACTGTCCAACTGATCAGACATGAGAGTTCACACATGTTGTGTTTTCATTCACTTGATGAAATCAATTGTCTTTTCATCTCTGTCCTGTCTGACAGGTGGAGAAGAAGCTCCAGGATGAAGAGCAGAGGAGGAAGGAGACTGAGAGAGAAGTGACGACTCTGAATGAGAAGAAGAACAAGGTTCATGATTTTAACTAAACAATGAGCTGGTTTTAAATCCACTCAGAGTAAAGAGACTAAACTTTGTTGTCTGATCAGTTTCATCACATCCTGAGGAATCAGAATTAATTTACACATGAATGTGATGTGAACTTGTAGTTACATTAATACTGTTTGTCTTCATCTCTGTCCTGTCTGACAGGTGGAGCAGCAGCTCTCAGAAGAGAAGAAGAAGAATGAGGAAGCAGAGAAAAAGATAACGACTCTGAATGAGAAGAAGAACAAGGTTCATGATTTTAACTAAACAATGAGCTGGTTTTAAATTTTGCATTTTATCTTTTTCATTTCATTTTTTTCATGAATCATTTTTGAATTAATTTAACATCATTATGATTCTTTGTGATTATGATGTTTCGACCAGTTCCCACCTCCTCTTGGTTTTTAGCTGCTTAGACGTTTGTTGCATGTGTAGAAATGATTTTAGTAATTTCATTTTCTTTACCTTAAACCTCAAAATACAACATACAACTAAAAGCTTTGAGCTGGTAACCAATGACTATGTCTTTCCATCCCTCCCTTCAGTTAACATTAAACAAACGTCCTTGTAACCGTGGTTCTCTGAGAGAAGAAACTATCGAGAGATAGTCTTGATACGATTGACAACATGTTGTTACCTGAGACGATTACAGAATCACTGAGACTGAAGTTTATATGTTAACAAACAAAGATACAATAATTTGAGCAATAATGTTGAACATATCACTTTGACTAATGTAGGAGTTTTTGTCTTTCATGTCCTCCATCTTGTTCCTCTGCCTCATGTGTCCAAAGTCTCTCTGGTAAAAATAAAATAAATAAATAAATAAGACATCTGATCAGCAGGACACAGGAAGCTGAGGACAGAGTGAAGATTTTGAAAGAAAAGCAGGAGACCAACAAGAATCAGCTTCGTCTCCACTTTAACAAAATAATGACCTGATTTCACTTTAAATGTTGAGAAATGAACATGTCTCATCTTGTCTTCATGGTCTCACTGTCCTCCAGGTCAGAGACAAACAAGCTGAACTTTATCAGCTTAGTGAAGAGAAGCAGAGGATGAAGGAGGAGCTACAGACCCTGAATGAAGAGCTGGAGAACAAGAACCAAGAGGTTTATTTCTTCATGTATTTATTCACATGTCATCATCTCTACTGTCTGATACAAACTAAATGGATCCAGTTTACTTTCATAACTTACATCCACTCAGTAACATGTCACATATAAAATACACTTGACTGTAGATTCACTTCCTGGTTGTATAATGACACATATGATTTAATATGGTCATCATGTCTCTGTGTCTCTTCCTCACAGCTGGAGAAGATCATAATAGACCAGTCCATCTACTCCAACATTTCTACAGTAAGTTAATGTTGTAACCACAGTGAAACAGTCTGATGTGTCCTGATACACAAACAGACTCATCTAAAGAAACACTAAAGTCCATTATCATCATATTTGAACTGATCATCTTGTATCATCATCAGACTGAATGAGAACAATGAGACAGACAGACTGGACTCTCTGCTGCTCATCACTTCATTTTCTTCATCAACTTCATTAACAACATTGAACAACTTTATCAAAGCAGCAGAGAAAATGTGAATGTGAACAGTTTCTAGTGAGAAACCACATGTTACCAACCACACAACTAAAATAAACTACAAACTAAACTTTACCATTGAAACACAGAGTTTCTACCACATGGATCATTTTCTGACATTCTCACTTGTTATTCAGCAGAAATCTGATGTTTCATGTTTTTCTATTTGAGTCATTGAACAGTTTGTTCACTCACATGTTTTATTATGGTTCAGGATCCCAGAAAGTCACAGCTGCAGAAGAAGAAGGAGGAAGTTGAACAGGAAGTAGAAACTCTGAAGAAGAAGGTGGAGACCAAGGAGACAGAGATACAGACCAAGACTGAACAGGTTCATATCTGATTTATTTACAACAGATTCTGTTTTGTTTCCATTTAAACATCTTGTCACATAGTTTAATTCAAATGTATGTAAAAACCAGTGTTGTAGTTGAAACTGTTGAATTTAGTGTTTGTTTTTGCAGAGTGAGAAAAAATGTCATTAAAAATCAAAATATAAAAACTAGTGAAAACAAATAACTATGTACAACGTGGCCAAACAAAACAGTTCAAGGCCCAATGACTAAATGTAGCATGAATGAAAACAGAGACAGTAAGTTGGTTGTGATGTTGGACCTGAAGGAAGATGAGTCTGATTCATGAGGTTGATGAAGGATCAGAAGAGAAAAGTAAGAACATGTTTTTTTTTATTCTTCAGGTTGAAGAAAAACAGTCTGAGCTGCAGCAGCTGCAGAAGGAGAGAGAGGAGAGGAGGACGGCTGAAACTGAAGTGGAGTCACTGAAGAATCAGCTGCAGATGAAGATAGATGAGGTTCATGTTTCTACTTTATAATAAAATAATCATCTTCAGTGTCTTTTTCAGCTCAGCTCAGGATCAGTGTGAATGCAAGTAAAGTTAAAATATTAGTCATATATCCAGAACAAAATGCATCAGAAATCACCATTTCAAAGTTTAATATATATAATATTATTGTTTAAATCAGCTGTTTATCTGCAGCAGCTGTAAAATGTAAAATCCAATAGATTCTTGTTTTTCTGTCACTGTCAAAATGTCTAAATGATAAAAGTGATTCCATCAGGATTATATCTTCACTCTGTTCTCTGTCTCTTTGTCTCAGATTAAAACCAAACAAGATGAAGTTCAACAGCTGCAGAAGAACCTGGAGACCACGAACAAACAGGTTCATCTTTTTAAACCAGATTTATTTGTTTCCTGTGATCGACATGTTTGTTAAAATCTGTTTCACTTTGTCACATTGTTTTATATCTCACATCAAGTTTGTGTTCAATCACAGCTGCAGCAGGAGAAGAAACAAGTGGAGACACTGAAGAAGCAGAAAAGTCAGGTTGGTCTGATCATTATTAACTCTCTGACATGTCGACTCAACTCTTCCTCTACATCTTCATCACTGTTTGTCCTCAAACGTGTCACAGCTGCTCTTTTTTCTACCTTTACTGCTTCACTGAAGGTTTAGCTTGTAACAACATCAACAATCACAAATATCAAACTAGTTTGTGGACACACAAACACACTGAATGGATAAGATGTGACACTTGAACTATTCATCAAATCTGAGTCAATGAATCTGTTTCGGAGACTGAACTTAAGTTCATCTGCAACACAGAGGTTTGAATCAGACTGTCCAACTGATCAGACATGAGAGTTCACACACATGTTGTGTTTTCATTTACTTGATGAAATCAATTGTCTTTTCATCTCTGTCCTGTCTGACAGGTGGAGAAGAAGCTCCAGGATGAAGAGCAGAAGAAGAGGAAGGAGACTGAGAGAGAAGTGACGACTCTGAATGAGAAGAAGAACAAGGTTCATGATTTTAAATAAACAATGAGCTGGTTTTAAATCCACTCAGAGTAAAGAGACTAAACTTTGTTGTCTGATCAGTTTCATCACATCCTGAGGAATCATTTTTGAATTAATTTAAACTCATTACGATTTTTTATGATTATGATGTTTCGACCAGTTCCCACCTCCTCTTGGTTTTTAGCTGCTTAGACGTTTGTTGCATGTGTAGAAATGATTTTAGTAATTTCATTTTCTTTACCTTAAACCTCAAAATACAACATACAACTAAAAGCTTTGAGCTGGTAACCAATGACTATGTCTTTCCATCCCTCCCTTCAGTTAACATTAAACAAACGTCCTTGTAACCGTGGTTCTCTGAGAGAAGAAACTATCGAGAGATAGTCTTGATACGATTGACAACATGTTGTTACCTGAGACGATTACAGAATCACTGAGACTGAAGATTATATGTTAACAAACAAAGATAAAATAATTTGAGCAATAATGTTGAACATATCACTTTGACTAATGTAGGAGTTTTTGTCTTTCATGTCCTCCATCTTGTTCCTCTGCCTCATGTGTCCAAAGTCTCTCTGGTAAAAATAAAATAAATAAATAAATAAGACATCTGATCAGCAGGACACAGGAAGCTGAGGACAGAGTGAAGATTTTGAAAGAAAAGCAGGAGACCAACAAGAATCAGCTTCGTCTCCACTTTAACAAAATAATGACCTGATTTCACTTTAAATGTTGAGAAATGAACATGTCTCATCTTGTCTTCATGGTCTCACTGTCCTCCAGGTCAGAGACAAACAAGCTGAACTTTATCAGCTCAGTGAAGAGAAGCAGAGGATGAAGGAGGAGCTACAGACCCTGAATGAAGAGCTGGAGAACAAGAACCAAGAGGTTTATTTCTTCATGTATTTATTCACATGTCATCATCTCTACTGTCTGATACAAACTAAATGGATCCAGTTTACTTTCATAACTTACATCCACTCAGTAACATGTCACATATAAAATACACTTGACTGTAGATTCACTTCCTGGTTGTATAATGACACATATGATTTAATATGGTCATCATGTCTCTGTGTCTCTTCCTCACAGCTGGAGAAGATCATAAAAGACTTGTCCCTGTACTTCAGGTTTTCTACAGTAAGTTAATGTTGTAACCACAGTGAAACAGTCTGATGTGTCCTGATACACAAACAGACTCATCTAAAGAAACACTAAAGTCCATTATCATCATATTTGAACTGATCATCTTGTATCATCATCAGACTGAATGAGAACAATGAGACAGACAGACTGGACTCTCTGCTGCTCATCACTTCATTTTCTTCATCAACTTCATTAACAACATTGAACAACTTTATCAAAGCAGCAGAGAAAATGTGAATGTGAACAGTTTCTAGTGAGAAACCACATGTTACCAACCACACAACTAAAATAAACTACAAACTAAACTTTACCATTGAAACACAGAGTTTCTACCACATGGATCATTTTCTGACATTCTCACTTGTTATTCAGCAGAAATCTGATGTTTCATGTTTTTCTATTTTGAGTCTGAGTTTGTTCACTCACATGTTTTATTATGGTTCAGGATCCCAGAAGGTCAGAGCTGCAGAAGAAGAAGGAGGAAGTTGAACAGGAAGTAGAAACTCTGAAGAAGAAGGTGGAGACCAAGGAGACAGAGATACAGACCAAGACTGAACAGGTTCATATCTGATTTATTTACAACAGATTCTGTTTTGTTTCCATTTAAACATCTTGTCACATAGTTTAATTCAAATGTATGTAAAAACCAGTGTTGTAGTTGAAACTGTTGGATTTAGTGTTTGTTTTTGCAGAGTGAGAAAAAATGTCATTAAAAATCAAAATATAAAAACTAGTGAAAACAAATAACTATGTACAACGTGGCCAAACAAAACAGTTCAAGGCCCAATGACTAAATGTAGCATGAATGAAAACAGAGACAGTAAGTTGGTTGTGATGTTGGACCTGAAGGAAGATGAGTCTGATTCATGAGGTTGATGAAGGATCAGAAGAGAAAAGTAAGAACATGTTTTTTTTTTATTCTTCAGGTTGAAGAAAGACAGTCTGAGCTGCAGCAGCTGCAGAAGGAGAGAGAGGAGAGGAGGACGGCTGAAACTGAAGTGGAGTCACTGAAGAATCAGCTGCAGATGAAGATAGATGAGGTTCATGTTTCTACTTTATAATAAAATAATCATCTTCAGTGTCTTTTTCAGCTCAGCTCAGGATCAGTGTGAATGCAAGTAAAGTTAAAATATTAGTCATATATCCAGAACAAAATGCATCAGAAATCACCATTTCAAAGTTTAATATATATAATATTATTGTTTAAATCAGCTGTTTATCTGCAGCAGCTGTAAAATGTAAAATCCAATAGATTCTTGTTTTTCTGTCACTGTTAAAATGTCTAAATGATAAAAGTGATTTCATCAGGATTATATCTTCACTCTGTTCTCTGTCTCTTTGTCTCAGATTAAAACCAAACAAGATGAAGTTCAACAGCTGCAGAAGAACCTGGAGACCACGAACAAACAGGTTCATCTTTTTAAACCAGATTTATTTGTTTCCTGTGATCGACATGTTTGTTAAAATCTGTTTCACTTTGTCACATTGTTTTATATCTCACATCAAGTTTGTGTTCAATCACAGCTGCAGCAGGAGAAGAAACAAGTGGAGACACTGAAGAAGCAGAAAAGTCAGGTTGGTCTGATCATTATTAACTCTCTGACATGTCGACTCAACTCTTCCTCTACATCTTCATCACTGTTTGTCCTCAAACGTGTCACAGCTGCTCTTTTTTCTACCTTTACTGCTTCACTGAAGGTTTAGCTTGTTACATCACAAGCTCACAAATATCAAACTAGTTTGTGGACACACAAACACACTGAATGGATAAGATGTGACACTTGAACTATTCATCAAATGTGAGTCAATGAATCTGTTTCTGAGACTGAACTTAAGTTCATCTGCAACACAGAGGTTTGAATCAGACTGTCCAACTGATCAGACATGAGAGTTCACACACGTTGTGTTTTCATTCACTTGATGAAATCAATTGTCTTTTCATCTCTGTCCTGTCTGACAGGTGGAGAAGAAGCTCCAGGATGAAGAGCAGAGGAGGAAGGAGACTGAGAGAGAAGTGACGATTTTAAGTCCACTCAGAGTAAAGAGACTAAACTTTGTTGTCTGATCAGTTTCATCACATCTTGAGAAGTCACAATTCATTCACACATGAATGTGATATGAACTTATAGTTACATTAATACTGTTTGTCTTCATCTCTGTCCTGTCTGACACGTGGAGAAGAAGCTCTCAGTAAGAAAGAAGAAGAATGTGGAAGCAGAGAAAAAGTGACAATCCATAGGTCGCAGCAGGTAAAATTTTTAGTTAAATCACTTCAAATAAAAACAGTAGATCTCAGGTTTCGTAACATTTCATGAACAAAGTGAGTTCAGGGTTTCTTGTATGTTGATATATACATGTGATAAAGTCTCATCTTGATCCTCAGAAATCTTTAAATCGACACGTTCACTGTTACGATGTGATCACTGCAGCTTTTTAATCAACAATATCTCACTCTGTGTTAGTTCATAAATATCATCACATACTGTGTATTTACTGTATCAATAATATAAAAGAAACAAAGGAAAATGTGTCTGTGACCCTGCTGGTCTCAACAGGTAATTACACCTCTGTGCTGTATAAAGTTATTATGGATCAAAAAAAAAAAAAAGGTTTTATCAGCTGGTATGTTTTTGTTGCTGCCTGTTGATCAGATTTAGACAATAAACAATAATAAAGTGAATATTTCCAACAGGAAATGGAACCAGGTCATGGAGCAGCCGCGCATGTGATGAACCAAAGTAGTTCCCAGAATCCACAGACGGACAACATAAGCTCTACAGGTGACAAACTGTAATTTCCTGCAATGAAGGAAATTATTATGCAACACAGCAAAGTCAAAGTCAAGCTGACTCCAGTCTCCTCACTGACTCTGTTCACTTGGATTTTTATATATTTATGTCTTGTTATTTTATTGTGGTGTTAATATGATATGAAGTAAAAAAATTTCCTTTACTTGTGTTTTATTTATAAAACATGATTTAGTTTTTGTTGTCAAGTCATTTTTCAATGTTCAGGAAAAAAGAGGAAAATGTCATATATTAGATTTAATAAAGTTAAAATCAAACATTTAATAAAGAACTAAAATGTGTATGTTTTGCCTTCTGACAGAAATCCAGTATAAAGCTTCACTCATCTCTTTATTGTGACATATTTACATGTTATTTCTATGTATCCAACCTTTTGTCTTCCTGTTTACACAACATTCTTCATACATGAGTTTTCTATCTATATAATATGAGAGTCACGGTTCCCTCAGTCTGATGTTCCTCTATGTACATGAGAATTACTTTTGATCGCAGTATTTATTCCTGCTCTTGACACCGGCCCTGAAGCTTTTCACTCAGTGTGACTCCACGTTGTGAAAAAAGGACATAACACAAACTAACCACATGTACATGTTCTCGTGTGGTTTTCTAACTGACAGGTTCAATTTATCACCAGCATCTAAAACAAAACACTGTCACATGAACCACGAAAACTGACAACTGATCTTTTTAAAATAGTTCAGACATCAGTTTAGTAGCTCTGTGGTTTTTAACCTTTTCAGAGCGTGAGAAAGTCCAACAGCCTCTGCTAGCATAAAACATCATGTTATAATCAAATGAACCTCAGAATCTCTGTAGATCATTTATCAGTCAGTTTCTTTTATGTATGAACATATTTTCATGCAGCTCTGAGTTTCCAGCAGTGAAGCAGTCCCAGCAGCAGCAGCAGCAGAGCCACCATCACGATGGTGAACACGGTCCTTAAGATGAGGTAAACGTGACAGGACTGATGTGAGGATGGACACGTCTCTGTGTGACGAGCTGCAGAGACAAGACAGTAGATCTGCTGTGACATGACGGCAGTATTGAGTTTTACAAATTAGTAATAAACTAAATCTGTTTCAAACAGTGAAATGATGTACCTCTAACAACCAGTTGACTTTCTGATGATGTTCCAACACCAGGGACGCTGCATTTGTAAAGTCCTTCATGCGACTTGGAGACATTGGTAATGGTCATCTCAGCTGTTGGACTGCCCTCCATTATTATGCCGTCTTTGTAGAAATCAGCTTTGATGTTGGTGGAAGTCTGGGTTCTGGTCTGGTCTCGGCAGCGAAGAGTCACATTGTTTCCCTCCTTCACAGGAAGAGCAGGACTCTCCAGGATCACATAACTATCTGAGTAACATGTTGAGAAAAGTAAAATGTAAAAAACTTAAAATAAAAACAGAACAGAACATTGGGGCCGTGTTTAGTAGGACAAATCTGTTGGTTGAATACAAGAAGACAATGTCATAAAGACGACTGTGTCAGATATGAAGTAATGTTTAGTCGTGTGTCGTCTGCATGGAGACAGATACTGATAAAATGCTCCGTGTTGCATTGAAGAGGGTGTATTAAACTGAATATTAAACTGAATATTAATGCATAAAATAGATTCAAGGGCTCAGTAAAAACATAATGAAATTATATGTATTCATTGCTGAACAAATATGCTAAAAAAGTTAAAAAATGAAAGTTTGAAAAGAAATAAACTTTTGACATACCCAGGAACTATTGTGTATGTGTGTGTGTATACTATATACACACATTTATATACCTCCCTGAAGACTTAGCCCACATAAGTCTGTGTCATAGTTTCTATATGACCTTTGTTATTGTCTAAGAATCTCAGCCTAACATTTTTGCACTGAATACTACATTTTCTTAAAAGTTTGGTTTGTTGTCTAGTGATGTTCCCTTTTGTCAGAACACAAGACTGTTTTTAAGTTTCATAATTGGATATTGATGCATGGGATATATGCATAACCTAAAACCCTGCAGGGACGGGACAGTAGATCTGCTGTAACATGACAGAAGTGTTGTTTTACAGGTTACACTGAAAGGTCAAACTTTCCTCTGGAGTAAACTGAAATTCACCTTGGGTGGTGCTCTGCTTTTTAAATAACTACTCATAGACAAATTTCACCACAGACCTGCTAAAATTAGTATGTAAGTACTGTGTAATAATGTACCTGATACAACCAGTTGACTTTCTGATGATGTTCCAACACCAGAGATGTTGCACCTGTAAAGACCTTCATGAGACTTGGAGACGTTGTTAATGGTCACCGCTGATGTCATACGACTTTCCATCAGTTCTTGACCTTTGTAGAAATAATATTGGATGTTTGTAGAGTTGGTCCTGGTTCTGCAGAGCAGAGTCACGTTGTCTCCCTCCACCACAGGAAGAGCAGGACTCTCCAGGATCACAGGACCAGCTGAATAACATATAAACATTGTTAGATGTTTTATGTACAAATAGTGTGAAAATACACATACAAAAGAACCTTTAAAAATGTACTTTTTGCCCAGCATTTGACAGCATTTGAAGCATTTGACATGTTTCGAGGTTCACACTGGATGAGAAACTTTAGATTAAAAATAACCTACCAGTGACAGTGATGTTAACTGTGTTGCTTTTCTCCCCGTCTTCAGTCTCACACCAGTACTGTCCACTGTCTGTTAGATAAACCCGATCAATGTTGCAGTAGGAGCCCGTTGGCTTTCTCTCAATGTCACATGCTGGTTTGAAATGTTCAGTATTCCTGATCGCTTTTAACTGACTCAGGCCATCAAACCCAACACAGATAAAAGAAACAGGTTCAGACTGAAAGTATTGCAGTCTGTTTGGATCAACACGAAGAAAAACTGCATCTGAAAGAAATAAGTATGTTACATTTTCAGATTAAATATTCACACCTATAAAAATATTAAATTTGTGACAAAGGAAACCAATGAAAATGAATAATATTTAATAACTGTAGACTTTTAATAAATCTTACACGAATTTAACTGGGAAAGTTGCAAAATACCAAAACAAAAGTAATCTGAATTATATCAGAGATACAAATTAGAAAAATTAGAAATACAAAAAGTGGTTTAAGTCCATTTTTGGACTTAAAGTGCCATTTCACTTTAGACAAAATGTGTCTAAAATGTCAGAAATCATGTTGAGGTTTTTCTGTTTGTCACTCACCTCTTTTCTGAGTATCACTGTTCTGAACTGGTACAATCATCAACATGAGAACAAGCTTTACTGGATAAACAAAGGAGCAGAGTTACATGTCAGAAAACAAAGTTTTTAAGTACAGGAATATGTAGGAAAAGAAAGAAAGAAAACCAGAGATCCATTACTCACTCAGTCTGAAGCAGAGAGCTGTGGCCTCCATGCTGCCTCGCTGCTGACTGACTGAACACCAGACTAAGGTTACATGAGAAGGTGAGGACTTCCTCTTCCTGTGCAGCTCATTTCTGATATTAACAGAAACATGGGGCCAGACTCACTGTGGCTTCAGCACAGAGCTGCAGTTTATTTAAAACCTTTGTCTACATGTGGCTACATACATCATTATAAACATATCAACAAAACCTGTGGTCAGATTCTCACCTAATGTTTAACGTCTATAATGTCAGGTGTTTTTTCTCAGTTTCACCTGCAGAGCTGATCAGAAGAGCTGGTTTTATTGTCCTTCAGCTATATTAGGAGCGCAACAATACACAAAATTCATGGTTCAGTTCGATACTTATAGTGTCTCAGTTCACACACACACACACACATACACTACATGTCTGCAGTGTGTCACACAGAGAAGACGGTTGGTAAAGTCTGTCCGTCCTCGTGTCCCGTCAGCGTCTTACCCTCGATGGAGATGTTAGGACCAAGTGAGACAATGTTGGTGGAAAGTTTCCGGCCCCTATACAATACCAGGAACTGACTTGGTGTTGTTCAGTTCATAGCGTACCGAACCGAGACCACTGTATCGAATGGTTCGATACAGATACAGATACACGTATACATACATATATATATATAAAAATCTCTCATAGAATGTATGATACAATAACAAAAAACTCTTCACCACATCTCAGCTGCGACAGAAAGTCGACCCTGAAGGGGTGATAATAAAATGACATATAATGTCATTTTATTTTATATGAACATTAGCGGCCACACACAGCAACGAAGGTGGCTGATCAGAGACCTCTGCTGCCCCCTGCAGTAAAATAGCAGCACCAACAGGTTGTTACAGCAAATACATGGAGCTACAAAGCTGATTGGCCTCAGTTACCGGATAAATATAAAATAATACACTTTAAAGTTCTGCTTATAAATCACATAGTGCTTAAATGTAAAGAGTCCAGGACACAAGTATTTAGAGGAGTTAAACATGTTTGTTATTTAGAGCCGGAAGAACAAATAATGGCCAAGCACTGGAAAATGTGTTCTGTATTATTTCTGTTAATAATTTGATTGTGATGAGTGGGATGATTTTATTTAAAGGCGTGTGTTTTTGGATGGTTTTAATGTTAGAACAGTACTGAACACATTACACATATCTACTTCCTTTATTATCAGTGGCAAATATGTAAAGCTGTCTGATTAAAGAGCAGAAGCCCTTCAATGATTTACAGACTTCAGACGCTCAGTCAGATGAGGTGACACTCAACATTCAGTAGGTACGTCATCTTTATTTGTTCTAAAATATATTTTAAAAAATTAATTGAACTTTTAGGACAAATGTGTTTGTATTCTGGGATGTCATCTGTGAACAACGACTTTAAATTGGAACAGATTTTATAAGTTGTACAATTTGTATTTTACGGCCATTGTATCGTTACAGTCATGTCTCAGAGATACTGAACTTTGATCGACTGAATATTCAGTTGAGCACAGAGATTCGAAAAACACATAAAGCAACCGTGTCTGTATTTGTAGCTACGAATGTGAAAGTACATTATTTCTTTCACTGTAGAAAGAAATCCATTACATCTCAGTCAGTACTTCAGCACTTCAGACTGACTTAATTGTAAAACTGCCTATTTTCTAAATGCAAAAGGGGATCATAATCATATGATTATGGTCCACTTAATTATGAAAACATGACTATACCTTCAATCACCGTGTATTCTAAAGTAAGACAGTTTCTGACTGGTTTCTCTTTTCAAGGCTCCATGATGTTTTCCCACTCAGACACAAAGGTTCTGACATCTCATCTCAGAAACCTCAGGATTCTGGTTTTACATCTTTTCCTGATACACTTATGTAGAGGTAACTCACTGATACAATATTTGTAAGTCAATAAGTTTATAAGTGGGGTGGCACAGGAGTTAGCGCTGTTGCCTCACAGCAAGAAGGTCCGGCATTTTCTGTGTGGAGTTTGTATGTTCTCCCCGTGTCTGCGTGGGTTTCCTCCGGGAGCTCCGGTTTCCTCCCATCGCCAAAGACATGTATGGAGATAGGTGAATTGAGCAAACTAAATTGCCCGTAGGTGTGGATGTGAGTGTGAATAGTTGTTTGTCTACACGTGGCCCTGCTACGACCTGGTGACCGTCCAGGGTGGACCCTGTCTTCGCCTGTAAGCAGCTGGGATAGACTCCAGTCCACCCCCCGACCCTGAGAATGTAATAAAGGGGAAGAAGATGGATGGATGGAAGTTTATAAGTGTTCGTTTTATTGCTGCTCTCGATCAAGGATAAAAAACTTAGAGTGTTGAGGTCCATGGTGTAATCTGACTGTAATCTAAACAAGACCAGGTTAAAATTGTATATGTGGCTATGGCCAGTAACTATTCTTCAGCTCTTGTCTTTTTTGTTGTTTTTGTTCTCACAGGGCAGTTTCAATTGATTTCTTCACCTCAGCCAGTCATAGCCCTGGTTGGTGATGATGTCATTCTACCATGTCGCCTTCAACCAATCATTGGTGCCAGTGTCACAAAGGTGGAGTGGACCAAACCTGGTGTTCACCCAAAGTACATTCACATTCACCAAGATGGACGACTGTTGTATGACATTCAAAATAAACTAAATGTTTTCACTCAAGAGAGAAAAAATAAACAAAAGCAGTGGGTAACCTAGAACAAACAGCATTTCTGAAATTAGCCTGAGATCTTCTTTCATCTCCTACATCTTGTCTGTTTATCTGTCGTGCTTTTCTGTTAAAGAAGCAGAGATCTGAGCAGAAGAGCAAGAGGGAAGTTAAGCACAAACTAAAGACTCTGAGAAAGAACCTGGAGACCAACAGGAATCAGGTTTGGCTCCACATTAAGACCTGATGTCAGTTTAAATGTTGAGAAATGAACATGTCTCATCTCGTCTTCATGGTCTCACTGTCCTCCAGGTCAGAGACAAACAAGCTGAACTTTATCAGCTCAGTGAAGAGAAGCAGAGGATGAAGGAGGAGCTACAGACCCTGAATGAAGAGCTGGAGAACAAGAACCAAGAGGTTTATTTCTTCATGTATTTATTCACATGTCATCATCTCTACTGTCTGATACAAACTAAATGGATCCAGTTTACTTTCATAACTTACATCCACTCAGTAACATGTCACATATAAAATACACTTGACTGTAGATTCACTTCCTGGTTGTATAATGACACATATGATTTAATATGGTCATCATGTCTCTGTGTCTCTTCCTCACAGCTGAAGAAGATCAGAGATGAACTGTCCCGCTACTTCAAGTTTTCTCTGGTAAGTGTTAATGTTGTAACCACAGTAAAACAGTCTGATGTGTCCAGACTGTTTATGTATCTGAGTCTGTCAGAGTTTTGAGCTTACTTGTTACAGAAATCTGTTTTTCTATTTGAGTCATTGAACAGTTTGTTCACTCACATGTTTTATTATGGTTCAGAATCCCAGAAAGTCAGAGCTGCAGAAGAAGAAGGAGGAAGTTGAACAGGAAGTAGAAACTCTGAAGAAGAAGGTGGAGACCAAGGAGACAGAGATACAGACCAAGACTGAACAGGTTCATATCTGTATCTTTACCACTACAGATTTAGTAGATGCCTGTGACTCTGTTTGTTTCCTTTTATATCTGCCTTTAGTTATACAGTGATGTACTGTAAATTCATCATATTGAAGTCTTGATAATGCTACACTGAGAATTATGTTTTTTTGTTACATAATGAATCTACTTAAATTTAGATCATTTAGAAAAGCCTGTCAGCCAAAAATGACCCCACACATGAAGATTCTTACTATTTAAAAAGTTTTTTGAGACAGGTTTGACTTAACAGATTTATCTGGTTACAGCAGCTACTTTTATTTTTGTTTTATTTTTCTTCATCATCTCTCCAGTTTGAAGAAAAACAAGTTGAGCTCCAACAGCTCCAGGATAAGAGACAGAGTACAGTGACCGACCTGCAGAGGCTGGAAAAAGAGCTGATGTTCATCAAGGTTCATTAGTTTTAAAATTATCTTTGTTTTTACTTTTTATTGTATGTATTCAGATTTTTCTTTGTCAAACCCTGCTCAGGTTTTGAAATCAGGTGTGATCGTGATCACTACAGAAAAAAGTCTCACTTCAAGCCTCTGTTCAATCACAGCTTGAGGGGGGAAGAACAGATATCTCCAGACAACTGAAGCAGGAGAAAGAGGAGATGATGAGGGAGGTGGAGAGACTGAACATTCAACAGGAATCCATGAAAGCTGAGGTTGATCTGATCAGTATTCTCATTATTGCTGCTTTGCATAAGGTTTCGGTCACAGTGTACAAATTAAACAATCACTCATGTCAAACAACTCTTTTGACTAAAAAAGACAGGATGGATATAAAGTAATATCTGCTGTTGAGACTCATCTGAAGTTTATATTGTTCCTGTCTATTCTTTTTCTCAGTTTGAGAATCAACTCCAGGCTGAACAGGAGGCGGTGGCAAAAGCTGTGCTTTTGAAGAAGCAGCTGCAGAAGAAGATCAAAGAGGTTCATATTTTCTCACGTGAACTATCTGTACTGCTCCATCATTTGTTTTCAAAGTTCTAGTGTTTGTTGTCTCCATTGCTCAAGGGTTAAATTCACTCAATGTAAACTAACTAAACCTAAGCCACACTATGTTAGACCATCAGTGTTTTAATTCAGAAATAATTGTAATGTAACTAATGTAACTAATATGGTCTATTTTTGTCTGATATGGTCTGTCTGCTAGTTGGACAAGCAGCTGTCAGCTGAGAAACAGGAAAGGATGGAGTCTGAGAAGGAAATGAAGGAATACATTACAAAGGTTCATTTTTTTACTTAAATCTATTAGCTGTCTGTTTTTTTCTCTAATTAAAACAATTTCAACCATTAGACCAATTCAGATTGACAAAATGCTTCTTAGACTGCTCTCAATTTCCACTTTAATCAGACAGTCCAACTCATCACAAATTCAAGATAGAATTCAAACATGTTGTCTTCTTTTATTTATTGAAGTATGTTGTCACTCTTCTGCTTTGTGCTGTCTAACAGTTGGAAAAGAAGCTGTCTGTTGGAACTCAATTGATGTTGGAAACTGGGAGTTTGAAGAAGCAGCTGGAGAAGAGAAACTCAGAGGTTAATCTTTACACACAAATCAATTGTTTCTCTACACTTCTGCCTCTTTCGTATCATCTTAGTTGTTGGGGTATTAGCAGCATCAGATTTGGCATTGACTCAGTGTTGATTATCAGTGTTGATAATCATCAAGGACAATTAATAATAGTCATACAAGTATTAGATACAACTCATAGGTGTGATGATCTCAGGAGAACCACTCTATGTGCCATGTGCAAAGCACCCATTGCAGATGTAACATTCAGGAGTTGTGGCCTGATGTTTGATTATCCCTGTAGTGTTTGCATTAAAACAGTAGATTAGTGGTTTCTGAAAAAAGAGATCTTTTGGACTTGGTTGGTCGAGAGATCTCCCAAGATAGCAGATAGGAACTTGTAGACCAAAAGGACTGTAGCTGCTAGGGCTGTAGGTAAAGATATGTAAAATACAACAACCTTGACGTTGGGGGAGGCCACACTTTTTGGGGATCAGAATGTGTTCTCAAATTATTTGGTCATCCCCCCAAACATTGAACCTCTGATTCATGATAAGCAGTCTGGATTGTGTCCTGGCTGTGGCGTGATCGTGGGAGTTGCCCATCCCATCTACATGCACTTTGTGGAAGGCCTGTGACCAGGGAATATTGTGGGGATACCATAGGAATCTAGGTGGATGTAACAAACAATCCAGTCCTTATATAACCAGAGGACCGGCACAGATTGGCTGCCATCAAGTTAGACTTTTATCACCAATCCTGATTTTCATTGACAGGATTTCATGTGAGTGAGAGAGTGACTTCAGTTTTGGAGTCTCAGAATTTTCTTTTTGTTATTTAGAGATGGTGTGGTTTTGTTGGGATGGGATAGATCACAGACGTGTGTAGCAATCACAGTAAAAATATCCAGAATATATGGTTCTCTGTATGGATTGGGTGAATTGTTTCCTTTGGGTTTGATGTGAGTGAAGGAGTCTAACTGTTTGGGGGTCTGGTTCAGAAGTGGTGGTGTGATGGAACAGGAGTTTGATAGATGATCAGTGCAGCAACATTTCTGAGGCAGGTGTTGTACTAACCTGGTGTGGTGCAGAACAAGGTGAGCCTCAAAGCTAATCTACCAGTTTATAATCAATCAAAACTTCCCCAATATCTATGGTAACTTTGGAGTATGTCCAAAAATATGAGACATGGATATAAGGACCCAGAATGAGTTTCGTCTGCAGAGGGTCTGGGCTCAGTCTATGAGACAGGGTGTTTAACTCAGGTTTGAGCTGCTGCTCTTCTGCTTTAAAAGGAGCCAGTTGGGGTCAACTGTGCATCTGATCAGAACAACTCCAGGACACCTTTTATTGGAGGGTTTCTGGGTAAGATCTTGGGGTAGATGTAGAACGTGATCAATCATATATCTCACTTACACTGGAAACACCTCAGGAGGGCTGTGGCTGACAAAAGATATAGCTGCATTATTTCCAGATGAAAGGTTCAATTTTCCCTCTTAACTTCTGTCCTATGTTCCAGTTGCAAAAGAGGATTCGTGCTGAGGAACAGAAAAAGATGGAGATTGAAATCTTGAAGAGTCAGCTGGAGAAGAACAACACACAGGTTAATGACATCAATTACTTTCTTTATTTGTAGATGTTTATGTTATTAAACAGATGCTGATGTGACAACAACTGCAAGAACTTAAAGAAATTAAAATCTAACCCACGATATATCTATAGTTCTTGTCTTCTGGAGAATGAGGTGTTGACCTTCCATTTTAGTTTAAATTTTTTTTTTTTTCAGATTCCACGTTGAATACTTAGAGAGACCTAAATGTAGTGTATGGATTTACCTAATTAAAAAAACAATGTCTCTCTTCATTTCTGTTCTATCACAGCTCCAGGCTGAGAAGCAGAGGAGGGAGAAAGAAGCAGCTGCCTTGAAGGAGGAGAAGGTCATGGTAAATGTTTTTAACTAAATCAATGAGCTGTTACTTCTCTGTCTTGATCCTCTTCAGACACCGATGTATTGTTAAGACCAGGACCCAGGTGTAAGCCCAAATGTAAACATCACTGCTACACAAACACGACTTAAAGTATCATTCTGCATGAGTCTTAAATGGTTTAATAACTTAACAACTATTTTAATGTCTCAGTTGTTTGTATATTCTTAATTTGGAAGTTGTTGTAGGGTTTAAAGGTTTTGTGACAATCTCCTATGAGCTTAATTAACAACAGCCTATTTCCAACAGAAATCTAACCCAGGTCCAGGAGAGGAAATGGATCTGACAACAGTGCAGAGTGTTGAGGAAAATCACAATGAAGAAGAGATTCAACAAAAACCCACATCAGACACAGTGACAGATGATATTTCATCCTGATCACCTGATTTACCTTTTCAATCACTCTGATTACTGATTGTTCTTGTTTTGTATGAGTCCTTCCTCAACTACTGTTACAGTTATTAAGACAATATCATTCAACATCAGTACTAATCTAAGTCTTAACAAAATAGAGGACATTTTATTTCCATATAATGATGTAATTAATACTCCGATACATGTCAGTAAATGGTTAAAGATATTCTGTCCAATTATCTAATCTTCAACTACATCATCCACTAGTCATGATTGCAGTATTAATAAACTTTTCTTTTAATAATATTGACTTTAGACACAATGTGTTAATTTATTTTAAAGCTAAATTCATGTTTCATTGACTTTGACCAAAGTGCTTTTGTTGTCTAAAATAGAAACTGGACAGTTGTGTGACAGTTGTCTATTTTTCACACCCGTCATCCACCTGAACCACATCCTAGTGACTCAGCCACGAGATGAAGAGCTTCATCAGCTGGAAAATATGTCAACGATGAAGATAATTGCTGCAGTTTCTGGGAAACTGGCTCACTGAGATATTACAACAACTAATTACTCATGAATACAGACTTTAAAAATACATTAACCTGCTCTTTAAGTCATGAATATTTTCATAAGTTTCTATGTCTCGTTAACAAAAAAAATAGCAGTCATTTGACTGAACAATAAAAAAAAGTGTGTTTGTTTGAAGCGCTTTTTAAGTTACACAAGGACACCGTACAGTAGTGAAAACAAAACATAAAATACTTAGGCTATAAACAACAAAGAGATAACATGTAGGAACAGATGTAGACATCAACCAAGATCAGACGGGGAATAATTCAAATCTCATAAAAGTCAGACTACAGTGAGAAGGCCAGAGTGAAAAGGTGAATTTTTAGAAGATTGGAAAGTGGAGAGTGAAATGCATTGATGTAGTGGGAGGGTGTTCCAGAGTTTATGTAAAATAACACATAATAAATCAGGTGCAACACAGCAATATATCCGGGGTCGGGGGGACTGGAGTCTATCCCAGCTGGGTCCACCCTGGACGGTCGCCAGCTCATCATAGGGCCACATGTAGACGAACACTCACATCCACACCTATGGGCAATTTAGTTTGCTCAATTCACCCATCCCCAATGTTGCATGATTTTTTTTTTTTTTTTTTTTTGGGAGGAAACCCAGCTCCCGGAGGAAACCCACGCAGACACGGGGAGAACATGCAAACTCCACACAGAAAAACCCTGCGCCCGACCTGGGAGTCGAACCCGGCACCTCTTTCCCATCGTGCTGCCTGCAACACGACAATGAGACACATTTTTTCACCACTTGATAAAGATAGTTTGTGAGGGAGGAGTCTCCACTCTACAGCAACACATGAAGTGACTCTGTCTAACAGGTCCTGTCACGTGACCTTCAGGTGGCAGCGCCTCTCAGCTTAGTCTGTTACATCAGTCACTTCAACCTATACAATTATAATTTAAAACCATTACCTTCATTATTTAGACCATAAAAAATAAGGTGTGTATCTGTGTGTGTGTGTGTGTGTGTGTGTGTGTGTGTGTGTGTGTGTGTGTGTGTGTGTGTGTGTGTGTGTGTGTGCAGCGCAGGTACGGCCCCAAATTCCTGCTCTGACCTGACGGCTGTTGTTCTCTGTGTGACTTTGGAGACGTCAGCTGTTTCTGCTCAGACTAGTTTATGAGCTGACTGACAGCAGGAAGACGGCATCTGAATCTCTGACATCCCTGACATCAACACGACGCGAGCTGAGGTAAGATGACGTTACAATGATTTGTAATTTTATAGAATTATCAAGGGTTTTATATCATTTTATATAATATTATAATAATAATATTATTATAAAATATATGATTTAGCATATTTTATATTATTAAAGTTTAAATGACATAAAATCATCTTGATCATCAGAGAAAACATCAGAATTCTTCTAAAAAATACATCTTTTCAATGAAAACCTCTCCAAGTTCAGGTTGAAGTTTTGTTTTGAAAGTTTTAATTTGAGCATTGCTTTGATTAAAATATAAAAGATATGTTTTAGTAGTAATGCTAAATATACATGCACACAGTAGTTTATCATTTAAGGTAAAAGTAATGGAAATGGTTGATTTTATTTCATGTGCTTTTTGTTTTTTGTTTTGTATCTGCAGGTGCAGAAAATCAACTGTAAAGTCAACCCAATCTAACGTTTACAGACACGAGAAACTAAAATGGGCCAGAGTCAGGTTAGTTAATTATAACTAAGTTATAGCGTCACAACAACGGGTCATTTCGTATTAACTGGTCTCATTTAATTTAAAAGTTCTTATCTTGGTTTATTCTGTATCTTTTAATTTTTAGTCCAAAAGCCGTAAACCGAGGCCCGGGGACCTGATTGAAATCTTCCGCGGTGCCTACCAGCACTGGGCTTTGTACACTGGCAATGACTTTGTTATCCACTTGGCGCCACCTTGTGAGTTCCAGATCGAGTCCAAATATTTAGCCATTGATTGAGACAGGACCAGGAAATCAGTTTAGATCGACTCTGTTTCCTTTCTGATCACAGCTGAAGTCCCAGACGCAGGCTTGGAGAGTATAATGTCCGTCCTAACGGACACAGCCCTGGTGAAGAAAGAGAAGCTGTGGGAGGTGGTGGGAGACTGTGACTGGAAAGTAAACAACATCCTGGACAAGGAGTACGACCCTCATCCGGTACACGAGATCGTGAAAGAGGCCCACTCGATGGTGGGCCAGGAGGTGCCGTACTCCATCTACAGCTCTAACTGTGAACACTTCGTCACCGAGCTGCGCTACGGCAAAGCCGAGTCCCGGCAGGTGAGTCCAGACTGTGTCTAAAGTCTCAAGTTGAAGTGACATTTAACTTATCTTGTGATCAAAGTGTTTGTGATGTGAGCTTTTGATGGGATTGCCCCCTACTGGAAAACATAGCAATCTGATCTATTGTTTCAGGCCTTCATGTATCCTGTGAAAAGTCAGCTGGAGTTCAGGACCTTAAGACAGTTTTTTACTGTGATTCACTGTGAATCTGTGCTATAGGATATTTTCTGGGTGTGTCTAAGTAGAGTGTTTATGAAGGCGAGGCAGAGTCTTAGTCAGAAGGCGTGGGGGGGAAACTGTCTTTCATGGGTGAATTTACAGTGTTGTTTTTATTTTAGTAACAAGAAGAACAAGGTCAATTATTTAATTGTCTTGTACTTCTGGTAACTTGACAACTGAACTGAATTTAAACAGAATCAAGACTGGGATTGTGTATTCTCTGTGTATTTTTTTTTTCTCACTATCTCTATCTACTGGTCACATCTTTAAATAAAAAAAGCAAGTAGCAGCAACTCACTGAACTGGAGTTTCCACTTCCCCTGAAACGCTTTGCTTTTCTTATCAGTCAACAATGACAAGGAAACATGTGGTCACACCAACAAGCTTGTTGGTGGGGGTTGGTGGAGAATTCAAACATGAAGTAGTGTGTCAATGTCCCATTTTAACCACAACATGTCACCACTGATGTGACTGTGTAGTCTGCATTTCCTCTCTCTATCATAAAGAAAACAAGATGAAATGTGTGTTTCTCTTTGCAGGTGCATCGGGTAGAAGAGGCCATGGAGTCGTTGGGCTACGTGGGAACTTTTATGAGATTTATTGGAATGATGCTGGGACGTCTGTTTGGAGGCGGCGGCAAAGAAAAGGAAGAGGATGACGAATAATTATTTAAGTGTTTTTATGAGCATGAGTATTTATCTTCAGATTGTGAAGATTGTGTGATATGAGATTTGTGTGTCTATCTATCGATCTATTTAAAAGGGTGGGGACTTGTGAAGAGACAATGCTACGTATTTGACTCAAATTTAGTAGTGTTTTTGGTAATTGGGTAGTTTAGAGCAGTGAGCAGTTTTGATTCACAACTTTTTTTTTTATGAATGAAAAATAAAGGACTCTTATTTGAATGGAACCAGCCCATTAACCTCAGTAACCACTGTTGTCATTCTTTAAATCTCATCATCTGTGATTGATCATGTTCGAATTTCATTGTTTCATTTATTCAGACTTGATTTTAAGGGCTCAGACGCTGAGCAAAGCTTGGCTCAGTGTGAACATGGACGTGGAATCTAACCTGTCATATTAAAACGTTTACGAATCTAAATTCTTGGAAACACTTTTCTAAAATAGTTGGAACAAACTGTGAACAGTAGACATGCTTGTGGAATGAAAAATATGAAATCATTTTATTTGGAAATCTTGAATATTGACTCTGTATTACTTTTAGTTTCATGACAAGATCTGTGAATGTATGTTTCTCTTTTCTTAGTTAGATTTGCTTCAACCAAGAGACATTTTACTGGAAAAACATGTTTTGATTTCAAAGTAACCTGTGAAGAGACAATGCTACGTATTTGACTCAAATGTAGAAGTATTTTTGGTAATTGGGTAGATTATAGCAGTGGGTAATTTGTGCTTCATCTCAGCTGAGATTGTGGTTTTATCATGACACTGAAAGACCGACAGAGCCGCACAACTTCATCTTTAACCTTCTTTTATTTCAAGAAAACAACTTATTTTGACTTTTGAGCAGCAGGGTCAGAGTTTAGCTGCGTCGCTCAGGATTATCAGAATAAAATGACACACGACAAACAGACGAGTTAATAAAACAGCTGATAATCTATTTTATTAATAATGTTGATGAATTAATGACCCATATTCAGCAAGAATTAAACCTGATCCACTCAAGAAAACCAAGAATGGTTGGTTTTCTTTGTCTTGGCTGATGGAAGTGAGGTCATGGTGAAAACCATTGTTTTGACCATACTTTGCTTTCTGTGCTGCTTTACATTTTTTTCATTAAATTTAAGTTTTTATACTAATTTCCATCACTTTTCTGATCATCATTTTTGACATATGAATAAAAAAAAATAATATTTTTGCAACAGAACGAAGGAGTGTGTGAACTAATCCAACTGAGACTGTGCATTTGTCATCACCCACAGGATTTTGGATAAAAATGGTTTAGACAAATCTAACACAGAAAGAAAATAAAAACTAAAAAGTACCATCATATCATCGTCTTCTGTGTCAGTAATGCTCCCCTGTGTGTCTTTTGGCTGCTTCACCTCCTGTCTTTGTGCTGTTCCTGTGGTTCTTGTAGTTGTTTGGTGTGTTTCTGTTTGGTTTGGTTGTTGCCGTCTGTGTGATTTAGCCTCAGTTCAATCATCTGGACAGTTTGTAAGTTGCTTCATATTAACCAGCATCCACCTGTCTGTCTGTCTGTCTGTTTGTGTTACAAACTAAATTACTTTAAAGTGTTGGATTAACTCGGATCAGATCGTACATTTTCATTTTCTGTCTTGCTACTTTGGTTTGTCTCAGACTGACGTGACTCAAGTCTCCTCTGGATCCTCTCATTTTTTGTGTTTCCTCCAGTTGTTTTTAAATTTTTTCTATCTTTTTTTCTACATTTATTCTCTGTTCTTCCGTTCTTGTCATCACCTCCCTCATTGTTTTCTTTGAATCCATGTTGATTTGTAAAGATTTCTTGTACTTCTCCTGTTTGTCCTCCAGACATGTTATGGCCTCTGATAGACTTTTCATTTTCTCTTCTTTGTCCCAAATATAACCTTTTATAACTTTATTAAGTTTCTTTTCTTTCTCACTCAGCTCTTTCTTCACACCCTCCAGCTGTGATATCTGTTCTTTTATGAAGTTCTCCAGTTTTTCTGTTTGTTCAGTTAGTACTGAAATCACATGTGACATGTCTTTACTTTCTTCCTCTTTTTGCTGTAACTTTTCTTTGAGTTTCGCCTCTTCTGCATCCTCCATGTTGACAAGCTTCTCTCCTTCGTCTGTTCCACCTTCACTCTTGTTCTCTGTAAAAACAGAGACTTTGACTTCAACTCGTTTCTAAGACACAGGAAGATGAAGTGATACAATAACTTCTGCAATAAAAGCTGGTAATATAAAACTTCAGTTCACCAACTTTGTGAAAAAAAAAAAAAAAAACATTAGGTTACTTTATTTTAATTAAACGCCCGAGCCATCTGTAATACTGGGGTTAGGGTTGTAATTCCAAAACAATCCACCAGGTGTCACTGTTGGTCTGCCATATCAGACATGGGGACATTTGAAATGTAAATACATTTTTCCCACGTTATACATCCAGAGGTCTTAATAAACAGAATCACATAATTCAAGAGTCAAATAATTTTCCAAAATCAGAGAGTTTTTTTTACTTTATGGTTGAGATGATAAATGTAAAATTTGTCTGAAAAAAGGATGTTAATATCATATACTAGTTATTCCTACAGTTGAAGCAGGTCACCATTTCTCATATTTTCAAAATACTGTAAATATATAAAATAAATTAAAAGTATCTAATTCCCCAAACACTTGTCCTTTCTTCAGTGGTTGTGTATTTTGATTTTTGACCATGAGATCATTGATAGATGCTCATATCGCTCATATTCATTTGAAAACAAAAACAAAAAAGGTTCAGTTACTGTCCACCAGGGTAGAGAAATAACTGAATTGCTCACATGAGAAATATTCTCTCATCCAGTGTCAAGACTCCTGTTATAGTCGTCAATAAAGTAAAAATATTGTAAATCTGAGAGAAGTAAAATAATTTTGTAACTCACTGATTTTGTTTTGTTGTAGTTTCCACAAAATTAAGAAAACTGCTGAAAACATGAGACAAAATACTGAGCTTTCATGTTGAAGGCAAAGGGGACTCACTTTGTGCAGAAACCATATTTGTGCAACATAAAAGATAATGTAGCCATTGCTAAGTTTGGGACGACTCTGAGTAGAACATAAATACTGATGAATTTCTTTGGGCCACTCCTCTTCCGTCACTTTTCTGGGAGATTTTGTGCACCATTTGTTTAAAGGGTTCAAACTTCAAGATCAATGCATGATGGTTGTTTTTCACCCACAGTAACACACTTTATAATCTCTTGAAGATAACATTGGTTTTAGTTCATTTGATTAAAAAAGAAGAAGTAGAGTTACTGTGTTATGTTCATGTACAAGTGTTGTCAGTCACAACCAATTCACAACGTGTCCTGTCACAAGGTTAAATAAGTTCCCAAATGAAACAAATCTTCAACAAATGAAAACCCAGAGACTAGAAGTTAAATATTCATTCTTAATTTGACAAAAAAAATTAAATGATAAGAAAATATTTTCAGACATTTATCATTTTACATTTGAATTAAAGATGCTAAACATCTGGCACAGTTAAACCTCTACAGATGATCTCTCAGTGCATGTTTGTAGGTACTTTAGTTTAATTTAGCTTAATGAGTGATAATAGTTTGATATTTTAAAAAGCTGCGAACTTTTTCTTAGACCGCTGAGTTATGTTTCAGGAAATGTTGACTCTTACTACTATCAAGGGTACTTTGCTGCAACCAGACTTTATTTTTTTATTTTTTTTTATTTATTTAACAACTGTTGTAATTAGCAGTTAAATACTGTTCAGACATTAAAGAAAAAAAAAATATGTTTACATTTTTGTAACAGGTGTAAACAACAAGCTGCATAAATGTAGAGAAGCAACGTAGTCACAAGACGACTTCCTCCTACTGCTCATTTGATGTCGGTCATTATAAAATGACTAAAATGTTTCTTTCTGTCACTTCTTTTAAAACTTTGATCATTCATTTAAAAAGCTACATACCTGTGCTGTGTGTCACAGTATCGTCTGACCTGCGAGACCAAAGCCCTGATATACGATGTATACTTTGGCTGTTGTGTTAGTAAAAACTATTAATAATAATAATTTTGAAAACCAGCTGGCTCTGTGATCCTGGAGAGTCCTGGTCATCCTGCAGAGGGCAGAAGAGCCCAGTGTTTTCTACTTGGATTGTGTTTTTGATGGTGTGATGCAAAATGTGCAAAATTGAGATTATGCTGCTTCATGATTAGCCTACACGTTCAGGCTCAGAAAACTATTATAACTCAGAAATCTCATTAAACCAACAATCTGAAATACTATATTTTATTTTTTTAACAGTATATTAGTAAGTAACTTTTTAAATAATATCTTAGTATAGTAAAATCACAGTCAATATGTTCAGTCTAACATTGTTAATTCAAGTGGTAATGCTACTTTGCATGTAGGTTTTCAGTCTTCACTCTATGAAACTCTGTGACTGATGCTACTTTAAGGCTCAACTCTACGTGACCTTCTTCAGACTCACCCCAACACTTTTAGTCTCTAGAAATAAGCTGCACAGGAAGTGGGAGGTCTCAGTTGTGATGCATTTATCTGCCACTCTGTCTCAGTGCCAAGACAGTGCTCAGTGGTAAGACAAGATGGAGGTGACAGGACTCTGCCTCAGTCAGGGTGAGTACTTGACCTGTCGTTAAGATTATATAAAGTTTACTAACAAAAAAAAACAGATCTACAAATTAAAGCTGATAAACATCTTTTTCTTTCTTTGTCTAGTAATAAATGTACTGATGCTTCTGGTTGCAGAAGCTCAGCATAGTTACTGTGCAGTGAAGCCTGGTAAGTAACTTGATTAATCATCATTATTTCCATTGAACCACTCACATAATTTTGTTTTTCTGTCATTGAATATATTAAAGTCAATGATGCAGTGGCTGATACATGACGCCTTCCTCCGCATCTTCCTTTCAGGCACCGTTTTTCTTCGTGTTGTTCCAAACAGCCTGCAGTTCTTTGAATATGACTCTCTTTTTATTGTGATGGGTTTGATCAGTCCACAAAGTGGAGGGTGATGAAGAAGATCTTGGGGAGATCTGGTCCTGCACAGAACAAAATTGAGGATGTCTTTTCAACAGACAGCGGAGAATACTGGTGTGAAGCTGATGGAGGAAAGAGGAGCAACTTTGTCAACATCAATATAACATGTACGTCAATATGTCGATGATGTTGCTCTATATTCTTCATGTAGCGAGAGGCAACTATTTATCTTAAGAACATAATGTTGAATGTAAAACTATTAATAATAATAATTTTGAAAACCAGCTGGCTCTTTTTAAGATAACATCCACATTGAGACTGGCTACACAGAAAACATGACCATATACAATGTTTCCAAAACTGATCAAGGACGCTACAAGTGCATTATACATAAAGCTGGAGAATCAGCAAAGAGCTGGCTGGAAGTCAGAGGTAAGATACAGTCAAAACCTTGATTAATATGCTACTTTGACAAGTTTTAAACCTCAAAATCTTCATACTTTCACAGTCTTCTTTGCTACATGAAGAGTCACATCTGCCCAATAACCGCTTCTTTATTTTGTTCATCATGACAAAGTTTTCAGCGATGCTGCTGTTGTTGGTCTTGGGGTTATGTTTTGGAAAACGCAGAGGTAACTGTATATAGAAACCGAGATGGTAATAAGATTTTAAAGTTCATGTACTGCTGATGCTTTTATTCCAGAAGTTTCCTCTCTTGTACTCCAGTGTTTTGCCTGAAGGTGTCAGAGCCAACATCACAGTCTGCGGAGAATCAAACAGGTAAGCTGCTCCCTGTAAGTGCCGTCATTATGCCATTAATTAAAGAGAATATCCTCCATCACAGTAACACGATGACTTCTATTAACCCACTGGTTGTTCAGGTTTGCTACAGTAATTCTAGTTGCAGTGCCTTGACTTATAGCCTTGACTCCAAGTCTATGTTTGTGCCAAATGTAATGAAATTACTGTAAATGATATGATGACCTTTGATCACCAAAGTACTAATCTCGTGTTTGACCTTTGACCTTTCACTACTAAAATTTAACCAGCTCTAACCAGGTTTGTGCCAAATTAGAAGAAATACCCTTTTGTCGTTGCTGAGATATGATATAGACATGTGACTGGAAAACGTGGTGACTGAGACAATGATTAATGATAAATTTATAATGTGCTTCAAGCTGTCCTGTTTAAACACAGTAACAACATCTCCTGTTTCCTGTTTCTATCAGAATCCAGACAAAATAACCATACCAGTGGCATATGTAAAACTGTGGTATATTCTCTCATCACAGCAAACATGAGCGACAGAGGTACTTTTAGTTTGAAATACAAAGCATCTTGTTTTTTAATAAAACTTACAGAAAAGAAAAGGGTCAGTTTTATATATTTATATTGTGTCATAGCACACGTTTGTGTCTGTAGCCAGAGAAACATGGCTACAAGCGCTGTAGACAAACCACAGAAGAAAACCACAGATAGAAAAAGGTGCATCAAGCAGAGGTCACATGATCCCCTTCTGTTCAACTAGATATATTTAGTTTCTTCTTATTGATCTCCTCCAGAAACAAAACACTGCTGCTATGAGTCCACTGAATAATGATGTTAGATAAAACAATAAACATTTTTGCTTTTTTCTAAAGAAGAACCAGAAGTAGCCAGTGTTATGGTCGACTCCATCATCCAGCAGACGGCAAATATCACATCAGATCACTTCTATCATACAATCGAGTAGGTGAGAATACAAAGTACTTCTTAGAGTAACTGTCTGGTTAACCATGTGATTTCAATAACTATTTATTTTTTCATCCTCAGATATTAATCTGTACAAAAAGACCAGAAATGAGCGGGAATTAATCAGCGTCATATCATCAACATTGTGTCTGTATTGAATCAGAAAAAATGATTAAAGTCAAAACTAGATTAAGTTCCCTTCTTCTTTTTCAGTGAATCGTTATTTTAAAGAAAAAACCTTTAGCATTTTTTCATGTTTCATCACATTTTTTATCTTCATTGTATAAGTTTATATGAAGAGTTCTGTCTGTTTTTTTTCTTCATGAAGAAAATGTGTTTTCAAATGTTTTATTTTCTGTATAAAAGTAAAAAGTATAAAAGTAACGAATCATTTTTGACTCGCTGAGTTTTGATTATTGAGTTAAATGTTTAGGGTATTTATTTTTGAATGAGCCTCGTGGTAGCAGCTGACTCTAGGTCAGGGTCTGTTTTTAAGACTGTGCGGTTTATGAACGTGCAGGAGTGAAACTGCTTTGATGCGTCTGAACTGTGTTAGTATGTTGTTTCTAAGAACAGAGCTGCATTTAAATACATCCACTGTAGTCGCCAAGCAACACACCGCTCTGTGACTAAAGTTTACCAGTTTTACATCTCCCAACGTTTACCATTCACACAAGAATAAACTGACAACAATAAACTATAATTCTTCAGTTCTGAGTCCAACTGAAGGTTTGTAACAAAGATAACATCTCCCACCATCATGCTATGGTCACTGTTTGACTACATCCAACAAACTTATGGGTCTTTTTATATATTCCTGAATAAAACTGTCAAAATCTAATCATCAGAGCTGAAGATGTCACCAGTATGTGTGAAGATTAAAATGTTGGTATCTGGAATCTAATGCTGCCCCCTTGTGGTTATAAAAGTGCAACTTCAAATATTTGTATCACCTTGAAACTAATGTTGAATTGTTGATGTTTCAAGGTTTAATCGTGGTATTTGACATTTGTTTTGCTGCTGTGATTCATAGGCACAAACATCAATGTTTTGAAATGTAAAAAAAAATGAATGTGCAACATGCAAACACAGTTTCACAGATCAGGAAACAGCAGGAGGAACAAAAAAAAAGTTTCTTTAATCACAAACAGAGAAAATGTGACCGATCATAGACAGATAAAACTGGATCTAACCTGAACCACCGTTATTTTAGCATCATTTTTTCCCTCCTCTGTCTCTGACGCCTGCGGTTCTGACTGAAGTTTCCTCTGAACCTCATTTCTCTGTTCCTCTAACTCCTTCAGAGTTTTATCTATCTGCTCTCTGTCTCTCTCTAGTTTTGCCTTCTTCTCTGTAATTTTAACAATCATCTTGTCTGTTTCTTCCACAAGTTTCTCTGTGTTCGTCAACAGTTCTTCATATTCTTCTTTTGTCTTCTTCAGTTTCTCTTTGAGATTTTGACGATTCTCCATTATTTTGTCTTTGTCTAATTTTAGTATTTCTTTAATCTTCTTTTCATTCTCCTTTATATCCACATTCACCTCCTGCAGCAGTGAGTTGTTTTTGTCTCTCTGGATCTTCAGATTCTTCTTCTCTTCTGTCAGGACTTTAATCATCTCTTCCACATGTTCCAGGTCTTCTTTATTCCTGTTTGAGTCTTGATCCAGTTTGGCCTTTTTCTCGTCCAAAGACTTCATTAAGTGTTTCCCTGTCATGACTTCCTGTCCTTCTCTGTGTTCTTCCATCAGATGCTGAAGTTCAAAGTCTTTATCTGACGTCTGCATCATGGTTTCTATGTGGAAACAGGAACATGATGGTGATTTTACATGAAGCTGTTGTGTTTATTTGGTTTATATCCATCAAACATATTGTTATATGAACATGTCATTTACTTACTGACTCTCCACAAAATAAAAGCACATGTGAGAACACACATGAAGAAAACAAGCAGAGTGATGGTGATACGAACTGGAGAACTTGATGGATCCACAAAGAAATCATCTGAAAGAATAAAACACAAAATACAAAATCCCATTTACAGAAACAGAGTCATGACATGTTTATGTTACAAACCACTTTATCTACCTGGAACATAGATCTGAGTCTCTCTGGTCTCGTTAATTGTCTTCTGTTGGACTCTACAGATGAAAGTGTTGCTGTTTTTCTTCTTCACAGTCACTCTGCTGCTGACAGTATAGAGGTCATCAGGACCTCTGACTGTCTCTGTAGGTCCAGCAGAGAGGAGGTTTCCCTCAGCGTCCAGCCACAACACCTCAGGCTCTGGATACCAGCCTTTAGATTTACAAACCAACACCACTGCTGCGTTGACTGCATAAATCTCAATGCCAGGTGAGGAGACAGCACCTTGAAATAAGAGAGGAGACAAAAACACTGTGACAAAGTCACATGACCGGTCCAAAACTGTCCAAACTGACAAAAGTCCAGTTACCAACAAGGAGATGAAAAGTGGTGGCGTTTAGTTTTGGGATGAAGCATCTGTACGTTCCCTCATCAGAGAGTTTGACTTTGTGGAGTTCGACTGAAAGGTCTCCACACTTTAGTTTGTGGTCGAACACAGATGTTCTTCCCATGTACAGCTGGTTCTGGTCGATCAGGAAGTCGACTCTGTCCCTCCTCTTATGGACAAACCTGGGTGTAAGGTCGGGTCTCTCCCACACCAGTGTCATGTCAGAGGCGTCCAGAGCAGCTCCCAGGTTACATGGCAACATGACATCATCGCCAATCAGTGCTACTTTTGACTGAGGCTCAGACTGACCTGAGGATGAGACAGATCAGGATCAGTCTTTGATCATGAAGAGTCCTCCTGACTGACTCTGAACCACCTGTTCATCTGTGTGTTACAACCCTGTGTCTATGGACATCATCTGTCACCACACACAACTGTCACAAACAAACAACAACAATTAAATGAGAAAACAACGTTACCTCCACAAGAGTGTGTGAGCAGAAGAACAATGAAAGTGTGATGCAAAGTCAAAACCCTGAGGTCACTGAGTCCAGGTTTAAGGTTCAGTCCGTCCTTCAGGTCAAACATCCTGCAGTCTGAGAGTGAACATACACCATGTTAGAAATGTAAGAGAGGAAATGAGTATAATATAAAAATATATAAACCACTCTACAATAAAGCATTTAGCAATAGTTCCTGCCTAATACCACCTCTTTACTTTATACTCACACAGCAAAGAAGTGCAGCTGGAAATGTGTCTCATAATACATTCATACGTTGATATCAGAGTATGATCTCTTAACAGAGCAAGATAACCAAGGAAACTTTTCCCACAGTGAACAAATATTTACTCTGCAGCAGAATAACGACCAGTAGTGACTCCAGCTTTTATCAACCAGCTCTTGGCTCAGATAGTTGAAAGATCTTTCACTGAAACTTCAGATGAGATCTGTGTATTTTCACTTTTGTTTAGTTAATTCTGGGAACATGTCATGAAACTAAAGAGTCCAAACATGAGAATTTGATATAAAAAGGTCTACGTACCAGTTGTGTGTTTCTAACAGAGTCGACTCGCCTCATGGAGCAGAACGATCAAAGTCTGCTCATAAAGTTATTTCAGTCAGGTATTTGCTTTAACGGAAATGATGAAGTCAGGAGATTTGATGGCAGGTTTCTACATATTTTCTTCTACGAAGAAATACATACATGTGTGTTATACTATGATTTAAATCTAAATGTTCTTCACTGCAGTTATTATCACTCACTCAAACAGTAAAGAAGAACAGTCTCTTTACTTCAAACAGGAAAATGAAAATTATTCTGTCGAACTCTGAGAGCTGTTAGAAGATGGTGTGATGACTGGTGACTGGCAGTAGAGGGCAGTGTGTTACTTTTCATGAGTGACTGAGCGTTGGTGTCACTGCTGAAGACCATCTTTACAATGTTTATGGTGGCGATCTGATTTAAAGTAAAGATAAAAAGATATTTCAGATATTTGTCTTTGAGCCACATATTTCCAACATACTCTGATGTGCACAAGCATTCAAACTTCATCAAAAAGTCTGGAATTAAATGTTTTTTTTTATCATTTTTTTATCAACAACTAAAGATCAACATGATTCATTTGTTCACAATAGAAATTATTATCAAAAAATGTTAAAATCATTCTGTTTTCAGATCTGTGCATCTTTCACATTTTCTACCTGTTTCCTGCCACCAGAGGGCACCGTGCACTGGTGTGTAATGATCTTCAGCACATAAACAAAATGAACAAACAAACAAACAAACAATAAACATTCAATAAAAAAAAGTTTGAACATCCTACGATCTGAGAAACTACCGACTGATCTAAATTAGTGTGATTTATTGTAATCACATGTTTATTTTAGTTTGCAGAAGTTGGTCATTAACAATTGATGGTTTATTATAAAATTCCAATGTATAAAAAAAATTAATGTACAAAAATAACATATGCAACATATAAAAAAGAGGTGAAAAATGTCATGATATAAAATAATCAGTGCAGTGTCAGTGATTTTGTATCAACAAAGAAAAACAAAGTGAAAGAGAAACAACAGTGGTTGAGATCATGTTGATGACAAGGTACAAAAATCATTTAATCATTGTCCATTTAACTGTTAATGATTCATTCATTCACTCTTCACTCTGGTTGTTCTATCTGATTTCTGTTCTGTCATTTTTTTATTCAATTGTTCTTTGTTGTTTTCATGTCTCTTCTTCATCTCTGTCATTTTATGAATCAGATTATCTGTGACTGTCATTAGTTGATCTGTAATCTGTGAATATTCCTTGTGTGGTGCTGAACGCAGTGTCAGTTTTACAGCATCTATCTGCTTCTTAAACTCTCTCTGTGTCTTCAGATCCTCCTTATGTCCATTTAATGTCTGAACAATCTCTATAACCTCATTTAATTCTCTCTCATTTTTCTCAGCCTCTTCAATAAGTTTTTCTCTCTCTTGGTCCACACCAGTCTTTTTTGTATTTGTGTCCAGTAGTGGTGATTTCAGTGATGTCTCTTCTTCTGCCTCCACTAGAGACTGATGCATCGTCTTTGGTTCTCCAGCTTCATTTTGTTCCTCCAAGTTCTTCTTGGTCTCTGTGAGAACACAACATTTACATTTTTTGAAAACTAAATTTAAGAATTTTAGAAACAGGGAAAAATGTTTAAATGAGGAAATAAATAAATTAAGAAAAATGCTCTTAAGATATCACATAAACAGACCAAAAGGTCCAAGAATTCACAAATATATTTGAGGATTTGCCCAAAAATGTTCCTGAGAGACTGTGTCCTCAGGGTCAAGCATGTGTTTTCTGAGGTCACAGTAACTTTAATATTTTGACCTCTGTCCACCAAAATCCAATTCATTTTCTGTTTTGCCAATGCCAATTACACTGGTGTCAAATTTGAGCTTGTGATGCACATAAAACTGTCTGGATGGAGAAACCTCAAAACATAAAAAGTCATAAAAGTCACATTCATGAATATTTTGTGACTTACTTTTTTTCCGACATGCAATGATGACTGTAATCAAGAGAACGGTAAGGAAACACATGAGGCCAACAATGATGATGATACGGACAGTAGAACAAGATGGATCCACAAAAAATTCATCTGAAATGATAAAACACCAAACAACATGAAAGATACTAGAGATGTGATCTGCACGAAATCAACCTGATCAATGAGAGACATTTTGTTTACCTGAGACATAGATCTGAGTCTCTCTGGTCTGGTTGATGTTCTTCTGTTGGACTCTACAGGTGAATGTGTTGCTGTGTCTCTTCTCCACAGTCACTCTGCTGCTGACAGTATAGAGGTCATCAGGACCTCTGACTGTCTCTGTAGGTCCAGCAGAGAGGAGGTTTCCCTCAGCGTCCAGCCACAACACCTCAGGCTCTGGATACCAGCCTTTAGACTCACACTGTAACATCACTCCACTGTTTTCTCCAGCGAGTTTAAACATACTCATCACAGGCGTCGAGACAGAACCTGGTGATAACAAACAAAAATAAAGTTTAAACAAAAGAACCACTTTGGCATTTTGAATAAAAAATCACTCATTTTCTGACTGAAAGTTAGATGAGAAAATATAAGTACACATATCTGTCTGGTAAATTCAACCAGCTTGTAGTGTTCAACAATTTATGCTTTCAGGGGATCACTATACATTTTAAAGTAGAATTTCTCTTTTAATATATGTAATGTCCCAGTGAGAGTTTGTACCAAATTTGAAGAAACTCCCTCATTGTATTGCTGAGATATTACATTCACATTTATGGATCAATCATAACACCACAGTCAGCATTGACTTACCAACAGTGAGGTCAACCACAGATTTTATTCCGTCTTGTGGAATAACACATCTGTAAGTTCCTCCATCGGAGAGTTTCGCTTTGGAGAGTTTCAGTGAAATGTCTCCACACTTCAGTTTGTTGATGGGCATTGATGTTCTCCCCATATACAATGGGTGCTGATCAACCAGGAGCTCCAAACTGTCTCGCCTCAGATGGACAAACCTGGGCTTCAGGTCTGGTCGCGTCCACTCCACCGTTAAGAATACAGCATCGGTATCGGGGTTTAGGAGACATGGCAAAATGACATCATCACCAACCATTGCCAATATTTGTTGAGGTTGATGATTTGTCTGAGTTTGACCTGAGGAGGGACACGTCTGTTAGTAACATATTAAACCTGGAGAATATGGCAGATGTTACGCCTGCTCAGCATCATCATTCTGAGTGGGTTAACATGCTAATGTTAGCATTCAGCTCAATGTAATGCTGTCACACTTATGGTATGTAACTTACCTCCACAGGAGTGTATAAGGATCAAGAGGACGACAGTGTGATGTAAAACCAACACACTGAGGCCACTGAAGTAGGTTCTAAATGATTGTTTGTTCTTCATGTCGAGCATTCTGAATCCCTACAAGAATCAAATAAATCAACAAATTAGACTAAAAACCCATTTAACTTCCCTGAAATTGACCCTTTACTCTGTGCAATGTTACTTTGCCTACACAGGATGATTTCTTTATTTTTTAGGGGGGTTCAGTACCTTTACCTACATTTAAGCTTTAGAAAAGTTATTTTTATCTGTGCACATTTTTATGACCTTAATGTTGACTTCTCCCCCGACCATAAACACAGGATTTTTTCTATACCAATTCCTCTAACCCCAACCCAAAGATGAATTTGGTGCAGAACATGTGAGAATAGCCAATGCAAATTTGAGCAATGACCTTTGAGAAAAACATTATTCCAAACTTCATTTTTTCTTTTGCAGTACACATTCACAGTTTTTACCCCAAACCATCTAAATGGATTCTTTGTATTTACACTCATATTTGTGTGTATGTAAATATATACTATCTATGTGTGTGTATTTACACATGCAGCTCTACCTTTACACCAGCCTTTGCTGTTCAGTGTAGGTTCATTCAGGGATATGTTTGTATTAACAGAGTATGTTAATCTTTAACTAACAGAAACCACTTCCTTTTTCTATAACGACAGTGAAGCATTTTACAGTATATCTACAAATCTACAGTGTTCAAGCCAGTTGAATTACTGTATAACATAGAGGTGTTCACACATTATGTTCATAATAGTTCATAAAAGTTTTGTTGAACAACGAAACTTTGAAACCACAGGAATATGTGAATGAAGATCTGTGAGCAGAGAGCAACTATAATGTCAAACTACCCATTATTCCACAAATTAAAGCCTTTAAGGTTTCTTTCATAAGGAAGGAACTGGTACAACTTTTTCTTTAACATACCAAAATATTTAAAGTAATAGACCAACATACCTGCTACTTGTATCAGTGGTGACACCAGTCCAAACTAGTCTGCAGAGTCCACAGTCTGCAGATGAAATATCTAGTTAACCCAACCTACGGTGATGTGATTGATTGATTGTGTGTGTGTGTGTGTGTGTTTATTGGTTTATTGTTTTTAATACAGGCTGCAGTGGTAGCATCTATCAGTGGTTAATATTTTGCTACTAGAAACAGCTAAAACTTCATTGTACCTGTTTCCTTATGGTCACAGTTTGTACATGGTGCTAATATTACTAAATTAGTAAAAAAAAAAAAAAAAAAAAAAAAAAGACTTTATGTAACATTCTTCAGAACAACAGTTACAGAAGGTCTCACACATATAATTCTATATTTAATATACAAAATTCAAAGAATTCAACTTGTATACAAAATCTTATAAATGTGCAAATCATAAACGAAACTTCTGCATTTCAGGTGGAAATATTATTTTTGCTTTTCAAAATTATATTATTACAGGAAAGATAATGTTCTTATTTTTTTACATTTTTAATTACTAAACCTGAACCATCATGGATTTATTAGTATCAAAATTTTAACACAGGTGTGTTTAAAATGAGGTTTGCTACAGCATGTAGAGCCCAACCATGAGTTATTTAACACAAAACAGCATTTGCATTATTAGTAGAAATGAATATAGCATATTAGTAGATATGAAAAGGTGTAATGTTTGTATAATAGACAGGGTTGTCTTCTGCATCTGCAGTTTAAACTGGTGTCACTGGGCAGCTGGATCCTCAGATTCTGGCTGAATTTTCAATTTGCCTAAAATCTTGACTCTATCACCTATTAGTTCTTCATGGTGGACGCTGTTGTTGTTAAGCCTCAGTCACAGTTGACGTGTGGTCATCAGGTACATGCACGGATTTGTCCTCGTCTGACACAGCTACAGAGTCTAAAACATGATTAAACAACCGTTTAATCTTTATCTTTATGCAGCGACACCAAAATTAATATGAATGAATGTGCAGTCCAATAGAGGAATAAAATTAATTCTTAAAAGAAACTAATGATGCTGAGTGTGTTCTCTAAACTTCTTTAGTAATTTGGTCTTGTCAGAAACTGACAGTTGAAGAGGCACATTCAGTTTGGTCTTATGTTATTTATTTTAAAGTGATAGTGGTGTCAGTTGAACCCAGAGCTGAACACCCTTTAAAGAGCTAGATTACATTGGTCAAACGAATGTTGCCTTTGACTGTCTTTTGCTCAGAGCCGAATGTGCTTGTGACCTGCAGCCAAACATATCTAAATTGTCATTTTTTAACCACTAATAAAGCTCAAAATATCACCACCTCAGCAGTAGCATGAATAGGGTCCCTACACATAAACTGAAGTACTGATATGTCATGTTGAGTATCCTGTCGGTGTATTGTTGCTTATTTTGATTATTTTCTATTATGTGCTGTGTTTTGCTAAATTGCGTGTGTTACTTATTTTATATGTATTTTGGAATTTCTCCAGTTTGTTATTATTTTAGTGGGGTTCCTTCAGTTGAGGATATGCATGTTTGGAAATACCCGACTATGATTTTAGGCAGTAAATGCAACCTCCTGACTGACAACTGCACCAGCCAATCAGATCAGATCGATATGACGCTAGGTAGCCGGATGCGGGTGTGCTTCTTTTTAAAGGGTAGACGGCACACGTGGAAGAGACGCTGAGGACCACGAGGGCCGTCAGAGACGCGAGCGACAGTGTATTGGAGACCTTTGGACGCCGAGGGCAGAAGTAGGAACCTCTGCTACAAAGCCGATACACTGTAGCTGCAGCCTGACCACCCTGAACCAGTGAAGCGCACCCTGTGTTGTAGAGTAGACTGCTGCTCATCTCCTGTGTTCCAGGTGTGCAGCGTCGCTGGAGCCAGTGGGGAAGGAGAGTAGCGCGATCCACGGTGAAGTCGCCAAGACTGGAGGACGGTTGCGGTGGTTGACCCGCGTGGTGGAAGAGAGTACAGGAGGACAAAGACTGGAGTCTGGTCGTGAGCTCTTGGACTGTTGAATTTTAATATTGTTTTATCTTGTTTTAAAAAGGAGAGGCTCTCCCCTCACTTGTAAGAAAAGACATTACCCTACATTTGACTTGGCTTGTGTTTGGGTCTCAGTACTGCTCACCCTTGTGAAAAAGAACTTAAGTCGAGAATCTGATGGTTTGTACTAACAGTCACTGTTGGGTATTGTAAACAGATAAATCAAACCAACCTTATTACATATAACTTGGCAAGTGAACCTAGAGTTTATTTAAAAACACTTTTAGAAGACTTACCCAACGTCTTCTATACACCCCCATGTCGTCCATGTACTAAATGCAACACAAAGTGAAGAAGATTAAAATTCACATGTACTTTACTGTTTGCAGAAGTTTTAGCAAATGTCAGTTAATAATAGTTTGTATAAACTTTGAAAATAGCGACATACAATAAGAATGGTCTGGTGCTGCATTCAGTAATTAACTTGTACGAACTTTCCCACAACCTGGAGGTGACTGGAAGATGTTGGGGTGTTTGACTCCTTGTCTTGGACTATCACTTTAATATAAGTACAAAACCTGCATCTGCAAAAATATGGGTATAAATTTACGAAACGAATTTTCTGATTATGAGAATGGCCCCATTGTTTATTTATAAAATACTGCGTTCACCATTTTACTTCACGACTAACGAAGCTGCATTGTGGTTCAGAGAACTTTGTGACACAAATAAACACGTGAAATAAATGGGCGGTGTGGCTGCTGTACGTTAAGCTGTAAGCCTCATATAACCGTTCTATGTGGTTTTAAACTTTTTTTTTTTTACCTCTGATAGTTGTCTGACATGAAGTTCGATGCTGAACTAGTCCTACAAGCAGCATCTGAGCCACCAACACAACACTGATCCCGATGCAGCGCAGGATGTAGAGCTGAGGAAGATAATGCAGGTCTTCATCAGGTGCTGAAGTAGCTGCCATAATTAGCAAGAAGAAGTTAGTTTCACACTACTGATTCTTAAAATTCCTGCAAACTTAAAGCATCAGAGTATCTCACCTCTGACAGTCAGCCAGGTCTCTCTTGACTCTCCAGATCCAGAGATGCTGCACTTGTAGAGTCCTTCATCAGACCTGGAAACACTGTTGATGGTCAGGTCTCCTGTGGAGCTGCTCCTCAGGAACAAACCATCTTTATAGAAATCAGCTCTGAGCTTGGAAGAAGTTAAATTTCCTCTACAGCGCAGAGTCACACGATCTCCTATCGCAGGAAGAGCAGGACTCTCCAGGATCACAGAATGAACTGTTTGACACAAGATTTGAAAAACATTTTGTGTTAAGACATTTTCTATGCTGAAAACATGTTTCTATAAAGATTTTATGTACAGTAGGTCATAGCTCATTGATGGGGAGAACTACATTGTTGATCTGCTGATACTGTGACCCAACCCCTAGATAAGCTGCTGAAAATGGATAGTTTTATTTTTGAAACATCAGAGTATCTCACCTCTGACAGTCAGCCAGCTCTCTGTTGACTCTCCAGATCCAGAGATGCTGCACTTGTAGAGTCCTTCATCAGACCTGGAAACACTGGGGATGATCAGTTCTCCTGTGGAGCTGCTGTTCATGAACAAATCGTTTTTGTAGAATCCAGTTGTGGAGCTGGAGGAGGTCGACTTCTCTCTGCAGCGAAGAGTCACATGATCTCCCTCCATCACAGGAACAGCAGGACTCTCCAGGATCACAGGACGAGCTGGATCATAGGAGGGTTTTAAGTTTTATTTTGTGGTTAGAACTGGTTTATGTTGAAGAAAAACTTCATAGAGTTAATGTAATATTTACGTACCAGAGACAGTGATGTTGACAGAGTTGCTTCTCTTTTCTCCCATTTCACACCAGTATTCTCCACTGTCTAACCCAAATGCAGTTTTAATTTTGCAGAGAACTGCTGATGAACATATTGTGTGTTGCCTTGAATGACCTTCCTCTTCACCCTCCACCCAGTCAGTCCCTCCAGTCCCTCACAGCTGACAACAATGGAGTCATATTCAAAGTGCTGCTGTTTGTTTGGAACAACCTGAGGAAAACCTGTAGAGAATCAGAATGTATCAGTCTATGCCCTTTAAAAAAGGAGAACATCAGGAGTTGATTAAAGTGCTACATACCTGCAGTCTGAGAACACATGAACTCAGCCTTTAAAACCAACAGCAACAATATCTTTATCACTGTAAAGACAAGAGACAGAGCTGTGATCGTTTCATTGTCTTTGTCATTAAATATGACTGAATCTACGTCAGAGACAGAGTCAGTACTCACTCAGTCTGAGGCAGAGAGCTGTGACCTCCATGTTGTCTTGCTGCTGACTGACTGAGCGTCACACTCACTTCCAGATATAACAGGTGACAACTTCCTCTTCCTGTGTCTCTTCTGTTGACTCAGAGTCACAAACAAGGCTTCAGTCACCAGGGGAGACAGAGAGTCAAAGCTGTTCTGAATATTCATAAAAATAAGAAGACTACAACATTACATCAATGAATCTGAGTGTGTCATTGTGTCATATTCATATTTGTTATTTCTACTTAATCTTTATGTGTTAAGGGACATTTGATGTTTATCAGTTTAATCGAAGCTCATTTGTTCGTAAATTGACTTTTAACGTAAAACTATTGAGGCCCTGAAAGGCAGTGGAGGGTTGTTTGTTTGTTTTTTTTTGCCATGAAAATTTCACTAAACTGCATGAAAATGTATCTCACCTTCATGTCAAGTGCAACTGTCATGAAGTTCATTGTTGTGTGTGTAAATGTTTCTGTTGTATGTAGCGTAGAAAAGCAACATTTTATTTTTCTATTCATGTTTAATTCTTTTATTTTGTACATTAGAAAACACAGTTGATGTTAAGACATGTTCCTCCTCTAGTTCACATCAGACAGGTCGTGTGTTAACAACAGGATTCATCTCTTCACATTGTTGATGATCAATGTTACATCATCATTAAGATGCACACAGGTCCCCAGTAAAAATAACAAGGTGTGATGATCCTCTTCACATGCAGGTTGAACTGGTGTCGCTGAGCAGCTGGAGCTTCCTGACTCTGGTTTGGAGACAAATTTTAATAAGGTGAATTCTCAATTTATGTAAAATCTCAATAGATTTTATAGTTTCTTGACTGAGCTGAAAAAAGATGAATTTATAGGATACTAAAGCTAAAACTAGCAAGACTAATTATTCTATAAATGATCAATTAACTGTGAAACCACAGTTTATTCAGTGTTATATCCATTAACTTGAACAGACCATATGTTGCTTTGTGAGGAAACTGATCAACAGCTCAGTAGAATTACCTTTCACCATGGTGGTTGTAGTTGTTAAGTCTCAGCCAGGCTTAAGGTGTAGTAAACAGCTGCATGTGAGGATTCGTTTGTATCTGATGGAGACACAGTTACAGAGTCTGAGGGAGCACATGACCTGTAGTAGCAAGCATGCATCATTAGGAATGAGTGTTTTTTTTTTTTCATTATTTGTTGGTGACTGAGTATATTTGCTGTTAATGATAGAGACAGTGTAGGGCACAGGTGTCAAATTCCACATAGGGCTGTGTGGCTGCAGGTTTTCTTTTCAACCAGTCAAGATCACACAGTTTGACCAACCAACTGTGTGAAGACTGAGATAAGTTAATTAAATAAGTCATGTCTGATGCTGCTGCTTGGTTGGAATAAAAACCTGCAGCCACACAGCTCTTAGAGGAACAGGTCTGACACCTCTGGTGTAGAGAAACAGGAATGGAGGAGAGTACATGCAGGAAAGCTTATCTAGATGGGGATTTGAACTCGTGAACAACTGCATGGCATAGATACACCAAGGTGGTACTACGGCATAACAAGCGAGGCTAGTGAGTCTATGTGTCACTGTTGCATCTCTCCAGGTCACTGGTGTGTGAGTGAGAAGAAGAAGCTCTGACTCGTTTGGGGAGAAGACGTTTGACGCCACCTGTTGGTTTAGACCCCTGGTCTCTGGACCCTGAATATAAGACAAGTTGTCTTTTTGTACTTTTTTCTAGAGGAAAAATACCGTCTTATATTCAGGTCAATTCGGTACTTATTTTTCCCCGGATGTGCAGTATAAAGGAAAAGCTCTAATTGTGTTTTAAAGCATCATGCAGGTGACTCCCACATTAATATGACTGACTGAGATGTTCAATAAGTTAATAATATTCATCACAAATAAAACTGCTCCTGTTTGTCCAATGACCAACATGTGGCGAGAACAAATGGCAAAAGATGTTCTTCAGTCTGACAGCTGCGAGCGTAGCGACAAGCACATTCAGTCTCTTCTGTCATATATTGTAATTAAAGAACCCGCGTCTGAGAAAGTACGTGTTTAAACTCACGATGTGTCTTCTGATTATATCAATGTCTCATTTATTTATAAAATACCGTGTTCTGCATGAGACGGTTCAGAGCGCTTTGTCTCAGACTTAAAATAAAACTGTGGTGTGGTTTGTTCAGAGTAGCTGCTGCTGTTTCTCATGTGGTTTATGTTCAAGATGCTACAAATAAAGTCCCCAATGATCAGCACCTGCACTCTGACAGTTTGGTCTATAAATGTAACCTGACTGGTTCTTTTTTTCAGGTTGTGACACCAAAGCATTGTCACATGCAAAGCACCGTATCTGCTGTCACACACTCTTTCATTAATTGATGTAAAGATGTTACATTCCGTTCTGTGGTTGTGGTGTAATTTACCTTTCATATTTCTGGGTTTTGTATCTGCATATGTTTCCTGAGGTTCTTGAGCCAAACAACAGGCCTCTGCAGGCACTGAAACATGATAAAAACACACCTCACATATAAGCATCATATAGGTATAATGATTAACACACAATGTCCTAATCCTCCGTGCTATATGAGCATTCTAGCATAAAATAATCAACCATATTAGTTCAGCCATAAAGTTGTAAACCTTATGTTTCACTGGTTCACTTAAAATAGATATTAGCGTGTTTCTGCTGCCGCTACATTACCAGCATTAGCACGAACAGCCATTTCCTTGTCAGTCACGCCAAAAGCTTCAGTCATTGCTATGTTTACAAGATGACAAGATTATAATTCATCCTCTGAGCACATGCTGCAGTGACTGTTGTAGGGACTGTTGTAGTTCAGTGAAATAGTATGAAACCACTCTATGTACAGTAACTATTCACCTGTGTGTGGAGAAGACGAGGACTGACTGAAGGAAGGAGAAGTTAGAGGAGCTTCTGTCTGTAAAGAACCTAAGAAAAACAAAACAAGTTAAATGGCAACGGTCTTGAGGAGCCATAAGAGCAGGTTTAGTGCTCGGTGGCAGTAAAGTTACAAGTTTCTACTAAATAGTTGTCATTCTCTGTACCTCTGATGGATGTTTGATGTTTATGGCATTGACACAGTCCCACCAACAAAACAACCAACAAAACACCAGCACCGGAGACGAGCAGCATGAAGAGCTGAGGGAAGCTGAGGGAAAACTGGAAAGCTGAACTGGAAACTAGCACAATAAAAGTATGAAAACATTAGTGTTTGTACAGATTCTATGAAGCTTCAAAGCATCAGAGTATCTCACCTCTGACAGTCAGCCAGCTCTCTGTTGACTCTCCAGATCCAGAGATGCTGCACTTGTAGAGTCCTTCATCAGATCTGGAAACATTGGGGATGATCAGTTCTCCTGTGGAGCTGCTGCTCATGAACAAACCATCTTTATAGAATCCAGTTGTGGAGCTGGAGGAGGTCGACTTCTCTCTGCAGCGAAGAGTCACAGGATCTCCCTCCATCACAGGAACAGCAGGACTCTCCAGGATCACAGGACGAGCTGGATCATAGGAGGGTTTTAAGTTTTATTTTGTGGTTAGAACTGGTTTATGTTGAAGACAAACTTCATAGAGTTAACGTTGTAATATTTACGTACCAGAGACGGTGATGTTGACAGAGTTGCTTCTCTTTTCTCCCATTTCACACCAGTATTCTCCACTGTCTGATGCATATGCAGTTTTAATTTCACAGGGTCCTGTCGACGTCTCCCAGGTTGATGAACATATTGTGCTGTTGCCCCTGACCTTCCTCTTCACCCTCCACCCAGTCAGTCCCTCACAGCTGACAACAATGGAGTCGTATTCAAAGTGCTGCTGTTTGTCTGGATCAACCTGAGGAAAACCTGTAGAGAATCAGACAATGAGATGAATCAACTGCACAATTAAACCAGAAATACATCCTGACAACAGTTTAGACGACATCTCCTCTTAAGTTACGGCTCAATAAATATGAAATATCAACAAATTAAATTAAGTTTAAAATTACTTTATTTTTTGGTATAATTGTAGATACCTAAATATTTAATTTGGGCCCACAAGGAAATGTAAAGTAGGGATACACTGACACATGATAAGTATGAAATATCAACATGTTAAATTTACAGATATTTAGGTTAGAAATATACAGACGACAGAAGTTTAACTGGATGACATCGATGACATCGAGTCTTTTCAGCGACAAATAAAAACTTTCCTCCGTCATTCCTAAATGCATCATGATCCAGGAAAAATGAATAACAATAATAATGAATAATATTTGTATGAGTGGTCTGACTGCTACTCACCAGCTTCCTAGAGAGAACTGAGGTGAAGTTGTGTAAAAAACAGCAACAACACATTCATCACTGGAGACAAAAGAAGACGTCACATACGTCCAACACGTCCTGTCTCCTCATTATTTTAACTCTTAACTTTTTCAACCATGTGTTCATCAGTTCATCAATACAGTCTAGATGATTAACATCAATTAACACACAGGGAAGAAAATAACTTGACTGAATCTAGAGTCAGTACTCACTCAGTCTGAGGCAGAGAGCTGTGACCTCCATGTTGTCTTGCTGCTGACTGACTGAGCATCACACTCACTTCCAGATATAACAGGTGACAACTTCCTCTTCCTGTGTCTCTTGTGGTGACTCAGAGTCACAAACAAGGCTTCAGTCACCAGGGGAGACAGAGAGTCAAAGCTGTTCTGACAGTCAACAGCAGTTTTGTGGTTTTGAGACACACACTGACAGAGCTGCTTTAAAGAGACATGTATCATCTCACCAGGTGGCACCAGAGAACCTTATTTCACACCACATGATGTCACCTATGTGTGGTCGTCTGTTGTCTATTTAAAGTCTGAAGTTATTTCCTATTTAAGAGAATAAAAAAATAATAATAAAAGTAAATAGTAAAATAATAATAATACACACATGCATGATCAAACACACATGCATGTTTTGCTATACATCCTTGATGTTTTTCTAGGACCAGAACCATTTTATTCATCCTCCTGGATTCAGGATCAATTTGACTCTTTTTCAAGGATTTTTTTTTTTTTGAAAAAAGAACAATATTCCATTACATGCTTGTGTTTTAATCAACACAGGTTAAATCAGTTGTCATCAGTCAAACCGTCACGTGTGGATGGCGTCAGAGGACATTAGACTGACTTACATTTATTTCCTGGAGACTATCTCTAATCTCTTTATCTACATTTTAACAGTTTGTTAAGATTAAAATACACCCCCCCCCTTCCCCCACTGCAACTGTATGATCTTCTGTTCCACTCTGTCCAATTCTGACCTCTGTTGGACAAAAGCATCATTACATTGTCAAATCACTTTGACACAATGACCTCATCCAAGTAGCCACTGTTAATCTTTGCATTTGGTGTTTTCATGACGGTGAAACAAGACCCCAAAATGCTGAGAGCAGGGACGTCACTGTATCTTAAAGAATCATGTCAATTAAGACTTGACAACTTCTTTTTTTTCTGAACTCCTGATACTTTTCACATCTCACGGGTGTTACTGAGATAACTCACATGACCCAACATGTATTGTTTTTGTTTGTTTTTTTGAGAGATGTCATTGACCTTGACCACTAGAACATAACCACTTACTTCTTTGAAGTCTGGTCCATTTGAAATCCATTAAATGCTGTCCCCCAGAGGTTACAATTTGTCAGTGAATTTTTACACATGTGAAACATCAAATATTTTCCTTGGCTCTGTCAAATATCACATAGAATATAGTTTTGAAGTATGAATATTGTATGATTGAATAAGTACACATATACAATGTTTATGTAATTGACATTTGATTGACTGATGTGGTCTGATTTGAGATTATTGTAGTAAAACTTTTATTTATTTTATTGCCAAGATGCATTAGCTAATTATTAGCCAGTGTTAATTGGAAATGAATACAGAAATATCTTGACTCGAACACACTGAAAAAAGCTTAAAGATGCTGCAGCCCAAGTTTTACATAATATAGATCTAATATTATAAACAACTTTTTGAACTTGAATGCTATTCTGAATTATGGAACAAAACTCAACGCATTGCTCTTTAACCATCTTTAAACGTAATGTTTGTGTTTTAACTTTAGAAACTGTCACAGAGCTGTGACCTTCCTGCTGATTGTTTCAACATAAGACTGAACTGCTCATGAACTTCCTGTATCTGTTGCAGCTTATTTCTGGAGACTGAAGCATCAGCAGGTCTAACCATGAATCAAACATCTTCCCAAGAGAGAGAGAGAGCTTTTATAGTGGCTGGTTTTGTCAGCCAAACACTTTGGTCTGAGTATTTCATTAGCCATTGGTTTGGGTACTGTGAAATGTCATTTGGTGCAGGCATTTCATAGTTAAACAACAGCCCTTATCTACCACCAGGGGGGCGGGTGAGATGTACTTTGTGCTTGATGCTAATTAGAAGATACTGCATTTCTAAAAGGGGAGAAAACATTAGCAAAACATTAGTGTCGCACTCAGCATCATGTGTGAGTGTAAGCATGCAAGATTAGCATTTAGTTTGACAACAATCAAAAAACAGACAACATAAACTTTTCTGCTCTGCTGTGATTTTAATATGAAACATAATTTGACACCAGAACATGTGAGAACAAACAATGTCAGCATTGTGTGGTTTCACTCTTCCAATGATAACTCTTCATTCTGGGGAAGAAAAGACTGGAGATGCAAAGGTGGATGCTGGGTCATGGTGGGCACTGTTGGCTGAACAACATTACTATGACCGAAAGCGTGAGTTTTCCGTGACTGACTGTTTTTTCCATACCAGCTCAGTGGAATTACCTTTCTTTTCATGGTAGATTTAGTTGTTAAGCCTGAGCCAGGGATAAGGTGTGGTAAACGGGTACATGTCAGGATTCATCCCTGTCTGATAGAGACACAAGTACAGAGTCATGAGTGAACAGTTGTGTTAACACTGTCTGGGTCTGTGTGAAGAGCCCATAAGGGCTCAGTTGTCAACTTATTTATTTTTCTCTTTCATTCCTCTAAGATGCACGGTACAAAAAAAATGAAAACATTTTTATGCAGATGACACCGTAAATAACGTGACAATATTAATTCATTCAAAAAACTGACTCTGTTTGACCCTGTTGTCAACATTTTCAGATTTAAATCATCTTCCATCATTTGATCTTGTGTGAAGTTGACAGTTTGGCATCTCTAGTATCGCCTTCTGTTATTTATCATAATGAAGGCGTGAAAGTTACATCGGAGAAAATACAAGTCTAAATTTGAAAAGTCTAAAAATGAGACTCGCCTCATTGTTTATTAACTCAGAACTAATGAGACTACAGGAGATGGTGCAGAGCGCTTTATGTCACAATTAAAATAAATGTGTGGTTTTGTTTGCTGCTGCACAGAGAGATGTGAGCTTCATCTATTTCTATCTGTGGGTTTCAGGTGTGTTTTTTAGCCTGAGACACAATTTAAAAAATGCTGCAATGACGAGCAGCGTCTGCAGCTTCTGTCTGATGGTTTCTTTTCTAAATATCTCATGAGTAAAGTCATTTTATGGTCATAACATTGAAGCAGTGTCTTTTCATACGAACTGTCACAAGGTGTCTTCTGTGTTTGTGTTTTTCTAAGTGTTATGTGTAATTTACCTGTTTTTATCCTGGGTTTTATAACGACTGCATATGTTTCTTGTGGTTCTTCAGCTACACCAGCCTCTGCAGACACTGAAACATGACAAAAATACATCTTACTTATGTGCATAAAGAGATTTGTACCTTGTTGCTGCCGCTACATAACCAACAGTAGCATTAACAGCCATTTCCTTATCAGTCTCACCAAAGCTTCAGTCATTCTTGCATTTCTATGAAACAATAGATTATAATACATCCTCTGAGCACATGCTACAGTGATGAAATTGGCCAGAGCTATGTGGTTAGCATGCTAACTTCAATAGATAAGATGACACAGGTTAGGACTGGTGGTGTTTTCTATGTCTGGAGAGCTGTTGGCAACTGAATGTTTGATGTTGAACTGATGGTGTTTCTGCTGCTAATGCAACTGTTACCTATGTACAAATAGCAACAGACAGCAAAAATGTGCATTTAACACTCCTTGCTGGTGTTTCATGAACTAGTAAGTTCTAATGTGTATGCAGGGGATTTAGTCCCAGCAGAACAATGAACAGAACTTCAAACCTCTTAATGTACAGTAACTATTCACCTGTGTGTGGAGAAGATGAGGACTGACTGGAGGAAGGAGAAGTTAGAGGAGCTTGTGTCTGTAAAGAACCTAAGAAAAACAAAAGACAAGTTACAATGGTGATGACCTTGGTGAACCATCAGAACAGCTCAGTGGCCACGATGCTACAGGTTCCAATTCTCTGTACCTCTGATGGATGTTTGACGTTTACGACATCGCCACTGTCCCACCAACAGCAGCAGAACAACCAAAAAAACACCAACACCAGAGCCAAGTAACGAATAGAGCTGAGGGGAAGACTGCAGCTCTTCATCAACTGTAGGAGAAATAACCAGGATGGTAACCGTCTGAATGAATGTCAGTGTTTGTTAAACTTCAATCAAACTTTAAAGCATCAGAGTATCTCACCTCTGACAGTCAGTCGACTCTCTGTTGACTCTCCAGATCCCGAGATGTTGCACTTGTAGAGTCCTTCATCAGACCTGGAAACACTGGGAAAGATCAGGTGTCTCCTGTGGAGCTGCTACGCAGGAACAAACCATCTTTATAGAAATCAGCTGTGAAGTTGGATGTTGACGTCTTTCTGCAGCGAAGAGTCACATGATGTCCCTCCATCACAGGAAGAGCAGGACTCTCCAGGATCACAGGACTCACTGGACAATACATAGGTCAAAGTTTAGGACGGTGACAGGTGAGTCAGTGCAGCATCTGCAGTAAGTCATGCACTGTAGGAGACTGTCATGATGAAGATGGAGCTCAGCCAGGAACAAACAACACAACCAGAGGAGGGACTGCCTCTGAATGCACCATGAGGAGCTGAGGACAGGGATAACTGGACTACATTGTTGACTCTACTGGGATAAAACACTAACAGAGGAGGAATGTAGATCTTTGCATCGGCAAATAACAAACTATCATCACATTTTATTTTTGAAGCGTCAGACTGTCACCTCTGACAGTCAGCCAGCTCTCTGTTGACTCTCCAGATCCCCAGATGCTGCACTTGTAGAGTCCTTCATCAGACCTGGAAACACTGGGGATGATCAGTTCTCCTGTGGAGCTGCTGTTCATGAACAAACCATCTTTATAGAATCCAGTTGTGGAGCTGGAGGAGGTCGACTTCTCTCTGCAGCGAAGAGTCACATGATCTCCCTCCATCACAGGAACAGCAGGACTCTCCAGAATCACAGGACGAGCTGGATCATAGGAGGGTTTTAAGTTTCATTTTGTGGTTAAAACTGGTTTATGTTGAAGAAAAACTTCATAGAGTTAACGTTGTAATATTTATGTACCAGAGACGGTGATGTTGACAGAGTTGCTTCTCTTTTCTCCCATTTCACACCAGTATTCTCCACTGTCTGATGCATATGCAGTTTTAATTTTACAGGGCCCTGTCGACGTCTCCCAGGTTGATGAACATATTGTGCTGTTGCCCCTGACCTTCCTCTTCACCCTCCACCCAGTCAGTCCCTCACAGCTGACAACAATGGAGTCGTATTCAAAGTGCTGCTGTTTGTTTGGAGCAACCTGAGGAAAACCTGTAGAGAATCAGACAATGAGATGAATCAACTACACAATTAAACCAGAAATACATCCTGACAACAGTTTAGACGACATCTCCTCTTAAGTTACGGCTCAAAAAAATATGAAATATCAACATGTTAAATTTAGAGATATTTAGGTTAGAAATACACAGATGAGCGAAGTTTAACTGGATGACGTTGAGTCTTTTCAGCAACTTTGGTTCTGTTCAAATGACACCACAAACATGAACGTGGTTCAGTCTTTGAAAGGGACAGAAGTTACATTAAAATGCATCACTGTCACAGAAAAACCAGAATAAAACTTTTATTAGTCGTCTGACTGCTACTCACCAGCTTCTTGAGAGAAACTGAAGTGAAGATGTGCAAACAACAGCAACAACACATTCATCACTGGAGACAAAAAGAGACGTCACATGTCTGTACCGTTCATTTCTCCAACAATTGGTCATCAGTACATCAATTCATTCTGGGTTGCAGGAATGCTATTTTATCACATATAAACTCTCTTCAAAAGGCAATAAAATAACTTGACTGAATCTACGTCAAAGACAGAGTCAGTACTCACTCAGTCTGAGGCAGAGAGCTGTGACCTCCATGTTGTCTTGCTGCTGACTGACTGAGCATTACTCTCACTTCCAGATATAACAGATGACAACTTCCTCTTCCTGTGTCTCTTGTGGTGACTGAATCAACAGCAGCTTTGTGGTTTCTGAGACACACACACTGACAGAGCTGCTTCAAAGAGACATGTATCATCTCACCAGGTGGTAACAGATATGCTTTTTCATCACGTATAGTACAGTTCTCATATCTGTAAATAGTTTCAGGCTTTATTCAGCTGACATCATGGCCCTGTTTCTGCAGCCATTTGTATCAGTGACCTCATAAGCGATGGCCAGAACAAAACTTGAAGCTTATTCTTCACCACAATGCAGCTCAACGGCTGCATTGATCAGTCAGTCCACCAGAACCTGAACCGTTATTCTGACTACCTAAAAACCACATCAAACCTCCAACCAGTAATTCCTTCATGATGGGGTCTGCCCCCTGCTGGACATTGGCCTCTTATAACAACACATACACATAAATAACTTAAATTTACAACTACTGTTGGATTTTATGAGCCAAACCACCCAACAGGATGTAGCAGGTCCAAAGGTAAAAAAAACCCTGGGGTATTTTATTGGCATTAAATATAAAACTATAGGTCTGATATAAGCTAAGAGGAAACAAGTTGAGTATGTTAGGATTAGAAACAGAGATCTCTGCTCATTCAGTCCAGCTTGAGCTTGATGGGGAGGAAATAAGCATAAAATTTTAATTTTACGGTTTGGGAGAAAATACACAGGTTTATTGTCGGATATTTCATTCTTGACTTTGACCCTGAACAAGACCGAGAGACACTACACGGGTTGGTACGATTTTTACATTAAATACTGGTTTTAAGATATTATGTTATATCTTACACTGTTGTTAGTGTTAGTTATAGTTTCTCCTTAGATTCAAAGTCAAACTTCAGTCAACTTTGACATATTTGTGACGTCTGTGGTGAGTCACACGCCGTCAGTTAAACTGAACCATAATGTGGATTAGAATAACAAAGAAATAACTTATAAAAATGAAGACAAATTTACTTACATGGAAAATCTGTGTAATTGTTTTAGCTGCTACTTCATAATCTAGTTTTGTTTGAGTTACTGACACGAAAAACAATGATATTTTAGACTGAACATGTCTCAGGTGATTTAGGGTTGACTTTTTTTTTTTCAGGGCTTCAGGATGACTCACAGGAAGGATGGACTCTTGGACACTCGACTCTGTGAACTTGGTGTTTTGGTTTTGTGTCACACTGTTGTTCTCCTTCTGCTAACACAACCTTGCAGAGGTAACAATGACATCTTTAAACTATCTGGTTACTGGAAATGTTGGAAAATTCACGACACTGTCATGATACTGTAATTTCTGCTCATGTTCTGTAATTCCTGCTCATTATGTACTGTAATCTCAGTTTATCGTTTTGGTGTGAATCAATTCAAATCTGACTGATGTAAAGGAATAATATCTTTCTAAAGGTAACCATGGTCCACTCATGCTTGTCATGTTGACCGCAGGATAGTAGCTTGTGCATTTTTACACCAGTGTAAACCTAGATGGCAGCTGTGGGCTGGTTGCTCAGGAACAGTTAGTTAGTGTAAAGCTTAATTGTAAATATTATGAATAATATAATAGATAATACAAAATCATTTACATCAGTCACCATTTTGAAATATCCTAAAGTGACAATAAATTATATGGTGCCATCTCAGGCTATGTATTTTATGACATCTTTATGTACTTCATGATACGATTTACCTGTTAACCCCGATACAGACGATTTCACGCTAATTTGCCCCTAGCTAGCTAATGGTCAACGTCACCAGAGCACGTGTCATACAGTTTGAAAGGATATTACGTGTAGATGTGGTAAATATCAAGATACACAAAATATTATTTTCATTAATATATTCAGAAGTGGTAACAGAAATGACACTATATGATGTCCCCACCTCCAACCATCTCATAAAACAACAGAATTATACATTACAGAAGAAAGAAACTTGAGTTTTAAATGTTGAAAATCATCTTTCTGTAAATGATGTTTTTTTTTGTCAGTAACAGGGTTGACTTGAAATCAGGGGACACTGATAAAATGATTTAAATTTTATGAAGATGAGATGCATTCATGCTGAAAACACTGATTAACAATGAGATTAATTTTTGAACAATATACAAAATTCCAACAATTTACACTTACATTTAACAAAACCTGCTAAAAAATGACTTTCATTAGTGAGCAAAAGACCAAAATCCCTGCCTTGTCAAAATAAATGCAAATTTAACTATTGGAAATTATATTTAATATACTTAAATTTGAGTTAGCGTTGATGATTGAAGACATACTGATGTTATGTTTTGAAATTATGTATGTGTTACATATACATCTATATACAGCCACACTGTCACCAAGCACAACAACTGCAGTTACTAAGGTTTAGTTGGTTTTCTGGCTCATCCTGCCCCAGTTCTTGACATTAGTAGATCTTTGTTTCTTTGATCTTTGTTTCTTTGATATCAGAAAGGTGTCAGTGTCCATATTAAAGTTAAGATGAGATGAGATAAGCCTTTATTAGTCCCACAGTGGGGAAATTCACATCGTTACAGAAGCAAAAAATAAGTAACAGGCAATAAGAATCAGAGAGAAAACAATAAGAGCCCTGTAATACAGTATAAGGTTACGAACGACAGAAATACAACTTAAGAATATAAAGTGTGGTGTGTGATCTACTGGTCTGACTACAGCAGGAACAGACTCTTGATACCTCTCCTTCACACTTGGGGATGAAGGAATCAGTCGGTGAAGGAGCTGGTCAGTGATCTAAAACTATCCTTTGAACAGACTCTCAAGCTTTGTTTGTGTTGATGAGGTATTGGTGTTTTAGAGTTGGTGGAGCTGGTGGGTCAGTACCAAGGCACTAATTCACACAAGACTTGGTGAAATTCACTAGATGAGATGACAGTTATATGTTTATTAAACTCTAGGATGAAAACCAGACCAGAGGGGTGTAGGGTCCAACAAGTCAGATGTCACAGACTCTTTACTGAGACACCTAAACATTTCCTATTCATTTAAAACATGTTATTTTTAAATGGTCTTGTTGGTAGTTGAATTGTTGAATTACCTGATTTGTGTAAATCAGTTGGTCACCATGAGGGAACCTGGCGCCTCCATGAACCAGATAGGATCATGGGATGGTCAGTCTTGTTTTGACATTTTTTTTTCTCTCTGTCAGGTTCTGCTTCCTCATCTGGCATCGAGATTTCTATAGACAGCCGTCGAGTGGTGTTACAGTGTGAGTCTAAAGGCTGGTATCCAGAGCCTGAGGTGTTGTGGCTGGACGCTGAGGGAAACCTCCTCTCTGCTGGACCTACAGAGACAGTCAGAGGTCCAGATGACCTCTATACTGTCAGCAGCAGAGTGACTGTGGAGAAGAGACACAACAACAGATTCACCTGTAGAGTCCAACAGAAGAACATCAACCAGACCAGAGAGACTCACATTCATGTTCCAGGTAAACAAAATGGTTCACAACACAATAACGTGATCATACAAATAGACCAAAGTGGATTATGTTGTGTGTTTAATTGTTTCAGATGATTTCATTGTGGAACCATCCAGTTCTTCAGTTCGTATCACCATCACTCTGCTTGTTTGCTGCTTGTGCGTTCTCACAGGTGTCTTTATTACGCGGAGAGCCAACAGTAAGTAAATGTCAAGTTCCTATAACCATTTGAACAAAACTCTTCATAATACTAACAATAATAGTCTTTTTGCAGTGATGGTTTTCTACTGATTGTTTTAAAACCTTTTCTCAAAACCGTCACACCTTCGTGCTCACACAGAAACTCAGAGGCATTCAGCCACAGGAGTTAAGGTAAAGGTGGCAGCATCTCACAAAAACATGAATCCTAAGGTTCTCACAGAGACTGAAAATCAGAACCATGTGGTTGAAATCCTGACGAAACAGAAGGAGGATCTGGAGAACCAAGTGGACAAACTCGAATCTTTAAGGTTGGATGTGTTGGTACAGATAGAGGAGAAGAAGATGAAGCAGAAAAAGAAGACAAAATTGGAGAGAAAAAAAAAGACGTCCAAAGATCTGGTTCTAGACAGGAAAGACGAAGACTATGAGAGACTGTTACATTACACAAAGAGCCTACTGCAGACAACTGAGGACATGATTGACAGACTAACAGACAAGGAGGGACAACTAGAGGACAAACAAATAAATGAAGACATGGATGGAGCCAAGAAACGAATAGATGAGACTAAGATTCAGGTAGAGAGATAAATGGAAGTGAATGCTCCATTTATCAGTGATTCTTAAAAATTTATGATAAAATCATAAATAAACCTAAGTCCTGTAAACTTCTACACAAGTCTTTAAGTTAATTGAGGAAATCGATCATAGGAAATCAATTTATAATGTGCAGTAACGGTTTAATAGCCAATAAAACTGACTAAAACTATTTAAAACTTATGTTTAATTCAGTCCTGTTGCAGCAGCACAAAGAACATCATAAAGAAGAAAAGACTGAATAAATAAAACATCACAAGATGAAGATTTATATCACCTTTCTAAAATGTTTTGAACCTTTTGTAAACAATAAAAACAATTGATTTTGTTTCATATAAATAATGAAGTTAATAATACAATTATTTTTATCTAAATGTTAAAAGCTGGAGGTGTGTGTGTCTGTGTGTGTGTGTGTGTGTGTGTGTGTGTGTGTGTGTGTGTGTGTGTGTGTGTGTGTGTGTGTGTGTGTGTGTGTGTGTTTTGCTTCTTTCCAAACTGACAACTGACAGTTATGACAATGTAAAGCCGGGAGGCACTGATATGATCTCCTGTACAAAACGTTTGAATTTAAAGCGTAAATCAGTGCAACGCTTCAAAATCAGGTCAGCGCTCATTCTCTCGAATTACCTACACATATTTTCTTTAAGTCTTGCTCCTGCTCTAGTACATGAGTCATGTTTTATTGGTGATCAGCCAACAGCAGGTAGAAGGTCCAGAACAAATGAAAGAAAGTACAGAAAGACTGAAAATGAAAGTACAGCACAAGTACACACACATTCATTTTATTACACAAACACTAAACCCCTGTTATCAGTTACTGTTATATGATAAGAAGCTGTTTGCAGAAGCATTTTATTGACTTTGTATTCATATACAGCCGATTTATATGCCCCAGTCTAGAGGTGCAGCAGCGTATCATAAAAGTTAAGCATTACCCCTTCATGTCCTGAAACCAACCAACCAACAGATGCTGCTGCTGTTGACAGGTGGCTGGAGGCTGGAGCAAGCAGCCATTTTCAAATCCTGGTGGAGAAGGAATAGCCAGTCACCAGTCCTGGTTATGATCAATCAAAGCTGGACAAAAGAGAGGAGCACACTCTCCAGACAAACTTAAAAAAATATACTACAAACACTGATGAAGACAAGATAATAAGCTGAGGGGTCGTAACTGATACGAACCCAGAGCTCTGTTCATTTGGTTCATTTGTGATTCAATGGAGTGGAAATATAAGTTCTTATCTGATAAGTGTCAAAGTACACAGGTTTATTACAGGTGACATCACCACAGCCCTTGATCCTGGAAGTTAACTTCTCTTAGTGTGAGACGACAGAGACACACACACAACAGGTACGTAGGATTCTTACACGAAACAGTCTCCTATTTCATGAATTATGTTATATCTTCAGTTGTTGTAATTATAGTGTTGATAGTCTGTTTCTAGATTTAAACTTGTCAGAGTACAGTCTCCTTCGACACTTCTCATATCTGACGATGTCAGTTTGCTCAGAGAAGTCGCACATGAAAGTTTGTATCATGAAAACAACCAATGAATCTGTGCTCAAATATGTAACAGAAAAAAAAACTGAAAAGAATATGTTTCCTGTTGAATTCAGTTTTACTTGTGTTGCTGGTGCAAAACAATGTCACAATGTTTCTGAAGAATTTCTGACTCCAGCTTCATGATACTGCCTAGCGAGCTTTGCTGTAAACTGCTTAGAGAGATATTTTATCGTTGACTCTTTTATTTGCTGAACTCCAGGATGACTCAGAAGAAAGACAGACAACTCTTAAAGACAACTCAGCTCGGTGGCTTCAGGGTTTTGGTTTTGCATCATGTTGCTGTTCTCCTCTTGCTAACACACTCTTGTGGAGGTAAATTACACACACAAAATGGTCGGTACCTTTGACCTCACAGACATTAACAGTCTTATTACACTGTTAACAACAGATGTGCGCAACTGTTCTCCCGTTAATCTTTTAAGATGAATATTAAAAAGCATCAGGTTATAGTCAGAGAACTGCCACGCATTCATTTTTTTATCATAATAAAAACTGGAAGTAAAAATACATCTGAGTAAGAGATGTGGTCATTTCCTGATTATTGTCCTCTTGTTCTTTGAAGTATCTGATCTCAGTAAATCATGGAAAAAGTCGGGAAATTTAGTAGAACATCATCCTGTAATTTCTGCTTATGGCCACAGGAGTTCAGGAAATGTTACCTATGTCTCTTCTCCACTAAACCATTCTCTCTACTCTACTGGTCTCTACTGGACTCTACTGGACTCTACTGGACTCTACTCAGTCTGGTAGCAGACACGTTGTTTTCCATCACAGTTTGGTTCCTCCTCCACGTGAATGTGGTGAGTGGAGTCAAACTGCTGCGACGTCACGACACTAAAACATCAATAAACATGAATGGACATGGAGGAGATGCTGTACTTGAATATTTTGTTGACGTCTCTCAACTAGTAAAGAAACTCCCTCTGACCAATCAGAGGCCGGCGTCTGTTGAGCTGAGTCGATACTAAACCATGACATGAACAGAGCAGGTACCATAAATAGCACCAGGTACCAGGTACAATCCCTAATGGAAAACCAAAAAAAAGTGAGTCGAGTTGAGTCAAGTTGAGTACTACTAGAACGGTATAGTGGAAAACAGACAATAGATATGCACTGTAGTATTTATTTAACATGGATCAATCAAATCTGATATCTTCAAAGAAACTGATTTTTCTTTCAGGTCAGTCTCTCATTGGTCCATCTAAGCCAATCGTGGCAATGGTTGGCAGTGATATCACTCTGCCATGTCAGCTGGAGCCTGTTGTGGATGTCACTGCTCTGACTGTGGAATGGGCGAGACCGGACCTCAGTCCAAGATTTATACATCTGAAACGAGACGGTGCTGAGTCTTTGAGCGAACAGAATTCACAGTACACGAAGAGGACGTCCCTGACTGACAGCAAACTGAAGTGTGGAGACATTTCACTCAAACTCTCCCCAGTGAAACTCTCTGATGCCGGAACATACAAATGCCTTGCTCCCGCATTTGTCACCGAGTCGGCGGTAGAGCTCATTGTAGGTGAGTTGGCTTCCATCCATTCACTTACAGTAAAAGTTGAAATGTTATTATACTTGTTCCACCAATGCAAACCGAGCTGCTAGTTTAGTACTTCTGATCGACCATTCACACTCACATCCACACCTACGGGCAATTTAGGATGTTTAGTTCACCTATACCCAGTGTTGCATGTTTTTGGCGGTGGGAGGAAACCAGAGCTCCTGGAGAAAACCCACATAGACACGGGTGGAACATGCAAAGTCCACACAGAAAGATGCCGCGCTGGACCCGACAGGATCCACTTGCTGTGAGGCAACAGCACTAACCACTGTCCGCCATGCTGCCCAATAAGTAAACATATTTACATGAATACAGTTTAAAAACAGGTTACATTTAAACACTAACACAAATTGAAGAAGCCCTTTTGACCAGCTGACACTGATGTGTGATCAGATCTCATGTCTCTGTTTATCATGCAAATAAACATTTTTTATTTCTGTTTGCAGAGACTAAGAGTGTTTTTACATATGGTTCTCACATACTCTTTTAAATGAACCAAACTCAGTGGACCAACAGAAAACAAACTCAGTTGTGTTTGTGTTCTGTTTGGGTTCTCTTTCTGGTCAACTTGGAGCCTCGATCCTCTTTCCGTTCACACTGTAGCTTCTCTAGAGCTGTCAGACTTTTACTCCTTGGCATTCTGGGTAGTAGACCCAGAGCACTCTGTGTACACACTGCGTAGTTTAGACCACCACCCGAAGTGGTCTCAGTTCAGGTCTCTTTCAAGGGGTCTGAGTGTGCTTAGAGTGTTCATATATGGGCCAAAAATGCTTAGTTATCGATTTGAGTTTGCTTTAAAGGCTGAAAGGTTCCAAGTGTGAAAACACCCTAAGACAGTGTTTCATACAAATTAAGTTACGTTTTTGTCTTCTGTTTTCTCAGGGTCGACCTCCTTACCTGGCATCGAGATTTCTATAGTCAACACAGCAGTGGTGTTGGTTTGTAAATCTAAAGGCTGGTATCCACAGCCTGAGGTGTTGTGGCTGGACGCTGAGGAAAACCACCTCTCTGCTGAACCTACAGAGACAGTCAGAGGTCCTGATGACCTCTATACTTTCAGCAGCAGAGTGACTGTGGAGAAGAAAAACAGCAACATTTTCATCTGTAGAGTCCAACAGAAGACAATTAACAAGACCAAAGAGACTCAGATCTATGTTCCAGGTAGATAAAGTGGTTTGTAACATAAACATGTCATGACTCTGTTTCTGTAAATGTGATTTTGTATTTTGTGTTTTATTCTTTCAGATGATTTCTTTGTGGATCCATCAAGTTCTCCAGTTCGTATCACCATCACTCTGTTTGTTTTCTTCGTGTGTGTTCTCACATGTGCTTTTATTTTGTGGAGAGTCAGTAAGTAAATGACATGTTCATATAACAATATGTTTGATGGATATAAACCAAATAAACACAACAGCTTCATGTAAAATCACTATCATGTTCCTGTTTCCACATAGAAACCATGATGCAGACGTCAGATAAAGACTTTGAACTTCAGCATCTGATGGAAGAACACAGAGAAGGACAGGAGGTCATGACAGTGAAACACTTAATGAAGTCTTTGGACGAGAAAAAGGCCAAACTGGATCAAGACTCAAACAGGAATAAAGAAGACCTGGAACATGTGGAAGAGATGATTAAACTCCTGACAGAAGAGAAGAAGAATCTGAAGATCCAGAGAGACAAACACAACTCACTGCTGCAGGAGGTGAAGATGGATATAAAGGAGAGTGAAAAGAAGATTAAAGAAATACCAAAATTAGGCAAAGACAAAAAAATGGAGAAACGTCAAAATCTCAAAGAGAAACTGAAGAAGACAAAAGAAGAATATGAAGAACTGTTGACGAACACAGAGAAACTTGTGGAAGAAACAGACAAGATGATTGTTAAAATGACAGAGAAGAAGGCAAAACTAGAGAGAGACAGAGAGCAGATAGATAAAACTCTGAAGGAGTTAGAGGAACAGAGAGATGAGGTTCAGAGGAAACTTCAGTCAGAACCGCAGGCGTCAGAGACAGAGGAGGGAAAAAATGATGCTAAAGATAACGGTGGTTCAGGTTAGATCCAGTTTTATCTGTTTTATCACAGCTTTGTGATCAGTCACATACGTTTGATGTCAGTTTATGATCATCACTACTTTTTGAGATTAGATGACGTCCTGTTTTGTCAGTTCAGGGTGAACACTGCCCTCTGGTGGTGAGAGCAGGTCAAAGTGAGGAAAGGGAGAAAAGACATTTGTTTCCTCCAACTTGAATCAAATCTTATGTTTCATTTTCAAATAAGAATTTTTCAGTAATAGTTTCCTAATCAAAATCACACTTTTGTGTGATTCATATTTTAAGGTTTTTTTGTGTGATTTTGTAAGAAATGTTTTGTAATACCATGATCACCTATTTTAAAAACATTGAAAATGTTAAGTGTGTCTTTTAGTTGATAATAAATATAAACACAACAGAACTTGCTGGAGTCTGTCACATTTTGTCAATGAGCCCGTTTTTACCTGTATGTTGATTTTGATATGAGAGGACATGTGTTTTTGTTAATAAAATTTGTTATGTGCTTTGACGTCAACTAGTCAGTATCATAACTGTAACATGAAGGATTACTCTGTCATGTGACCAAACAATTTCTAAACACTTAAACAATAAACACTGACACTGTCGGTCAAATCAAGTCCACCACATGTTCCAGTGACTCCAATTAAACATCATCAGTATTCAAAAATCCACACACTGATTGCACACTTTATTGTTGCATCATGTCACACATTTCATTGAAAATCAGAAAGACAATATACGTCTATATCAGCTCTGACTGTGGTTTTGCGGCTTCCTTTATCTTGCAGAGCTGTAACCATGGTCCCACATTCAGTCAGTCTCTCACATCAGACTACAAAATTGAATGTGCAAAAAAAAAAAAAAAAACAGGTTGTTGTAGGACAAAACACTCCCTTGCCATCTAATCTAGTGTATGATAGATGGAGTTCTCTTCTATTAAAAGCAGGTTGGTGCCTGAAGAAGGATCCAGTGTCTCTGAGCAGCTGGTTACTCCAGGATCTGTTATATCAGAAAATAAGTAAATAGAAATTATCATGAATAACCTCGTCTCATTGTGTCTTCAGTAACACATATAACTTTTTTTTTTTTAAAAAAGGATTTAATCATTTGCCTTATGAGCCTAAACATGGATATAACCATGCGATCCATGTCAAACCTCTGTGGTGCTGTGTGGTGTCTCTGCAGCAGCAGCTACATGGTTGTGGTTTAGCTCAGATGCTGCTCCACAACAGAGAGTACTGTGGTTTTCACATGTGGTTTGTTTCTGATCATTTTTCATCACTGTTTCTCAGAAAAACTCAAAACAATGCACCAGGCTGAATTCATCTTAAAGATATATTGCGGTTTACTTCTAAAGCTGTAATCAAAAAAAGTTTCAGCATCAACCAGTAGCGTCTACAGGGTGATAAAGGACATTTTCTTACCAAGAACATGCAGTCATGGCCAAAAATATCAGCACCCCTGCTGTTCTGTCAGAAAATGCAACACTTCTTTCAGAAAATTATTGAAATTGCAAATGTTTTGGTATTCACGTGTTCATTTCTTTTGTTTACGCTGGACACAAAAAAAAAAAAAAAAAAAAAAGAAAAAAAGTTAAACTTGATAAAATTTGACAAAAAAATAAATAAATAAATAAATAAAAATAAAAATCCTCTGGACAATATGATTGGCAACATTGTAAGAAATAATTACATTTCAAGCACATGATGCTTCTGTAATTTGTATTTAAACTCAGTGTGTCAAGCAACATGTGCTGGCTCTGTAGTAATCACACTTGCAACCAGTTAAAATGGAGAAAAGTTGACTCAACCTTCATGTTGTGTGGACCACACTGAGCACGGAGAAAAGAAAGAAGAGCAAAGAGTTGTCTGTGGATTTGAGAGATAAAATTGTGGAAAAACATGGACAATCTCAAGGCTACGAGTCTGCAGAGATCTTAATGTTCCTGTGTCCACTGTGTCTAATGTCATCAAGAGGTTTACAGCCCATGGCGCTGTAGCTAACCTCCCTGGACGTGGACGGAAGAGCAAAATTGATGAAAACTAACAATGAAGAACTGAATGCTGGATAAAGAATCTCAATCAGCTTCCAAACAAATTCAAGATGATTTGCAGACACAGGGAACAACAGCGTCAGCTCACACTATCTGTCGCCATCTGAATAAAAAGGAACATTATGGTAGAAAACCCAGGAGGACGCCACTGCTGACACAAAGGCATGCCAGACTGGACTTTACCAAAACTTATGTGATGAAACCACAATCCTTCTGGAAGAACGTACTGTGGACACATGAGACTAAAACAGAGCTTTTCAGTCAAACATGATGGAGGTTCACAGATGTTTTGTTGATGCTTTGCTGCTTCTGGCACCGGATGTCTTCACTGTGTGAATGACATCATTAAATCTGATGGTTACTAAAGAATTTTGTGGTGCTACGTAGGACCTAGTGTCAGAAATCCACGTCTCCACTGGAGGTTATGGGTCTTCTAGCAGCAATGACACAAAACAAACTTCAAAAAGCATCAAAAAATAGTTAAAAACAAAGTGCTGGAGAGTTCTGAAATGACCAGAAATTAGTCCAGATCTAAATCCCATTGAACACCAGTGGAAAAATGTCAAAAAAAAAAAGTTGGGAGAAGACATCCTTCGAATCTATGTGGAGCATTTTGCTCCACATAGATAAAAGTAGAGTGGTCTAAAATTTAAGTAGAGAGGTGTAAGAATCTCTTTTATGGTTATAGGAAGTGGCTGATTTCAGTTTTTTTTCCCCACAAAGGGTGTGCTAGCAAATACTGAGTTAAGGGTTCCAATAATTTTGTCCAGGGGATTTTTTGAGTTTTATGTCAAACTATTATCAAGTTTGAATTCTCTTTTTTTTTTTTTTTTGTGTGTGTGTTGTTCCAATGTAAACAAAATAAATTACCGTGTGAATAGAAAAACATTTGTAATTGAAACAATCTTCTGGGAAAGGTTGTGTATTATCTGTCAGAAATCCAAGGGTGCCAATATTTTTGGCCATGACTGTATATGATTCGTACCTGGTTGGAGAGGAGGTGTGGTACAGGATGAGAGAGAAGTTGAGGTAACTGTTAAAAAAGAATAATAATTGAATTTTAAACAAAACTTTCTTGGGATCTGTTTCTACATAGATGATACTGCTTTATATATAACTAACACCCAAACTTTGTTATTTGAACCCAGGGTCTATTTCACCATGAATACAGTCAAACACCTGAAGAGACATTTTATGTCAATGTCTTGTTTTCATAACAACTGGTGATGAAGGGTGTTCCAGATCAGCAGAATTATCATTTTCCTGTACAACCAGCCGATGTGGCTAAAAATGGCTAAACATCCTTCATTATGTTATAAAACCAGACGTTGGTAAGTAACAGTGTTTTTAATAAACTCTGGGTTCACTTACTAAGTTATCAGTACTTCAGTTTATGTGTAGGGACCCTATTCATGCTACTGCTGAAGTGATATTTTGAGCTTTATTAGTGGTTAAAAATTGACAATTTAGATACGTTTGGCTGACTGCCCCATTTACTTTCATTGTTAACTATTTGGTTGTAAAAACAAAAGATGGTCAAACTGGATATTACTTCAACCAACGTATAATATCTGTTGAGGGGGCGTTTGACTGGTATTTGTGGTGAAATAGACCCTGGGTTCAAATTATTCCCGACCATCACCTTAACCAGTACCTTGATTTTTGCGCCAGAGGAGTAACACCACCACCACCACCAACACAACCAGCAACAACACAGGGATGAACAGCAGGTAGAGATGATGAGAGGAACTAGGAGGATTGTTGGAAAGCTCAGGATCTTCAGGTGCTTCTGGAAAAATGAGATGACATTCATGCGCTGACACACTTGTACAACAATGTCTGGTACAAATGCTTTAAAACATTAAATGAGATGTTTCACATATGATCTGGTCTTTCAGATCCACTAGTTCCCTCTTTTTACTGTCTCACCTTTGACCATCAGCTGACTTTCTGATGATTCCCCAGCTCCAGATATTTTGCACTTATAGAGGCCTTCATCAGACCTAGAGAGGTTGGTCAAGGACATCTTTCTATCATGTCTGTGGCTGATGAAGTTTCCGTCTTTGTAGAAGGATGATGCCCTGACATCAGTGCGTGTCCTGTAGACACATCGTAGGATGGCAGTATCTCCCTCCATCACAGGCTGGGAGGGAATCTCCAAGATCACAGAACCATCTGATGAAGTAATATCAGATCGGATATAAACCAGTACAGACATGAACGTGGTGATGAGAGTGTGACTCGGTCAGTGCAGGTATATGTGGTAGCTCTAATGAAGCTAAAGTGTTGCACTGTGGCGTGTCTGCAGTAGCAGCTACCAGGCTGTGGTTTTCACACGTGGTTTATTTCTGATCATTATCACCATCTGCTTTTGACACAAACACATCTTAAAATAGCTGTTCCTAAAGATATACGATAAGTGTGTGCATGTTAAACCTTTTGTGCATAATTTACCAATGTTAGTTTGGGTTCAGGGTTTGGTGAGAAAATTACATTCACAAGAATGTTGAATGGCACACAAACAGTCAACATCAACTATATCATTTGGTGTTAATTAGTTAAATCAGATAGTCATAATTTATGTTCTATACAGCTACATAGCTGTTTCCAGTAATAAATTTGTTCCACATTCTTCCCAAATGTCTGAGCTCTTTTCCCCAAATGTGGACCCAGACTGCTGTGAGTGAGATTGTTTGATTGAAGTGATGGATGCTTACACAACCTGACAGACGTGATGTAAAGGCTGGTGACTTGAGCCAAACTGTACAGTCAACAAATCTACTGGAAATCATCTAACAACAGAGTCTGAGGCTCAGCTCAACATACCAGTGACACTGATGTTGACAGAGTTGCTCCGTTCTTCATCTCCTTCACACCAGTATTCTCCACTGTCTGATGGAAAGGCACGAGTAATAGTATAGAAAGACATCTGATGCTCACTTTCACCACATGGTTTCGTTTCTCCTTCACTGGTCCTCCACATGACCCTCCATCCAGACCAACCACCAAGCTCGATGCAACTTAAAGTGAAAGACTCGTCCTCAAAAAACTGCAGTCGTTTTGGGACAATCTGAGGAAAACCTGCATCTGGGGTGAGAATGAAAAGAAAGAAAGACAAAGAATGAAAGTGTCTGTTAGAGTGAGACAACCACAACTATACAAAATATAATATTTATACGTTGGTAATTTACGAGTTACTTACAAGTATGAATATTCACAGGCAACAGCAGCAACATGATCACAACTCGGTGGCAAAGAGCTAAATGAAGGAAACACATGCAGTTCCTGTTATACTTAACTTCACGCCTAAGACAGAAAAACTGACTTTAACATAAGTCATGTGACTATACTGAGAGGATGTTGAATCTATCATAAAATAAAGAAAACTCTGTACTCACTCGGTCTAAGGCAGAGACCTGTCGCCTCCATGTTGTCTTGCTGCTGACTGACTGACTGACTGAAAATGAGTTTGAAGAATGATGCAGGAGAGATGATGTTGCTTCCTGTGCAGATTATTTCTGGCATATTGTGCTGGCTGAAACCGCTTGTGTTATCATGTTGCATGTGTTCTGCAGAGTGAGGAAATTCATGTGTGAAATGACCTGTACAGAAATACATAGCACCCTCTGGTACTGGTGGAAAACATCCGGCAATGTCACGCACAGAAAGAAAGTAATGTCAGTGTTTCCTGATGTGATCTTGATCTCCAAATCTGACAACTGGAAAACTGATGATGGTTATAATTAAACCAAATGAATCTTCCATGCATTGTGCATCCAATAATCCAGCACTTTTTCATCTCAACACATAAATCAGTGAACTATCTAAACCATTTCAGTGGATGTTTTTAAAATGCAGTGGCTATATTTTGGTTCAACAGTTCAACCACTTTGATCTGTCTGCTGTGTCTGTTAACGTGTGTGATGATGCTGTTAAAATGAACAAAGTTACTGTTATTTAATACATTCACTCTGGTCCACTGCTCACATGATTATAATAGTACAACAACAACAACTATCAGGACAGTCTGTGTTACCACTACGATCTCTTCTCCACAGTCACTCTGCTGCTGACAGTATAGAGGTCATCAGGACCTCTGACTGTCTCTGTAGTTCCAGCAGAGAGGAGGTTTCCCTCAGCGTCCAGCCACAACACCTCAGGCTCTGGATACCAGCCTTTAGACTCACACTGTAACACCACTCCACTCCTGTCTTTGGACATCTTTATGTCAGGTGAGGAGACCGAACCTGATGGAGACAAGAAAACAGTCAAACATTTAAATTGCTATAAATCAAAAGATTAAAAACTAGTTTGATCATTCCATGACAACAAATGACTGGGTGTCGAATCATTTACTGGATGACAAGTTAAATTATGGCTGAACACAAACTCACCCACAATGAGCTTAACTTTTGTTTCTAGAGTCAATTTGGGAATGACACATTTATAGGTTGCTGCATCTGAGAGTTTAACTGTAGACAGTTTCAGTGAAATGTCTCCACACTTCAGTTTTCTGTCGGACAGCGATGTTCTCCACATGTACAGTAAATTCTGTGAGAGCTCTTGGCCCTCTCGCTTCAAATGGACAAATCTTGGGTCAAGGTCAGGTCTTGCCCACTTCACCGTCTGGTCAGAAACATCCACAGCAGGTTCCAAGTGACATGGCAGAACAATGTCATCACCAACCATTGCCAAAACTGGCTTAGACGGACCAATCAGTGACTGACCTAAAGGGAAGAAAAAAGATATCCAGCACACAACCATGTAGGAGCCAACACGAATTCAGCTGGAGTGTAAGTTTGGGGTGCACAGCATATTTCATATTTATCTACCATCTGAATCAGGCAACACATCTTGTGGTTAAAGAGTAGATGACAGGAAGTTTTTTTTCAGCTTGTATCTTTAGAGGAGCAGTATGTAAGATAGTGGCAAAAACTAGTTCTGCAGTTAAATTCAGAATACTGTCAGAGAGTCAGAGAGTTGCCAGATCAGTTGGTGGATCCTACAAGAACCGCTCTACAAGGAGCTACCGCTAGAGTCCTACACTGTGACTTGATGGTCTGTTGATCATATAATGATGACTCATATTTGACCAATCTAGTGAATAATGTTATGTCATATTTGCTATAATTAGCATGCTAATGTTTGTACTGTTACCACACTGTTTCAGTGCAACATGATGCTGATATTAGCATCACAAATCAACTTTTTTTTGTTTTTTGTTTTTTTTTTTTCAAATGTGAAACACAACCAGTGTTTCATACATTGACAAGACTGTGGCGTCCTGTCATAGTCTAGTTTGCTCCATCATAGTTTCAAAGATTGGGTGGGCGATAATTGTTCTCTGCATATTACAGCACTTCATAGCTGTAATGCCAATGCCAACGGTCACACTAATGCTACTGTAGCACCATGCGCCTATTAAAGATGGTTTCTTCTTTTGTCAAGATGTTGTGGAGAGTCATATGTTTGTAGCTGCAGCTCAGTGCTAACTGATGAAATGCTACTGACTTGGTGACAGGGAGACAGCGGTGGTGGAGCAACAGGACAAAACATTAAATCAAAAAATTAACATGATTAAATTGTTAAAATGTGAATATTCTGGCTGCACCATTGTCATCAGTGATATCAATATTTCACATTAACATGATTCCTGAATCTCTCATTTTGTTTCCTCTGCTCTCCCTGACTTAAACCAAGTAATGCAGATGTTGTGATGTCTTTAAAGAATTTAATGTTTGAAAATTGAGTTTGAAAGTCAAATGCAAAAACATTTACCTTCACAAGAATGTGTTAGCAGGAGGAGAACAGCAGCATGATACAAAACCACAACACTGAAGTCGCTGAGCTGAGTCATCATGGAGCCCGGAAATGAACAACAAAACTGTAAAATGCAAGAGTGACAAAACTCACGGAGTGTTGTTCAGTTTTAAATCTTTTAAACAAACAGAGTATCAGTTATGTGATAATAATACAGTGATGGAAGATTTAAACCAGAGACAAATAAATCCTCAATACCTTTTGTTTGTGGTGCATCTGCCTCAACACAAAGAAATAATCATCGGGGTCAAAGTCTAGAATCATAAATGAAATAGATACGTGTTTATTGAAATAGGTTAAATATTGGTGAGCTGTAAACGGGTAGGGTAAAAAGGTCCATGATGACAAAAAAAAAAAAAATATGTGAGTCACATGGTTGGATCATACAGCACCTGTGTCATACTGACAACAAATGTATCTACATAATAACAAACTACACAGTTTGCTTTGCTAGTTTGGACGACAGAATAGTATCACCTCGAAAACTTTGTGAAATGTTTGACTCAGTTTGTTTAGGTGTAAAAACAAACAAACAAACAAACAGTTTCAGACTGTAAATAAACTGTAATCCAGGGTCCCATATTACAGCTGATTAAATGGGACAATAGTGTGAATTTAAACAGTTCATCGTACTGGACATGTGCTGACATCTCTGTGTGTTTCACTCACCTGTCATGGTCAAGACTCCCACCGCCAGGTCTGGTCTGGTCTGTACTTCATCCGCTTGGTCTTCACAGAGAACCAGACCCTGATGGTCTTCACTAAGGCCCAGACCCTGATGTTGAGCATCATTGTCATCCACTTGTGAGTTTGGGATGTTCTCTTTGCTCTGGAAGTATTTGGGAGTTTGTTCCATCATCTGTTATCATAGTAATATTTGATTAATAGCACTAGCTGCTTGGTTAAATTAAGTGAATCGTGTAATGTGGTTGGTGTCCAGCAGAGCAGAGTGGGACACAGACTGAATAAGACAGGTCTTAGGGTTTTTCTCACTGTATCGTTCTGGCATAACTTGGCTGGACTCTACTCACTTGTTTTGGTTTTCCATAAGGGACTGCAACTAGTACCTGGTGCTCTTTTTGGTACCTGCTCTGGCCAGGTACTAATATCTCTTTTCCACTAAACCGTTCGGCCAATACTCGGCTTGACTATACTCGGTTTGGTTCCAGATATGGGATGAATTGGGTGGGTAGGGTTGAAACTGCCATGATGTTGCCACATCGCAAATGGTGTAATGGAAAACAGACATTATGGACAAGTGTAATCACTGGTGAGGTGTCTGTTGTTCAAAATAATTTACACAGTTGCTTTTAATTCGCAATTATGGGGACAAGTCAAGTCCTAATAACAAAGATGATTCAATTTAAAGAGAAAGCCGTTAGTCCAAACCAAAATGGTTTTATTAATGATGTGGTTATAAATTATTTCCTGTTCAAAACTTCCTTCTTTGATTTTCTTCTTTGTCAGTTTAAATATGGTGAAATAAGATTCTCTGGCGCCACCTGGTGAGATAATATGTCTCTTTAAAGCAGCTCTGTCTGTGTGTGTCTCAAAAACCACAAAGCTGCTGTTGACTCAGTCACCACAAGAGACACAGGAAGAGGAAGAGGAAGTTGTCACCTGTTATATCTGGAAGTGAGTGTGACGCTCAGTCAGTCAGCAGCAAGACAACATGGAGGTCACAGCTCTCTGCCTCAGACTGAGTGAGTACTGACTCTGTCTCTGACGTAGATTCAGTCATATTTAATGACAAAGACAATGAAACGATCACAGCTCTGTCTCTTGTCTTTACAGTGATGAAGATATTGTTGCTGTTGGTTTTAAAGGCTGAGTTCATGTGTTCTCAGACTGCAGGTATGTAGCACTTTAATCAACTCCTGATGTTCTCCTATTTTAAAGGACATGGACTGAAATATTCTGACTCCGTAACTTAAGAGGAGATGTCGTCTAAACTGTTGTCAGGATGTATTTCTGGTTTAATTGTGCAGTTGATTCATCTCATTGTCTGATTCTCTACAGGTTTTCCTCAGGTTGATCCAAACAAACAGCAGCACTTTGAATACGACTCCATTGTTGTCAGCTGTGAGGGACTGACTGGGTGGAGGGTGAAGAGGAAGGTCAGGGGCAACAGCACAATATGTTCATCAACCTGGGAGACGGCGACAGGACCCTGTGAAATTAAAACTGCATATGCATCAGACAGTGGAGAATACTGGTGTGAAATGGGAGAAAAGAGAAGCAACTCTGTCAACATCACCGTCTCTGGTACGTAAATATTACAACGTTAACTCTATGAAGTTTTTCTTCAAAATAAACCACTTCTAACCACAAAATGAAACTTAAAACCCTCCTATGATCCAGCTCGTCCTGTGATCCTGGAGAGTCCTGCTGTTCCTGTGATGGAGGGAGATCATGTTACTCTTCGCTGCAGAGAGAAGTCGACCTCCTCCAGCTCCACAACTGGATTCTACAAAGATGGTTTGTTCATGAACAGCAGCTCCACAGGAGAACTGATCATCCCCAGTGTTTCCAGGTCTGATGAAGGACTCTACAAGTGCAGCATCTGGGGATCTGGAGAGTCAACAGAGAGCTGGCTGACTGTCAGAGGTGAGATACTCTGATGCTTCAAAAATAAAATGTGATGATAGTTTGTTATTTGCCGGCGCAAAGATCAACATTCTTTTATTGTTAGCATCTTATCCAGGGAGCGTCACAGTCCCTAACCTATGACCTATGTATTGTCCAGTGAGTCCTGTGATCCTGGAGAGTCCTGCTCTTCCTGTGATGGAGGGAGATCATGTGACTCTTCGCTGCAGAAAGACATCAACATCCAACTTCACAGCTGATTTCTATAAAGATGGTTTGTTCCTGGGGAGCAGCTCCACAGGAGACCTGATCATCCATAATGTTTCCAGGTCTGATGAAGGACTCTATAAGTGCAGCATCTCGGGATCTGGAGAGTCAACAGAGAGTCGACTGACTGTCAGAGGTGAGATACTCTGATGCTTTAAAGTTTGATTAAAGTTTAACAAATGCCAACATGTACGTCCTTTTATCCTGCCAGTTGCAGCAGCCAGTCCAACGATTGCTGCTTCACTTCTCCTCTACAAGCTCCTTAGCACTGGTGTTGGTATTTTGTTGGGAGTTCTGCTACTGCTGGGACTGAATCGATACAGTAAACGTCATTAAACCCATCTGAGGTACAGAGGATGAAAGTTCACAATGTTGCTGAGCACCAAAGATGTTGAGGTGGCTCTAGGTCACCGTTACCATTTAAACATGTTTGGTTCTCACATTTCCTTGAACGGAGTTTCTGTTTTAAACATTTAATTTTAATCATTTAAACAAGTCAAAGTTATCATTGTCGGTTGGGATCTATATAGTATAAGTGCAAATAGACATATTCATCTTGTTTGAAACTAAAACTGTCCTTCATAAGCTGCTTATTGTTTGAGCTTCTCAGACAAAAAAACACACATGAATAACACTGACATGAAAATAAGTATATGAAACTCAGCACGTAGCAGCTTATCTAAATGTCAGTTACGATTAAATACCACACCATAGGTTTATTTTGATCCTGACGCTCTAAACCACACGGTTGCAGGTGACGCTTATTTCTCATAGATATTAATATGTTCTGTATGCACTTATCATAATAACATATATAATGTGAGGCCATAAAGTGAATCAATAGTTTGTAAAGTATAATTACTGTAATTACTGTCGCTTTAATTGTTGCCTGTAAACACACTCAGTGTAACTGAAGTTGGTTTGACGATGATATGAAACTGTAATCACACTGAAGCTATTGTTTTTTGTTTTTTTTTTACTTTTTGACTGCTCACACTCAGTCGTATTAATCTGGGTGTTGTCTGCATAAAGTCGATTTTAAAACAAAAACAGATATTTTTAATGATACACTGCTTCTCTGGAAAAAAAAAAAAAAGTAGCAAACATAAAAAATGAAAGGGCTTTAAATTGAGGCCTGTGGACCCCCAACCCCCACACACAGGTTTCAGACTAACTGTCAAATGAGGATCATCATGAAGATCTCTATTATACAATATGTTGGACAAGACTCATTAACCTCACTGATGATTAATATTTTCAAAACGTAAGTAGAGATATTGAACAACAGCACAGTTGTTAACATTTCATTTAGCTTCTATTTTGTTGTGTTTGTGTTTTGTGCTGTTTTGTATTTAGTGAGTTTTGTTTTACTGACCCCTGTAGCGTTGCTTTGGTTGTAACTGCTTTAATATGTGGGACAAGTTGATGCTGTAAACTTAAGAGAAATAAATAAATGTTACTCAGGAAGTAAAGTCCTGCTCCTTTTCTATCACCCTTCACACCTTTCCTTCTATCACAGTCAGTTTTAGGGCCTCGGCCATTTTTAAATAAAATCAGGTTTAGCTGTTGCAGTTAGCACAATACAACCTCAAGGATGTTTGATTTATTAATTTATTTTTTGTCCTTTTCATGTTTGATTTCTTATTTTTTCATTGCACCGTCAATATGTTTTATAAATTAATAGTTAATATCTAACACTGTTTGCAAAATAGTTAAGACCTCAAGACCTATGATAAACCATACTTACATTACTGTATAAAATCTTGCATCTTATTTTATTGAGCTTGTATTTAACATTCAGTATCGTGAAAAACAGTATTTGGTACTTATGATCAGTTAAAATATCATAAATGGATATGAACTTGGTGAAGGTGACAGATAATGTTAAACAGCCAATGTGGCTTCAGTTTTCTGTCAGAGTCACTTGTGGTCAGTCTTCTATTTCCTCCATCACCAGAAATAACCACGAGGAAGGTCACAACAACTTAAAAGCAGTTCAGTTTGACTGTCGCTCTCATATCTTTGACAGGAAGAGAACATGAAGATCACAGCTCTCTGCATCAGACTCATTAGTGAGTACCAACACCATCTTGACCGTGCTGCATCTTGGCAATATAACTGTTGTAAGTTGCTGTTTTTAACATCTACATCTTGCCTCTAATAGTAAATGTACTTATGTTGTTGTCTGCACAAGTCCAGCAGAGCTACGCTCCCAAAGCTGGTGAGTCAACTACATCCATCTTAACATTCACTGTGTCTTCAGCTTTTTTATTGAATCAAATCATGTTTTCCTTTATTCCTCAGGTGCCACGTTTCCTCCTCGTATCGTTCCATCCAGTTTGCAGCTCTTTGAATACAAACCCCTTGTCATAAATTGCGAGGGGTTTTTTGGCAAATGGAAAGTAATGAGGAAGCTCAACGGGACAAATAAAATGTGTACGACCAAACAGAAGACAGTGGGAGTCTGCACCATCACCACTGCCTTTTCAGTGGACAGTGGAGACTACTGGTGTGAAGCTGAAGGAAAGAAGAGCAACCATGTCAGCATCACAGTGACTGGTAAGTTGGAACGATGCTTGTGTGTGTTATAGTTTGTAAGCCTGGGCCACGGTCTGATACCAGACGAAGCGTTGTTGACTAGAAAAACTTGCTCCCTGGAATTGTGAGTTATTTCCTGCTCTATGAAAATGCAAAATTATTTGTTTTGAACTGTATTGTTCAGCTGGTTCAGTGATCCTGGAGAGCCCTGCTGTTCCTGTGATGGAGGGAGACGATGTGACGTTATGCTGCAGACACAAAAGAGCGATCACCAACCTCAGAGCTGATTTCTACAAAGACGGCCTCCTCATCAGGGCCAATCGGACACAGAACCTGATCATCCCCAGTGTTTCTACTGCAGATGAAGGACTCTACAGGTGTAACATCTATGGAGTTGGGGAGTCAGCAGAGAGCTGACTGACTGTCACAGGTGAGATACTCTGATGTTAAATAAGGTTTTGTCGATGTCAGTATCTGTGTTAATACTTTTATATTTTTTACCTTTCCAATCATGTCATGAAGTGAATCAGTCCTGTGAACGCTCCCCTCACGGCTTCATGGTGCTCAGAGTTATTGGTACGGTTTTATTGGTGGCTCTGGGGTTGACTGTGGGACTGCTGCACTGGAAGAAACACAGGTACACCACTAAAATACCAAACATATTTTCTATAATATAATTATTCAGTTGTTCTGTGTTTTGAAAATCATTCTTTAAATTGTTTGTTTTAATTCAACCAGTTGCCTCAGTGTCTCTGTGGCGTCATCTCATTAAACTCTAAGAATGAGCATCTTCAGTTCACCGTTTGGTTCATGGCTGTTTGTTGTGCATCCTATGTGTTGTAGGTCACGCACCACAGAGACACCTGATAGGAAAATGGAGGAGTGACGTGCACATATGAACAGCACTGAACCACGACCCCAGCAATAGAGACACCGTCATTAACACACAGTAGCAGCGACATTAAAAGTACACAGAGATTTTAAAACCTTTAATTGTGGTCAAACTGTGGTGAAGAATTCCTCATGATGTTATCATGATCCAGATTTTTGGCTCCGAATTTTGGTGCTTGGATCTTTTTTTGTTGTGGTGAAACTGTGAAACTGTGAAATTGCTGCATCGACTCTCACGTCTGAACATGTTATTTAACACGAACACATCTGTGGCAGATCGTAAATAGACTCACGTTGAGACCTGTGGTTAGTGTGCTAACGTGTTCTGCGTCCTACTAGTTTCGCAGACCTGCCAAACTTGAAAAGCTTTTGGTGGTGATGATGATGATGGTGATTGCTGCCCTAAGAACAACCTGCCTCAAAATTACCAACAGAAATAAACGGCGGCAGAAACAGGAAGTTCAGTAACAATTTCACATTAAGTCCAAAAATAAACAAGAAGGTAACGTGAAGGTCACAGCTTTGTGTGGTTACATTTAAAAGAGAAGAGATGACTTCCCTGTCCCTGGTTAAAGTCGATATACTCATGTGGTATCACAGTGTAATGAGGACGGTGTCCAGCAGAGGACAGTCTGGGACTAAATCACACGTCTGAACGTCGTTGAGGTGTTAACCACTTTACTGTGCTCACTTTACTCACTCTGTTGTTTTAAAGGGCTGAAATCATACCCTCAAAACAATTATCACTAAAGTTAAGATGAAGACATAAATTAAGACCAGAAATGATTCAGTTGCTACATCCACATTTATCTATACATCATATATTTACTAATTATGTATATACATGGTAAATAGTAGTTAAAAAATATAACAATTATACAGTGTAATATATGTTCAGGAATTAGTATGTACATTATAGTGTATATATAGTAAAGGATGTTGTAAGTTCAGAGTTAATCTCCAGGAAATTAGAACATTTGATGTGATGTGATATCAAGGTCATGAGACTGTGAATGTTATTATGTTATTACATGATATTATTGTTTTATTATTGTACGAGTGTATTGCTATGAAATGAGTTTTGCTGTAATGTTCAGTGATGACACTGATTTTTAATCTGCATTCTTAAAATAAAGAAATATCAAAATGTACTTGTATTAATTATTATTATTATATGTCTGTATGTCATCATGTCAGGCCACTGTTGATGACTTAATGAAGCCTTGTTTTGTTTGGAAAATGTTCCAGTTTACATGTTTTACTCATATAAACTAAAAAAAAAAAAAAAACAAATTTCGCACAAAAACTGTAACATGGTTAAAGTGACAGTTGTGGTTCAGGAAACGGCATCAGGGACCTCACAAGTATAGGAAAACATGCATTTGTGTTTGTGTATGAACGTGGTTGCAAATGCTTGTTTCCTGTTCAAAACTTCCTTTTTTGGTTTTCTTCTTTGTCAGTTTAAATGCGATGAAATAAAGTTCTCTGGCGCCACCTGGTGAGATGATACATGTCTCTTTAAAGCAGCTCTGTGTGTGTCAGAAACCACAAAACTGTCTTGACTCACTTCCAGATATATTAGGTGACAACTTCTTCTTCCTGTGTCTCTTCTGGTGACTGAGAGTGATGCTCAGTCAGTCAGCAGCAAGACAACATGGAGGTCACAGCTCTCTGCCTCAGACTGAGTGAGTACTGACTCTGTCTCTGACGTAGATTCAGTCATATTTAATGACAAAGACAATGAAACGATCACAGCTCTGTCTCTTGTCTTTACAGTGATGAAGATATTGTTGCTGTTGGTTTTAAAGGCTGAGTTCATGTGTTCTCAGACTGCAGGTATGTAGCACTTTATTCAGCTCCTGATGTTCTCCTATTTTAATGGACATGGACTGATACATTCTGATTCTCTACAGGTTTTCCTCAGGTTGCTCCAAACAAACAGCAGCACTTTGAATACGACTCCATTGTTGTCAGCTGTGAGGGACTGACTGGGTGGAGGGTGAAGAGGAAGGTCAGGGGCAACAGCACAATATGTTCATCAACCTGGGAGACGGCGACAGGACCCTGTGAAATTAAAACTGCATATGCATCAGACAGTGGAGAATACTGGTGTGAAATGGGAGAAAAGAGAAGCAACTCTGTCAACATCACCGTCACTGGTACATAAATATTACAACGTTAACTCTATGAAGTTTTTCTTCAACATGAACCAGTTCTAACCACAAAATGAAACTTAAAACCCTCCTATGATCCAGCTCGTCCTGTGATCCTGGAGAGTCCTGCTGTTCCTGTGATGGAGGGAGATCATGTTACTCTTCGCTGCAGAGAGAAGTCGACCTCCTCCAGCTCCATAACTGGATTCTACAAAGATGGTTTGTTCATGAACAGCAGCTCCACAGGAGAACTGATCATCCCCAGTGTTTCTAGGTCTGATGAAGGACTCTACAAGTGTAACATCTCTGGATCTGGAGAGTCAACAGAGAGCCGACTGACTGTCAGAGGTGAGATACTCTGATGTTAAATAAGGTTTTGTCGATGTCAGTATCTGTGTTAATACTTTTATATTTTTTACCTTTCCAATCATGTCATGAAGTGAATCAGTCCTGTGAACGCTCCCCTCACGGCTTCATGGTGCTCAGAGTTATTGGTACGGTTTTATTGGTGGCTCTGGGGTTGACTGTGGGACTGCTGCACTGGAAGAAACACAGGTACACCACTAAAATACCAAACATATTTTCTATAATATAATTATTCAGTTGTTCTGTGTTTTGAAAATCATTCTTTAAATTGTTTGTTTTAATTCAACCAGTTGCCTCAGTGTCTCTGTGGCGTCATCTCATTAAACTCTAAGAATGAGCATCTTCAGTTCACCGTTTGGTTCATGGCTGTTTGTTGTGCATCCTATGTGTTGTAGGTCACGCACCACAGAGACACCTGATAGGAAAATGGAGGAGTGACGTGCACGTATGAACAGCACTGAACCACGACCCCAGCAATAGAGACACCGTCATTAACACACAGTAGCAGCGACATTAAAAGTACACAAAGATTTTAAAACCTTTAATTGTGGTCAAACTGTGGTGAAGAATTCCTCATGATGTTATCATGATTCAAATTTTTGGCTCTGATGTTTGGTGCTTGGATCTTTTTTCGTAGGTTTCAACAAGCACATCTCTCACAAGTATGTATATTTTTAAAACTATCATTCACCACAAGTCTTCATCTTTATCTCAAAGTATCAGCATCTGTTTTTGTTGTGGTGAAACTGTGAAACTGCTGCATCGACTCTCACGTCTGAACATGTTATTTAACACGAACACATCTGTGGCAGATCATAAATAGACACGTTGAGACCTGTGGTTATTTTGCTAACATGATCTGCAACCTACTGGTTTTGCAGACCTGCCAAACTTGATAAGCTTTTATGCATAAAAAACCACTGACCCAGAACTCCACAGCCAGTCTGCTCCACCATTGCCTGCCCACCACTACATCACAGACACAAGCATAATACTTTCAATCAAGTTTCTGTGAAAGAATAAATGCAGTCTCTGTAGATAAGAATCGATTGTGACCAATAATAATCCTTGTTTTTAGTGTATTTGCAGTACCCACAATCACGTTTCGGGTCGAACAGGACTTGATCTGCCAATCTTGGGGTAATATCCACAGTTCTTGATAGTATTCTTGGTAGTTTATGTCAACTAATGTGCTACCTCCTTGACTGAAAGTGGCAAAATGCAAGATCAAACGATGTACACACTTTAGAACATAGAATCGAACAAGCGTACAAGAAGGTCAAATTGTGTATATGTTGGCAGGTCTGATTTCAAATAACATTACACATTAAAGTAACATAAATGCAAAATGCTGTAACTAGCAATTTATTAGCACTAAGCATAATGTACAGCTGAGGCTGATGGGAAAGTCAAAACCTCTTAATTGCCCCCTAGTGGCTGACTGCAGCATGGATCATATACAATTGTAATTAATCTTGTGGCTATTGAGCTAAATAAACTAGTTTCTGACCTTTTATGGTGGTGATGATGGTGATTGCTTCCCTAAGAACAACCTGCCTCAAACTTACCACCAGAAATAAACAGTAGAAGAAACAGGAAGCAGAGGACAGACTGGGACTAAATCACACGTCTGAACGTCGTTGAGGTGTTAACCACTTTACTGTGCTCACTCTACTCACTCTGTTGTTTTAAAGGGCTGAAATCATACCCTCATAACAATTATCACTAAAGTTAAGATGAAGACATAAATTAAGACCAGAAATGATTCAGTTGCTACATCCACATTTATCTATACATCATATATTTACTAATTATGTATATACATGGTAAATAGTAGTTAATAAATATAACAATTATACAGTGTAATATATGTTCAGGAATTAGTATGTACATTATAGTGTATATATAGTAAAGGATGTTGTAAGTTCAGAGTTAATCTCCAGGAAATTAGAACATTTGATGTGATGTGATATCAAGGTCATGAGACTGTGAATGTTATTATGTTATTACATGATATTATTGTTTTATTATTGTACGAGTGTATTGCTATGAAATGAGTTTTGCTGTAATGTTCAGTGATGACACTGATTTTTAATCTGCATTCTTAAAATAAAGAAATATCAAAATGTACTTGTATTAATTATTATTATTATATGTCTGTATGTCATCATGTCAGGCCACTGTTGATGACTTAATGAAGCCTTGTTTTGTTTGGAAAATGTTCCAGTTTACATGTTTTACTCATATAAACTAAAAAAAAAAAAAAAAAAAAATCAAATCTCAAATTTCACACAAAAACTGTAACATGGTTAAAGTGACAGTTGTGGTTCAGGAAACAGTATCAGGGACCTCACAATTATAGGAAAACATGCATTTGTGTTTGTGTATGAACCTTGTTGATTTTTTTCTTTGTCAGTTTAAATGTGATGAAATAAGGTTCTCTGGTGCCACCTGGTGAGATGATACATGTCTCTTTAAAGCAGCTCTGTCAGTGTGTGTCTCAAAACCACAAAACTGCTGTTGACTCAGTCACCACAAGAGACACAGGAAGAGGAAGTTGTCACCTGTTATATCTGGAAGTGAGTGTGATGCTCAGTCAGTCAGCAGCAAGACAACATGGAGGTCACAGCTCTCTGCCTCAGACTGAGTGAGTACTGACTCTAGATTCAGTCAAGTTATTTTCTTCCCTGTGTGTTAATTGATGTTAATCATCTAGACTGTATTGATGAACTGATGAACACATGGTTGAAAAAGTTAAGAGTTAAAATAATGAGGAGACAGACGTGTTGACGTATGTGACGTCTTCTTTTGTCTCCAGTGATGAATGTGTTGTTGCTGTTTTTTACACAACTTCACCTCAGTTTCTCTCAGGAAGCTGGTGAGTAGCAGTCAGACCACTCATACAAATATTATTCATTATTATTGTTATTCATTTTTCCTGGATCATGATGCATTTAGGAATGACGGAGGAAAGTTTTTATTTGTCGCTGAAAAGACTCGATGTCATCGATGTCATCCAGTTAAACTTCTGTCGTCTGTATATTTCTAACCTAAATATCTGTAAATTTAACATGTTGATATTTCATACTTATCATGTGTCAGTGTATCCCTACTTTACATTTCCTTGTGGGCCCAAATTAAATATTTAGGTATCTACAATTATACCAAAAAATAAAGTAATTTAAAACTTAATTTAATTTGTTGATATTTCATATTTATTGAGCTTAAGAGGAGATGTCGTCTAAACTGTTGTCAGGATGTATTTCTGGTTTAATTGTGCAGTTGATTCATCTCATTGTCTGATTCTCTACAGGTTTTCCTCAGGTTGATCCAGACAAACAGCAGCACTTTGAATATGACTCCATTGTTGTCAGCTGTGAGGGACTGGAGGGACTGACTGGGTGGAGGGTGAAGGTTAAGGTCAACGAAGAGTCAAGATTTTTATCAACAACTCTCTGGAAAATTAAAAATGCATATGTATTCGACAGTGGAGAATACTGGTGTGAAATGGGAGAAAAGAGAAGCAACTCTGTCAACATCACCGTCACTGGTACGTAAATATTAAAACTACACTGTAAGTTTTTCACAACATAAACCACAAAATATTCTTAAAAAACATTTGTTGTACAGATCGTCCTGTGATCCTGGAGAGTCCTGCTGTTCCTGTGATGGAGGGAGATCATGTGACTCTTCGCTGCAGAGAGAAGTCGACCTCCTCCAGCTCCACAACTGGATTCTACAAAGATGGTTTGTTCATGAACAGCAGCTCCACAGGAGAACTGATCATCCCCAGTGTTTCCAGTTCTAATGAAGGACTCTACAAGTGCAGCATCTCTGGATCTGGAGAGTCAACAGAGAGCTGGCTGACTGTCAGAGGTGAGATACTCTGCTGAACAAACACTAGTGACAAAGCAATTTTAGTCAAATCATTTTGTACTATATCAAATCAATAAATAAACACTTATCTTATTGAAAACCCAACATTTCCCACAATGGAGAAGAAACTCCCGTTTAATGGGAAGAAATGTCCAGAACCAGAACCTGACACGGTGGACAGATATCTGCCTCGGCCAGTTAGAGGCAAAAATGGATAAAAAATGTTACATTACTGGTTAAAAAATGACAATTTAGATTCGTTTGGCTGACTGCCCCACTTACTTTCATTGTTCACTATTTGTTTGTGAAAACAAAAGACAGTCAAACTCGATACTACTTCAACTTTAAAATATCTATTGAGGTGTTGGTTCATGTTACTCTGCACCATCACATTAAATGTAGAAAGGGTGTCTGCCTCCAGGACCCAAACTGGATCTGGTCCCATCAGAGAGGAGCCTGGTGACTGAAGGCTCTACCTCCTGTTCTGCTCTTTAGGAACCACAACAGCGATGGACAGAGCAGCTGATGAGGATGCGACGTCTTTCCTTCGTCCTTCCTTCCAGCTCTACCTGCTGCTCAGCTCTGGTGCTGGTTTTCTGTTAGCGCTTCTCGTGTTGTTGGTTGGACTGTATCAGTGCACTAAACATCAAGCAACCATCAGAGGTGAATGAAAACCATTCAGCTCTACATGTGTTAGAAACACGTGGAGTCTGACGACCATCACTGTTTGACTTGTTTCCTCTTTCAGGTTTGACTGGCTCCTATCTCGTTACAACATCTCCTACTTCCCGTCAGTCCTCCGCTTCTTCACACGCAGGTGAATAGTTACTGTACAAACAGTGGCCTCAGTGTGACATTAACATCAGTCACTACATAGTATTTTTTTTCACAGATGGAACATATGCCACAGTAGCCAGAACTTCTAATAGACTTGTTGGATGTAAGTTTTTGTCATCGCTACACAGTAAACATTAGACAACATATGAAATACAACACAACAGATGCTACATGTGTGAACTTCTACCAGGTTTACTTGTTATTGTGCTGATATATAAATGCAGAGGGTGTTTCTGTCATGTTTCAGGGTCTACGCCCAGTGTGGCTGAATTAAGACATGAAGTCGTCACAAAACCATTGGAGACAGGTAATTAATGCTATAAACACAGAACACAATGTAACATTTTTAATTAGTTTACATTATTAGAGAAGCCATTCCTTTTCCATCACAACCTGAAACTGCTGTGAACAACTGACGTTGCTCATGACATTTATGAAACTAGTCGTCAGACTGAAGCTGTAGCTGCTGCTCAAAGTTGGAGCCTCTTTTTGTAAATGTAGCGTTATAGAAAATAAATGAGAAAACCACACATGGAAACAACTACATGAGGCTCACGGCTCAGCGTGCAGCAGCCACCGTGAACAAATCTCACCACAGGTTTATTTTAGCCCTGATACATAGACATAGTGCTGTGAACCAGCGAGCAGCTTCGTGGAGTTGTGGGTTAAATGAGCAGGTGAATACCATATCTTATAAATAAACAACGAGGCCGTTCTCATGAAGGTGAGACTCACGTAGTACATTTAGAGCCAGACACCTTCCCAGACATCGATTTTGCATAAACATCATCATTTTTTTTTTTAAATTGCTGATCATTGTTTTCCGACTGTGCTGTACAGTCAGTCATAATAATTAGCATGTCGTCTGCATAAAGATGACTAAAAACACACTTAAAATCTTTTTCCTCATGTAGCGTGTCTCAGGACAAAAAACTAACTCTTTAGAAACATAAATGGGTCAATAATTGAGCTCAGACATAACCAGCCAGGATCCACACGTTTATCTAATCATGTCTCAGACTCTGTAACTGTGTCTCCATCAGATAAGAACGGACCCTCACATGCAGCTGTTTACTACACCTTAGGCCTGGCTGAGACTTAACAACTACAACCACCATGGAAAGGTAATTCCACTGAGCTGTTGATCTGTTCACACTCAGTACTGACTAAACAACATTTGACCTGTTCAAATCTATGAAAATAAGGATATAACTAGAAACTCAAACTACCATGGAAGACCACATTGAGGACATTGTGGTCTTTCATGGTAGTTTGAATTTAACAGTAACTGATTCCATTTGTTTCAGTCTTACCCCAGATTTACAGTGAATGCAGAACGATTGCGTTGCGTTGTCGATCCGCCGTCCTCAATACCCACCAGACACGTTTGCAATGATATAACAGTGTGTAGAAACTATACCACCGGATCACAGACATAACATTAGCGTTCTGTATTTGGTGTAAATTGGGGACAAGTTGGGGTCAAGTATTCTACCCAGCAAACTTTACAAATCTTTATCAACACACAGATTAAAACTTTCATGTAAATGGAAAAATGATCTTTGTTTAAATTTATTTCTGAACCAGAATCAGGAGGATCCAGTTGCCCAGTGACACTAGTTCAACGACAGAAGAGGATCCATTGAGTCGTAGAGACATTACAAGTTATTATATTTCCTTAAGGTTTTGAATGCATTAACAAGAAGAGTGGAAGAAGTGTTTCATTTTATGAGGTATGGATTTAAAGTAGCCTGGGTGCCTGGAGGTTTTTCTGGGCATAGACCTCAGGGTAAACTCAGAACTCACTAGAGAGATTTTATATCTTCATCTAGCCTGGCAACCTCCATGAAAAACACCAGGAGGAGCTTGAAAATGTCTGGACTACTCTGCTGACCTGTTACCACCAACACCAGTCTCTGGATAATAAGCAGCTGATTGATGGACAGAAGGTTAAATGGTTGAAACCACAGCTATGAGTTGTATCAGTTCAAATATGTGTCACAAATTTGATGTAAAACTGACCCATGACATCACCATAACTTTGAACTAAGTTCCTCATATAAATCTTTTTTTTTTCTTCTTCTTTCCTGTGTGAACAAGTGAAGAGGAGAAATGAATGGACGTGTTTTAGAAGAATGTAAAATCTAAAGTCTGTTTTTACTTAAATTAATTGAACTTCTGTTGTTGAAAGATGATCTCATCATTCTTTTTTTTTTCTGTAAACTCATATGTTTCTAAAAATTATTGCATTTAAGGACATTGGCTGTGGAGTTTTGTATGCTGATGACAAAAAACAACAACATGTTTTTGTACATATATGAAATGTATTTAGACTCATGAAATACACATACACAATCACAGGTTATGTGCATTTGTAAGAAAATAAATGTGTTAATTGACAATTCATGACAATGTCAGTGCAGACGTTAAATACACAAATACACACATCTTACAAAAAATATCTGAGCCATAATAATATGATCAATATAATATTAAACTAGAGTGAACAAATGAAAAGAAGTTTCCCATATGACCAAGTGAACAGCGAAAACAATAAACTGTTGTTTACAAGAAGAAATAATTAAATATCATGACTGTGTATCATGAAAGTTTTATTGAGGTGAGTTAATGAGTTAATATGTTTTACCCATGTATAACAGGTTAACATTGTCCCATACAAATAACGATATAATCAAATATAAATGAATCAAATCATAAAATTTCAAATTGCACCATGATGGGAGTTCATTTGATTTAAACATGAATAATGATTGGGGAAACATTTAAAGAACAATGATGTGTTTCAAATGGTACATTTACATAAAAAGATAGAAATGGCATTATATTTTGGCTGCACAAAACAAGGAATATTTCTAAAAGTCCTGCAACATCCTGTTGTGATAACCAATCCGCAGGAAGAGATAATCTGTTTGGAGTGAGGTTTCTGTAGACGGTCCAGTTCTTGACCACAGACCATTTATTTGTATGTTTTCTGTGGTTACACATCACATGGCTATTAGATGTCGTTGTCAGGTCAACTGATACATGTTTGAAGCAGAGCTGTCTCTAAGAGATTTATGCTTCGTCACTGATGTAAATCTAGCAGTTACTGACACTCGAGTTATAATGTTCTGTCTGGAGGATCATTTCATCACACTGCTTCTCCAGTTCCTCAGAAATCTTACTTTTTTTTTCACCTATAGCTTCTTTCTTCTTTGTCACAATATCTACCCAGCACATAACTGCCTTTAAAACTGCTTCTGTGTTCTCCAGATTTATCTTTATGGCGTCTGGACTTGATTCAGTTTCAGGACACTTTTCAACATCAGTTTCCTCTGTTGTGGACTTAATAGAATTACCCTCTCTTGTAGTAGTATTTGTTACCGGTTGAATCGGGTTCTCTACTTCGATCAATTTTGACTCAAGGCATTTGATCTCCTCTTCTAGATCCGCCTTCTGATTCATTAGAACAAGAACCACCCTGACTGCATCATTGTATTCCTCCTCTAGTTCCTTCAACCTCTCAAGGTCTGTTTTTGTTTCGTCCAAATTCTTGATTGTTGTTGACTCTGACATCTTCTGAATGATTTCTCTCTTTTCACCATTCAAAGGCAGTAGTTCAGTGTTGTTATTTGATGTTTCTGTTGTTGAATTTGTAGATTTCTTGCCTGTTTCAAAGCAAAACATCAAAAAAAAGAAGCAGAGTTAGCTTGTGATAGAAATTTTAATCTCCTTGATATTTAGAAGGAAGTTTAACAAAGACTCACCTTTTCGTTTGCATCTATATTTCCACAGAACAAAACCAGCTGCAATAAGAACCACGCAGAGCACAGTCACACTGGGGATGATGTAAAGAGCAGGTCCAAACGGAGGAGTAAACAGACTCCCTGTAAAGATGAAACACAGAGATCTAAATCCTACCGCTATACAAGATTAATGCCATGTCTTTGTCAATGACAGCCCTTTCTTTACCTGGAAAATGTACGTGAGTCTCTCTGGTCTGGTTGATGTTCTTCTGTTGGACTCTACAGGTGAATGTGTTGTTGTGTCTCTTCTCCACAGTCACTCTGCTGCTGACAGTATAGAGGTCATCAGGACCTCTGACTGTCTCTGTAGGTCCAGCAGAGAGGAGGTTTCCCTCAGCGTCCAGCCACAACACCTCAGGCTCTGGATACCAGCCTTTAGACTCACACTGTAACACCAGTTCACCGTTGACTTCAGAAAAGATTATAACAGATGAGGAGACTGAACCTGATGATAAAACAGGGAGAAGGTGGGATGTTCAAACTAGAGTGATGGACATAGTTCCTACAAAAAACATATTTTTTCTTGAACCTCTAACCACCTTTATATCAAAACATAACATTACAGCAAATAGTCCAGAAATGAGTTAAGGCCAAAGACATGTGAGCAGTCAAAGTGATCTAGATCTGCCACAATCTAATCATTTCGTTCATCTCTAGTTCAACTCTAGAGTAAATGGGAGGGTGAGGTATGAAATTTCTAAGAGTCAAAAACTGGTTTTGTGAGGTGATGATGACCAATGAACATTCAGTGAGTTCATTCTTGGCTCTAAGTCAATATTTTTGCCTAATTTTAAAGGATAACCTGAGGAGATTCAGTCAGGGTAAACATTGCTGTTTGCTTTTAGAGGCATCATATCTGCAATGTCTTAAAATGAAAGTCTGAAACTGTCAGTGGCAAAGACAAGTTCTTCATCATGGACAATATCCCCTGATTAACAGTTACCAGTTATACTGTTGCACTAATTTCAATCTTTTTCCCCTCTAAACACTGGGAAAAGAAAGCCCCAGTTATAAAACTCAACAGTTTATATTATGTTTATTGTTGTGGTTTAAAAGATAAGTTGACATTTTCAACCCTATAAATCTAGTACAGTGTATCCACTCACCAACAACAAGCTCAACAGAAGATTCTTGGCTGATAGTAGGAATGAAGCATCTGTATGTTCCCTCGTCAGAGAGTTTCACTTTGGATAGTGTCAGTGAAATGTCTCCACGTTTCAGTTTGTTGATGGACAGTGATGTTCTTTCCTTGTAGTTGGGATGTTTTTTTCTCTCCAGTTCAATGTTGTCCCGCCACACGTAGACGAACCTGGGACTCAGGTCGGGTCTTGTCCACTCCAAAGTCATGTGTGAAACATCTTCTTCAGGTTCCAGGTGACACGGCAACATGATGTCATCACCAATTGTTGCCAGTATTGGCTGAGATGGACCGACCATTTTAGACTGACCTGAAAAGACAAGTTAATGTTCCTTTGCTCTTTATTGACATGATCTATTGGTAGAACTCATCACTTATTGGTGTATTATGTGGTGTACACAGTTTGTCTCCGTCTCTCTGCTGTGATCACTGATGTCAAGACCACAGTATTTTTTCCAAGATTTTGGTGATTAATAGTTTGCTATATGACCCAAAAATGACTGACTTCCTCATATGGTTGACGCCATCAGTGCTTGTGTGTGCAGATGGTGTGAATAATATCATAGTCACTACTAAGTCTTTACCCAACATGCTCATTCTTTAATGTGTAAACTAACATGACAATAACAGGTAACTATAGAATTTTACTCATCTTCTTGTGTGGCCATGTCATGTCTGTTACACTGCTGTGTTGAGACATCAGGTCTAATCTGCATGTAAATATTAGATGAGCCTATATTGACGAAGATGCAAATGAAACTGAAAAGACCACATGATGATGAGAGATCGATCAGGTTTTGGACCTCTATATTTGGAAAACCTTAAGAAGGGACATGTTTTTGGTTATTTTGTGTTTTGTCAACTATGTTTAAGTCCTTTTGTGTTTGTTTTCAATCATGTCTTTCCGGTTTTACCTCTGCAGGGACTGGGCAGGAAAAAGACGACAACCAAAGCTGCGACACAAAACCAACCGTCCTTCAGGTGAAGCATCCTGGGAATTTAGAAAATGATTAATATTGATTTAAAAATGTAAATCCCAATAAAGAAAAAAAAACACAAAATTTTGTTCATCTCTGTAATTTTTAACCATAATTTATCAGTTTCTAATGATTCATTATCACCTTTTAGTTCGTGCCATAGATTTGAGGCAGGGAGATGAAGAATGAAGTCGATTGCCAATAAAACAATATTAGTTATTAGTATGACTTTGAAAACAAAGGCTCAACTACACAGAACATGGATACATGGATCATTATCAGTAAACATCCTGTCATATGTCGAGAAAGTCATGAGTCACGGCTTCATTCTGCTCATTTAGTTGTTTCGTAAATTACTTTTAAAAGTCTGTTTTTAAAATTACAACACGGATCTTCCTCTGCAACAGATCAATCAAATGATCGTGGTTTTCAAACATAGTAGTGAACTAAATGTCAGACACAGTTTCAACCTACCTGTCAGCTGCTTGGACCATCACCTCATCGCGTCAGTAGACGTTTACTGTCAAAGTCCAGTGGTGTCACATGCATCCTGTGAATCATTAATCCTTCCACGCTGGAGTTTTTATGGGTCGGTTTTCTTTCTGAGTAAAATGATGCACATAGAGTTATTTACTGCAGAGGGCAGTGTTGCACTTACTTGTGTATCTCTCTTTACATTTATCTATTACTTTATTTATTTTTAGTTAATACATCAATGCAGTTCAATACATCAATGCAACTATTTCCAGTTAAACATCTTCTCAGAGATGATGCACGGTCTCTTTGTGATGTGATGTCCTTCCACTTCACGTCCAGGTAGAGATCTTTGCTGCCTCCGCTCAGCTTCAATTCACCATAAACTTCATTCACACCATAAACATTTCACAGGAAGCCTCAACCTCCCTATTTTGAAAACGCCTCAACAGTTTTAAGACTCACGTACAGCTGACCACTCGAGTGCTGTTTTTGGTGCTAAAACCACTCTTATTCTTTGATGTATAAGGGCTTCAAACTAAATGTACAATAGTGACGTCACATCCCCCACGAATAAGATGCAACAGGAAGAAACAGCTTCAGTCTGACGCTCAGCAGCACCAACACAACATGGAGGTCACAGCTCTCTGCTTCACACTGGGTGAGTACGACGACATGTTTACATTTACATTGAAGAAAATAATATAGATACAGACCAAAATGAGGTTGTAAAACCTCTTGGTGACATCTTATGACGTGTATGAATACAGTAGCTACAAACACGTCTCTTTACTTTTGTCTCTTCAGTGACGACTGTGATGATCCTGCTGTGTGATCATGATCAGACAGTTGGTGAGTGACTCTTATTTTGAAAAACAAAAGGTTCAACTAAAGAACAAACGTCTCCATTGAGTCTTTTTTTTCTTTTTCTTTGTCTCAGATGCAGTTTCTCTTCTTATCGATCCAAACAGACTGCAGTTCTTTGAATATGAGCCACTGACTTTTTACTGTGAAGGAGACTTTTATTATGAAGTTAAATATAGATCTGCAATTGAAACATGTAAAAATATCTCACAAACACCATCAGTCTGCACAATAACAAATGTGTTTCCAGAGGACAGTGGGGAGTACTGGTGTGAGGCTGAAGATGGAGAAAGAAGCAACAGTGTGAACATTATTGTCACAAGTAAGTTTACAATAAGACAAGTTTCTAAATTTGAGTTTAGCATGAGTTTAACATCAACACATGTTGTTCAGGGGGCTCAGTGATCCTGGAGAGTCCTGCTCGTCCTGTGATGGAGGGAGACGATGTGACTCTGCTCTGCAGAAACAAGACAAACTCCTACAAACTCACAGCTGATTTCTATAAAGATGGAAACATGACTGGCAGCAGCTCTACAGGAGAGATGATCATCACCAGTGTTTCCAGGTCTGATGAAGGACTGTACAAGTGCAGCATCTCTGGAGGTGGAGAATCAGCAGAGAGCCGGCTGACTGTCAGAGGTGAGACGCACCACAACATGGGGGGTGAGGTACAGACCATCTTTGGTTCAAGGTCTTGAGATGAGCTATGATCAGGTCCACAGTTAAATCTTAAAGGGACTGAGTAATGGTTCTCTGACTGAGATGTTCAGTAACTTTAGCACTTTGACTTCAACATTTCTTGATGAAATGTCCATTTACAGCCGTTATATTAAATCTGCTGGTTTTCCTGATTCTACTCTGTCTCTTTCTGTAAAGAACAACAGACAGTTGTTCCGTCCTCACCTCCTCCTGCAGAGTCAGGTAAAGCTCTGTTTGACCGATGAAGCCTTCACTTTATTTGTTTGGACATAACTGTCCCTCATGCATGTCCTTCTGTTCTTAACGTCTCACAGAGACTTATTCCTGTCACCTTTACCTGGTCTTGAGGACCATGTTCACGGTCCTGATGGTGGTGCTGCTCCTGCTGCTGGTAGGACGACTTCACTGTGGGAAACTTGGAGCTAAACCAAACTACTTGTGTAAATGTAACTGTCACAACAAAGATGAACGTAGTCGCTAAGATAATGAAGTAGTTAACCTCCTGTCATGTATTCTGAATATGCAGCTTCTTTTTTAATTTTTACTTTAATTGATGTCATTTATTTTACATATACACCTTTGATCTAGTACAATAGTTACAGCTTCTCCTGCTGCTGATGAACTGATGATGAATTCATTGTCCTGTGACCTGTTTTTCTAAGAGTCCAGGATCACACATACCAAATAAAGACAACAGTATTGTCTACAAACAGACTGTAAAGGCTGAAATTTATTAATACTCACTCGTAACATGTGCTAAAATTAAATATATGTGTCTCAGCAGTTTATGCATCAACACATCATTATTAGATGTAGATGTAATTCTTTGAAATTACAGTTTTGGTTCTCAGTAAGAACTTCTGTTGGTTACACAAGTGACCTCCAGATCAGAGCTTTGTAGCTGCAGACTAACCACAAAACACCAAACGCCAACATCATACCCCTTTTGTAAAGTAATCATCTGATGGGTTGGAAAAATATTTAGTTCAGATATTCATACTCCATAGAGGCTGAACTTTGACCTTGTTATCTTTCATCCAGCACCATCATCAGATCAAAATTTAAACTTTTCCAACACTTTGGTTTGTAACCAAAAATGTACAAAACTGTTCACGTTCCCATCATCCTCAGCTCGACGTGGAGTTCACTGCTAATTAAGAATTGTAACTTTGCCAACACACTAAACAAAGATGGTGAACTTGGTAAACATGAACCTGCTTGACATGGCCCTGCTAGTACCATCACTGTTAGCATGTTAGCATGTAGATGAAAGTACTGCGGATCTTAAGTACATTCTCACACCATGGCTGCAGGCAGTTGGTTTATTTTAAACCTCATTAAGTAGCACGGATAGCTTCAGTTGTATTTATGCTCATATTTTCATGTGTATTCGGCTATTTAACCTCTAAATTAACCACTGAAAGTTTCCACCATGACAGCAGCACTGTCTTGTTCAAAAGTCCAAATTTAGCCTCACGCTAACAGCAGGCGAAGTGGTTCATCACGTAGTTGAACACTTGAGTCTGTTGTTCAGAGTCTCAGCAGCAACATGGAGGTCACAGCTCTCTGCTTCACACTGGGTGAGTACTGAGTCTGATGCTGATTAAAACAATCATTTTGTGTTAATGAAGCAGTTTTAAATATCTGATAGTTGTTGTGAGTGTTTCTGGTGACTCATTTAAGAGTATTTGAACCAAAGTATTGTGCGTTTCCTTCGACAGCAGCTACTAACACGTCTCTTTACTTTTGTCTCTTCAGTGACGACTGTGATGATCCTGCTGTGTGAACATGATCAGACAGTTGGTGAGTGACTCTTATTTTGAAAAACAAAAGGTTCAAACTAAAGAACAAACGTCTCCATTGAGTCTTTTTTCTTTTTCTTTGTCTCAGATGCAGTTTCTCTTCGTATCGATCCAAACAGACTGCAGTTCTTTGAATATGAGCCACTGACTTTTTACTGTGAAGGCGACTTTTATTATGAAGTTAAATATAGATCTGCAGAGAAAACATTAACATGTGAAACAACCAAACTAACACGATCAGTCTGCACTATTACAGATATTTATCCAGAGGACAGTGGGGAAGTATTAACTGATCACTCAATGTTTGATTTTAAATATCATGAAATATTGTTTCCATGACCCTTCATGAGCCTTTGGTCAATTGCTTTTCAGCAGAGACACTGTTAGCTGCAGGCTAACGACACCAGTGTTACATTATTTTAGTAAATTTACACAAACTCAAAACACACTTGAAATCAAATTTCCCTGGTTCTCAGTGGGAACCTGTTTATGTTTTTAGTTCCATAAGTAACTCCAGTTTTAAGATGTTAGCAAAATTTCATTGCTAGCATGCTAGTAACATGCCCCCATGGTTGACAAAGTCAGTTTAACACTCTAATGTCCCTATACTCCCTATGCAGCAACCTTCCCTTAACTCCAAACCAAATGCCTCCCTAGGGAGACCAATAAAGTAACCCAAGCCCTTGGTCAGTTATGTTACCAAGACAAGTCTCCTCTCTCCACTTTAAATGGCCGTGACTACAACTACATCCTGTTTTTTTATACATATCTTAATATTTATCAGGTGGACTGGGTTGAACATTGTTTAACACATTCATACTCTCTGTAGGCTGAACAATACAAGCATTAACTCTCTTATTTTCACTTTAGCGCCAACTTGAGGTAAAATTTTAAGTTTGTCCAACACTTTGGGTTGTGGCCAAATCCTGACAAAATGAGTTATATTTCCCATCAGTCATCGAAGCTACATGTGACAATGTTAGCATGTTAGCATGTAGCTCAAAGTAACACTAAGCTTAGGTACATTCTCTCAGAGCTCGGCTGCAGACACTTGGTCTTTTTTGATCCTTTGCAGTAGCACGAGTCACATCAGTGTCACGTCTGTATTTATAGTTTGATGTGAGGTTCTTCTTCTGTTTGGCTCTTTAACCTTAACCCCAGACACTGTTTCTATGACAACAGCAGTTTCATCTCTTAAAACAGATTTTCAGTTAAAGTCAAAATTAGCGCTGCACAGCAGAGTGAAATAAGCCACACAGGAAGACACGACGGGTCACGTAGTTCAATACTTCAGTCTGTTGTTCAGAGTCTCAGCAGCAACATGGAGGTCACAGCTCTCTGCTTCAGACTGGGTGATTACTGAGTCTGATGCTGATTAAAACAGTCATTTCAAGTCAATGAAGCAGTTTTAAATATCTGATAGTTGTTGTTTTAAAAATATTGTACTTTGTCTGCTGTGTGAACATGATCAGACAGTTGGTAAGTGACTCTTATTTTGAAAAACAAAAGTTTTCTTCTTATTGATCCAAACAAAGTGTAGCAAAGCAAACTTTAGACTGATATAAGTAGTTTGCTAAATGCTACCGGTTTTACTAACACTAATTTGTCTCTTCCTGTTACGTCACAACAAGTGTCCCTCCCCTCACGCTGAACACTCCTCCTGCAAAATCAAGTCAAAAAGTCCAGAGTAAGTTATGAAAACCTTCACCTACACATTTTATTTTATTCAAACTAGCCAATGATAAACTAAAAATAAAACATTTGATAAACTTAACACCACCGTCTTGTCCAACAGAGACTTGTTCCCGTCACCTCCACCTCATCTTCAGGGCTGTGTTCACCGTCCTGACGGTGGCGCTACAGCTGCTGCTGCTGCTGCTGCTGCTGAAAAACTAGGAGCTAGGAGAGGGAACAAGTCATGTAAATGCAACTGTCACAACAAAGACAACAGTGGAGGTGTTTGGTTCAAACCTATATACTCCCCAGAGCTTCAGTCGCAAAAAAATGCACCCACTATTTATTTTTATTCATTTTTATTCATCTTGCTCCATTATCAGGTCAGTTTTTTAAGTTTGTGGCTAAAAACTAACAAAAATAGTAACATTCTCATCAGGTTCAGCTTCAGTTTCAGTTCAGTATCATGTAGGAATCGTTATATTTCTAAGACACTAAACAAAGACGGTGATCACGTTGAGCATGAACCTGCTACACACGACTCACACACGATGTTAGCATGAGGTTCAAAGCATCGCTGTACTAAGGTACATTCTCATGTACTGTGGCTGCAGACACTTGATCTTTATTAAAACTTTGTCTTTGTTTGTTTGTCTTATGTTATTTGACTTAACCACAAACGCAGACATTGTTTCTACCACAAGAGAAGCATCGTCTCTTGTCTCTCATCGTCTCGTTCAGAACACAAACTTAGCTCTGCACACGCAGTTTAAATAAGCCACACAGGAAGACACGACTGGTCACGTAGTTCAACACTTCAGTCTGTTGTTCAGAGTCTCAGCAGCAACATGGAGGTCACAGTCCTCTGCTTCACACTGGGTGAGTACTGAGTCTGATGCTGATTAAAACGGTAATTTCAAGTTCATGAAGCAGTTTTAAATATCTGATAGTTGCTGTGAGTCTTCATGATTTTAAGTGGCTCATTTAAAGGTGTGTTGTATTGTACGTTTCCTTCAACAGCAGCTACTAACACGTCTCTTTACTTTTGTCTCTTCAGTGACGACTGTGATGATCCTGCTGTGTGATCATGATCAGACAGTTGGTGAGTGACTCTTATTTTGAAAAACAAAAGGTTCAAACTAAAGAACAAACGCCTCCATTGAGTCTTTTTTTTTTTTTTGTCTCAGATGCAGTTTCTCTTCGTATCGATCCAAACAGACTGCAGTTCTTTGAATATGAGCCACTGACTTTTTACTGTGAAGGAGACTTTTATTATGAAGTTAAACATAGATCTGCAATGGAAACATGTAAAAATACCTCACAAACACCATCAGTCTGCACAATAACAAATGTGTTTCCAGAGGACAGTGGGGAGTACTGGTGTGAGACTAAACATGGAAAAAGAAGCAACAGTGTGAACATTATTGTCACAAGTAAGTTTACAATAAGACAAGTTTCTGAATTTGAGTTTAGCATGAGTTTACCATCAACACATGTTGTTCAGACGGCTCAGTGATCCTGGAGAGTCCTGCTCGTCGTGTGATGGAGGGAGACGATGTGATTCTGCTCTGCAGAAACAAGACAAACTCCTACAAACTCACAGCTGATTTCTATAAAGATGGAAACATGATTGGCAGCAGCTCTACAGGAGAGATGATCATCACCAGTGTTTCCAGGTCTGATGAAGGACTGTACAAGTGCAGCATCTCTGGAGGTGGAGAATCAGCAGAGAGCCGGCTGACTGACTGTCAGAGGTGAGGTACAGACCATCTTTGGTTCAGCTCTTGAGATGAGCTATGATCAGGTGGATGAAAAGACTGAAAAACTTAAACTTGTCGACATTTCTTGATAAAATATCTGTTGTAGCTCTAGTTTTGTCTCTTTCTGTTTTCTGCCATAGACTTTTTTGACCGTAAGCCTTCACTTTATTTGTTGAAATCATTGTTGTGTATTTGAAATCATTGTTGTGTATTTGAAACTGTAGGTAACTGGAGGTTTTAGAGACTCAGACTTCTTTCATAATTTCAACTGTCATTTCAGATGGTCACAACCAGACATCATCATCTTCATCTTCAGTCTCCACACCCTGGATCATTGTCACTATTCTTCTGGTGGTTGTGGTGTTGATTCTGGGAAGTCATCACTTTTGCAGTCAGTACCAAGGTACAGTAGGTCAATGAGAACATGAAAACACAGGAAATTAAACCAGTAAAAATCTTAGTAACAATGGGGATATTCCCATTAATCCCATTGTTAGTTAGGTTTTTATTGGTCTAATTTCCTGTGCTATCTTTACTGTCACAAAATAAAGATACAGAAAACCAAAAAAACACTTTGTACCATGAAGTGGCTGTAATTGTTGGACCATGTTTGTTGTGGTTTTGTATTGATGATGTTTTATTTCTTCAGCCTCATCCTTCATGTCCACGCTGACATGTGGAAGAAACTCAGGTGAAGAACAAACTGATGAGAACATAAAGCAACATATTCATTTCCTGTCTGAGTATTTCAGATATTATTTGTATTTTAAGTTGTAGTTTCAACAGAGCCAGTCCTGGTGCCTGGAGCCAGTGGAGTTGATGCCAACAGAGCTACAGCTGTAGAGAGACAGGAGGAAGGTATTTGACTCAAAACTTCTACTTATTATCAAGTGACTAACGCAACATTTGCATCATGTGTTGAACTGGCTAAAAACTGTATATTACTTCAACCAACGTAAAATATCTCTTGAGGGGGAGTTTGACTCGTATTCATGGTGATATAGTGAAATAGACCCTGGGTTCATTTTAATCTGGACCATCACTTTAATAAAAAGTTTCCTTGTCATTCTGAAGCTGAAGTCTATTTTTTTTTTTTTTTTTTATATATATTTTTGTTCCAGCAAGAATATACAGTGATCTCATAGTCAGTTAGAAGTCTGAAGGATGTAGTATGTAAAAAGAGCTTGAATCAATCATATTCAAGCATTTGTATGTATGTACACACACTTTCTGTGTGGAGTTTGTATGTTCTCCCCGTGTCTGCGTAGGTTTCCTCCCACCACCAAAAACATGCAACTAACCCGTTGGTGTGGATGTGAGTGCCAGTGTTTGTCTATAAGTGTTGTTCGTCTATATGTGGCCCCGTGATGAGCTGGTGAGCAGCTGGGATAGACTCCAGCCCCCCCACCCCGACCCCGAGTACGGGATAAAGGGGTAGAAGATGGATGGATGGACCCTTATTCTCTTATTTGAACTGCTTTCCCATCTAGATTAATGATTGAAAAATGTGAGATTAATTTGTTATTTTTTAGATTTATTGTATGTTGTTGTTCTCTTTATCAGATGATTCATGTGGCATCGTTCCACCAGCCCAGAATGGACTTTCCTCTAGAGACGTTTATTACATGTTTGACGGCAGTGACACTCAACAACTGGGTGAGACTCACTGCAATTAAAAACCCTTTGAACAGTAACTTTGGCAAAATGCTGTAAAGGTTCCATATTTTGTTTTGTTTGTTTGTTTAAAGCACAACCAGGAGTTTCAGACGTCTCTGCTCACTCTGATGCCTCAGCTGCTTACTCACTTTTAACAGGCATGGACTATTATGCTACAGTCAACAAGGTAAGACTAAAACTGTGCAGTGTTTCCTACAGTAGAGATGCATTTGATATTGTCAGTGGTGTCCTTCCTTAAAAAAACAAACAAAAAAACTACACCTTCATAGTGGTGCGCTCCACCGCCATGATGTGATCTCAGACCTCTGGTTTCAGATGTGCAACTACTTACTAACAGGAACAATGCTTTATAGTATAGTGGGATGATTATTGTCGGCCGACCTTGACGTATCGTGAGGTACACACCGCTCTTATCTTGAAAAGTTTATCTTGAAAATGTCTTTGCAAGTTTACCTGCTACTAAATCAATTTCATCTTCTCTGTCAACCAGTTTGGGTTTAAAAACCAAAAACAAACTTTCATCAAATGATCAAATCTTCTTTTTTTTGGCCCCACGGACCCAAACTCCAAATCTGATTGGTTAAAGCAACAGTTTCATTTTTCATTTTAAGCTACAGACGCCAGCATTTCTTAAGATTTCTTTTACCTTAGCAACACAATATAGCTGAAATATGATTGGATAAAAGCTCCAACATAAACAGACACTACTGGAAGCAGAACAACCAAGAGAAAAGCTATGAAATAAAGAGAATAATGTTAATAAAAAGTTGTTAAAAAGGCATTGTTGGCTTTAACGGCCCAACACTGATTTACTATATATTAATTTATGCTTTAGATGTAAATTTGTGGCTTTAATCTGTAAAATTTTGAGTTAAGTTTTTTTTTTTTTTCTCAGAATATTATCTTTTTTTTTAAAGTGATCTGTGTAACCTGTATGATCTGTGTCCTGTGTGTGTGTGTGTGTGTGTGTGTGTGTGTGTGTGTGTGTGTGTGTGTGTGTGTGTGTGTGTGTGTGTGTGTTTTCAGGCGACTGCTCAGACGAAGAAGTGATGTTCACATCTTCACTCAGTGATTCAAAAACACTGTGACACAAGATCAAACCGGGAAGTGTCACTTTAAGTGAATGGGTCATTTCAACTCTGTTTGCTTTGATACGAACCTGTAGAAAAACCTGTAAATAACATCTGATCATTATGTAGTTCGATGGTGCAGCTGTGTGTGTTTGTGAGGACAGTGAGAAACTGACGTGGTTGAAAGTCACACAGCCTTCGACTGAACTCGGCTCCGTCTATTTTTACCGTGTATCAGTTTCTGAACGTCTGAAGGTTAAACCATTTTGTTCCATCTGCCTATTTTCATTTCTTCTGTCCACAAACATGAGAACAGAATTAAAAAGAAGAAAAACTGCTGCTGCTGCTCTGACACATGCTCACTGTGGTTAACCACTGACTTGATGCTGTTGTCTCACTGCTTTCTGAAACAGACGCTCTGAGTCACAGTGTGACGCTTTCATGTACCTGATAAAGAACTAATGATTTTAAAAGTGGCTGATGAGAGGTCGAGAGGTCAAGAGAAGGTTTTTATTTTTTGTTTTGTGTTTTGTTGGAGGCAAACATCATTGACGGATCCTAATACATCCTCATTTAATCTGTTGACTTTGGGTGTAAAGTGATGTTCTTACATCTTATAGAAACAAGATGATGATGATGATGATAATGTCATACAGATGAGATGGTTAAATTTTGTAAAAAGTGATTTTAGATCTGAGTCAAACTAATAAAAACAAAGCTGGGAAGCTTCACATCATGTTTGTGTGTATTTCTATGGGACTGACAGCAGAGGGCACCAGAGAGAAACCTACACCACCTGCAACGCTACATAATAACCATTCATCCGTTCCCAGCTGAGACGTCCATACAACTGCTTTAAATGTAAAGACGAGTTAACAATTAGAACACAGTGTTTTGTTTTGGCTGTGAAATCAATGATCATTAATGTTGAATTAATAGTTGATGAGAGTGTTTGATGTTTGTAATGTTATAAATGGATACATAATAAAATATAAAGTTCCCAGAAATCTTCCTCCTGTTTATCTGTATAAAACCATCTTATACTAGGTAATTACAACTGTTAACAATGAATGCAATATTTATTATCTAACGTTGCATCATATAATCGTAGCAATAATCGTTTCTTAAACATCTGCAAATGTGGTGATGATGCAGGCGGTGTCGTGACAGTGACTAGGTCTGCCTATAGTGCCTCCTGCTGGTACTACAGTCCCAAACCAAACACAGACAGACATAGTTTAATCATCCTAAAGTTTGTCAAACAGAATCCCTCAAAGTGTTTTTGGAATGTCACATTCACAAGAACACAACAATAGGACGGCGGACAACACAATGCAAAAATAACAGGAAGAAGATTTGTGGAAAGTTGGTTGGTTCAATCAGTCTCGGAGGAAGCAGGTAAAGCTCTTTGGTTTGACTATGTCATAGTTATGGTTGAACACACAACTTAAAAAGTAAAGGTCAACAAGATGAAGTCTTTAGTCTTAACTGTGGTGGATCTTAGACTCTGGAGCAGTTTTTAAGTTAAATAATTAGCTTTGGCTGAGTGAGTTTTTTTTTTTTTTTTTTTTTTTTTCACCCCTAATTTGGTCGATATAGGGGCCGTACATCCTTCTGAAATTTTGACAAATTTGAGCCAGTTTTGCCCCCGTAATGAATTTGCTATGTGTGGTAGATCTCAGCTGATCTCTTTCTGGTCCTTGTCAACTGTTTGCTGACAAGGACCAGAATGAGAGTGTTCACATAACAAAAGTTGTAAAGTCTCTGCTCTGACTTCCTGTTTCCTTCTGAATTCATTTTAAATGTGTTTTACTAGTTTTTAAATCTCTTAATGGTCTCGTTATGTTTCTCTGACCTGCTTGAGCCATCTCGCCCCCTCAGGCCTTTTGAATTATACCACTAATTTGTCTATGGATCCTTTTTTTATATCTGTTTTCTTCTTAAATCCTTGTATTTATGGCTTAAATCCGCATATTTACTGGTTTTAGTATTTACTACATCTCCAGTGTTTTATCAAATGTCTGTTTGATAGCATCTCTTCACTTCAGTTCCCATTTTTACAATATATTCCTTGTTTGGTTTTTAAATCACTTTGAAGTTGAGTCTGATGACGTTTTTTATCTGTATGAAACATACTCTAGAAATAAATATTGATTCACTACATCAACATAAAGTGGCATTTCACAAAGAAAAATAAAAATAAAACAGGATTTTTCAACTTGTAAACTAGACTTTACATTCCCAACTTTGTACTTGGCAAATCAATGAGTTTTATTTGTTGACTCGTTGATTTACACCGTGTGATCATAGCGATGCTGTTTGAATTCTTTCACCATTTCCAGATTCCTCGCTTGATGCTGTCGCCATGGAAACCTGGGTCAATGTGGTGGGTATGTAGATGGTTTCCGTGACAGTGATAAGTTCTCACTTTAGTGCCCCCTATTGTCACCACAGTCCCATTGGAGTATTTAAGAGTTAAATATAAACACACACATTGTTTTTCTGTCCATTTTTATCAACACATGTACACAGGTGAAGATGCAACATAAAGTCCATTATGATTAATAGTATTTCTACATCATTAGAACGAGAGATGTACTGACTGAATTTTCTGGGCTGATTCTGATTTCCAGTTTTCTCTAACTACTTTACATCACACACTAAGATTATCTTTTCTGTAATGGGACATTTTTAACCAAAATAAAAGCAGATTTTCAATAATGGAAAACTTGAACATCTCAGACAAAGTTGAAACAAAGTAATGAATAAAACACGTTTTGTTCTTTATACAAATCTAACTTCAGGTGTGGTATTAAAATTCCTGGAGTGTTGGGAAATTCACACACATTTAAAAAAAAAAAAAAAAAAGTTAAAATTATAAAACAACCCTGTTCTTCTTTTCACATCCAATATCTAATTAAAAATACAAAAACTGTTTTCAGTCAAATATTATTCTTTTTAAAATTATGACAAAGCACCGTCTTTAGTTAGTCCAGATGTTGTAGTTTGTACAACAGAAGACACTGATGTGTGAAGTGAATGTGGTGACACTACGTATCAGGATACTCTTATTAAATATTTTGGTGGTCCCTAATGATGGACCACATTGATGGACCAAAGTAACTCAACTCTTGGATGAAAACAGGGTTGTAGTTCACAGTCTATCTTAGTGCAGAGTCAGAGAGAGGTGTCATTTGAGTTTTTCTAATGTGTGTGTGTGTGTGTGTGTGTATTTCTTTAATTAGGAAAAGTTGTGATATTTTTATGAAGCAATAAAAAATACACTTTGACCTCAGACCTCTTTAAAAATAATGACTCTATATAATGACTAAAGACATTGTTCTTTATCAGGTATGACACCATCACATCACTGACCACAGGCTGCATCTGCCTCATGAAGTCAGTGGTTAACCACAATCAGCCTGTTACAAATGAACGTATGAAAGCTGTTCTCACAAATAGGTGGATGGAACAATGTAGTTTAACTGTCAGACCACACGAAGCGCCTTAAACATATTGTAAAAATAAACACGGAGATTCAAACGAAGGCTACGTAACCGTAAACCACGTTAGTCATCACCTCGGTTGCACTTGCTTCACAGTGTTTTTCTTAATAAGATTCACTGAGTGAAGATATACATGTGTCAGCACAGGTTCACTCTTCAGGCGCCTCTTCCTCTGCAGTCACCTGTAACACACACAAGATGGAAGTAATAAAAATGAGGCACATGGAGGTGGATGTTATATTATATTATACAATATACTAATACATGAAAGCAATCTGTTCCTGTGCAAAGAATCACATCACTTTTGCAAAATGGAGAAATGTGGATCATAACAAAATAAAAAAAAAAAAAAAAAAACAGTCAGTAAGTCTGTAGCTTTTATTTTGGAAATTCTAAGTCTTTTTTTTCTGTTGTTTTGAAAAATAGCTTCTTAACTCTTTAATTACACACACACCAATGCCAATAAACGCAGGCTACATTTCACAAATGGTCTGAAATCTGTTCACATTTCTGACATGTTGCATTCCAATCTTCCTAAACTAGTTTGAATAATTTTGTTGCAAAATCATCTCCTCACCTGGAAAATCATAAGAATAGAAGTTGTCTATATCATATCATAAGTCCATATCAATAACATATATTCATATAATTCAATTTAATTTAATATAACTTTATGAATTCTGACCACTTGACATTTGTTAAAACAAACATTGCTGCCTTTGTCAGCAGAAGTTCATGACTCTAACCCTAAATTTATATATAGTAAATACTGTCACTGTACAGTTGATGCATTTCAATCCTTATTCTGACTATTCTTCCATCTTGACGTATCTTTCCAGTCTTACCTTCTTGACTGTAGAGTACAAGCCTTCTGTTAAAAGTGAGTAAATAGCCGACACAGTTGAGTCGGCAGTGATGTTGGATGCTTCTGCTTCTGCTTTGAGTAAATAAATGAAAATAGGCGATCATGACAGAGTGTTGCCAAAGTTACAGTTCAAATGGCTCTTTAATTAAAACACATCTCACCCGGTTGTGGTGTGTCCATGTGGCCCAGAGTGTAGTAAATGGACGTAGACGTTTCTTCAGTCTTGTCTGTTGGAGCGAGGTGTTGCCCATCATCTGACTCAGTAGCTGTTTCTAAAGAAATGTACACGACTCTGCATCAAACTTGAACTTTTGCATGTTTGCATTGCAGTCCTCATACCATATTTTACCTTAAGCTAATCACCTTGTGGTTCCAGCTCCACAGTTACAACCCGGATATAAAAGAGCAATGAAACTTCTGATGTTCTTTTTTGTGGAAAAGGTGAATAAGCACATCCCTTTAAATGTTCAGTTTTTCCTTTAAAATAAAGGTAAATTGTTGCTGTAAATGTCATCCCTGTTTTATCGTGAGCTCATTTGTGTTGTGATGTATCACACAATTCAACACTCGGTTCAATACTTCATTTAGTTTTCTCATGAATATTACATTTTATTCATCTTTATGCAGATGATACCAGTATTTATCTAGGTTTATAACCATTTTTATATGTTTGTGAAACTATTTATGGTTTGTTTTTTTAGCTTAAATTTATGCATTTTTTAAGTTAAGTTACATCCTCAACATTCCTTCATTTGTGCAAAACTGAGCGTGAGATCATTGTGCAAGATTATATACATTGGGCAGATTTATATACTTATATATACAACCTTTAAACTAAATGCATTTCTCAACTTCTATTACAACACTCTAACAGTCCAAGTCATCACTTCCTCTATGCTGATGTACGAGGGGCCCTTTAGTTTCATCTTCTTGGTGGTTTTACTCTGTGGTTTGAGCCAAGGAAGCTTAAATTAGCACCAACACGTCTAACACACTGTGTCTAACACAGAGCAAACAAAGACCTGCTCTATAGATGCCTAATTCTACATTTCCAATTTATTTCTTTTAAGAAATAAAAAATCATTTTATCATCTTATTAACTATATAAATAACCATCATTAAAATAGCCATCGTTCCAGACATGGAGTCATTATGTTACTTTATATCACCAGTTCTCACCATTTCGTTGCTCTGATGAGTCTCTTCTAGGTCTCCCTGTGGATATAAAGAACAATACTGAAGAAATATAACATCATCAATGCAAAACCTGAACAAACATGATGCAACAATTAAAGCCACTTCATGGTGCTAAATGTTTGGGTTTGGGAATGGTCTAATTTTCATACAATTACAGCAAAAGTTAGAAATTATTTCCTTAAAGGTCCTACATTCCCATTCTTATACACTAATTCTTACTTCTGTACAAAATATTCTTTAAAAAAAATATTATTTTCTTTACCTCTATTAGAAGAGCATTTACTGACAAGGATAAATCCCAGTACCAACACTACAGACAGCAGGAAAACAATGACAGTCATCAACGATGTGTGTTCCAGAGAGAAAGGTGGCATCTCCCTACGAGCTTCTGGAAAGAGTTTAACATATTTTATTACTCTGATTTCATTACACTTACATCATGATCAAATCATCTAAAATATATCTGAGTAATTTTCACGTTCAAAATAATTTAACGTGTGACAAATTACATGGTTGTATTTAGAGATCAATAGTCCCCAAACGATGATCAACCACAATAATCTTTATGACATACGCATACGCATTTCATCCAACTACAGCTGCGTCTCACCTCTGACAGTCAGCCGGCTCTCTGCTGATTCTCCACCTCCAGAGATGCTGCACTTGTACAGTCCTTCATCAGACCTGGAAACACTGGTGATGATCATCTCTCCTGTAGAGCTGCTGCCAATCATGTTTCCATCTTTATAGAAATCAGCTGTGAGATTGTAGGAGTTTGTCTTGTTTCTGCAGAGCAGAGTCACATCGTCTCCCTCCATCACAGGACGAGCAGGACTCTCCAGGATCACTGAGCCGTCTGAACAACATGTGTTGATGTTAAACTCATGCTAAACTCAAATTCAGAAACTTGTCTTATTGTAAACTTACCAGTGACAATAATGTTCACACTGTTGCTTTTTTCTCCATCTTTAGTCTCACACCAGTTCTCCCCACTGTCCTCTGGAAACACATTTGTTATTGTGCAGACTGATGGTGTTTGTAATTTTTTTTTACATGTTTCCACTGCAGATCTATGTTTAACTTCATAATAAAAGTCTCCTTCACAGTAAAAAGTCAGTGGCTCATATTCAAAGAACTGCAGTCTGTTTGGATCGATACGAAGAGAAACTGCGTCTGAGACAAAGAAAAAGAAAAAAAAGACTCAATGGAGGCGTTTTTTCATTAGTTTGAACCTTTTGTTTTTCAAAATAAGAGTCACTCACCAACTGTCTGATCATGATCACACAGCAGGATCATCACAGTCGTCACTGAAGAGACAAAAGTAAAGAGACGTGTTTGTAGCTACTGTATTCATACATGTCATAAGATGTCACCAAGAGGTTTTACAACCTCATTTTGGTCTGTATCTATATTATTTTCTTCACTGTAAATGTAAACATGTCGTCGTACTCACCCAGTGTGAAGCAGAGAGCTGTGACCTCCATGTTGTGTTGGTGCTGCTGAGCGTCAGACTGAAGCTGTTTCTTCCTGTTGCATCTTATTCGTGGGGGATGTGACGTCACTATTGTACATTTAGTTTGAAGCCCTTATACATCAAAGAATAAGAGTGGTTTTAGCACCAAAAACAGCACTTGAGTAGTCAGCTGTACGTGAGTCTTAAAACTGTTGAGGCATTTTAAAAATAGGGAAGTTGAGACTTCCTGTGAAATGTTTTTGGTGTTTGAATTGAAGTTGAGCGGAGGCAGCAAAGATCTCCACCTGGATGTGAAGTGGAAGGACATCACATCACACAGAGACCGTGTATCTTCTCTGAGAAGATGTTTAACTGTAAATAGTTTGGTTTTCACATCACTGGATGTGACTGTGTGTGTGTGAAACTCTCAACTCTCCAGTTTAATTCAATTTGATTTAATTCAATTTCATCACAAAATATGACAAAGTGCATCTATCTCAAGGCACTTTACAATAGCAGAGAAAAACTGTTGTGTTACCCTTCACTACGCTGGAGGAAAACCCCCAGAGGTAGAGACAACAGAGAGGAGGATGGGGGTAGAGGGTGGAGAAATAATACAACAAATAGTTGTAGTCGCCACCTTGTGGTGACTTTCAGCTCTGCAAGACAACCCAGTCCAGTTTAGTTTGGTCAAATTTAGTTTGAACACTACCACAGCCTGTGGCATATTGATAAATGTTTAGATAATTGAAGAAACAAAAGTCCTACACTGACTTCTGTAGGAAAGAACTGTTGATACAACATTTCCTCTGGCTTTGATGATGGAAACTAAACTAGACTTAACTAAACTTTAAACTGTTGTAAAGGAGGTTCTGAGTAAAAAAAAAAAAAAAAGAAAAAAAAAACACCAGGTCCTACCAGGTCATTCCCAAGAATAACATCAGTTTTTTCAAATTTCCTTCAGTGGGGACCTGGTAGCTGGTGGATTGGAACCAAGTCTGCTTCGTTAGTCACCAGGCCACAACTGCCCCTTGAGACTCCAGGTCAGTTTGGTAACATAAAACATCTACATATGTCTGTGGGCCAAACATTTTGGTTTGGACACTTGTTGTTTGATGATTCTCAGAGTGGGACTTGGTTTGGACCTGGACCTTGTCTGGACTGTGAAGGTTTAAGTCTAAGAATAATATGTACGTGTCATGAATGCAGATGATTGTAAATCCAAAGGAAAACAAGAGTGGGTTGTTGTCAGTCAGCCTTTATCTGACCTCAGTTTTCAGTTTCTTGTGAACAGTAAACAACTAGATTTGCTTTTTTCAACTTTATTTCTCCTCACTGGCACCAGTTGCAACCAGAAGCGTTATACAGAGCCGAAGTCACGCCTCTTCCAGTCGACCCACTGGGTCCTTAGATCGAAAAAAGATTACATTCCTGGGAATGGAGAGATAAACATTATCTTCTAATTCACTTTAACTCCACCCTGAATTACACATATCCTGTATCTTAATTTAAATGAAACTATCAGTGAGTCAAGACTATATTTGTGGTGTAAATTGTTGATTTATCTGCTTCTGAAAAGACGTAACTGGTTCAACTACAAACCAACCAGTCTGGTAGGTGGCATCATGTCACAGTTTCTTCCCCGTCTCTTTCCAGCTGAAGAGAGAACAAGGAGCAGGTGATAAAACTGACCAGGTCAGATATTTTCCTAGGTTAGCGTAGCTGCTGTTAAGCTAACGTTAGCATCAGAGTTTGACGGGACCAGACCAGTGTTGTAGTCGCTACCTGGTCTCACACTAAACCTACAGTAACATTTGCTGCCTGTCACTAAACAGACTCTCTCCATGTCAAACATTATCTTTAACATTCACTAACATCACATGTTAGAACCAGGACACATTTCAAGAAAATCATTTTTATCTCCATTGACTCTTGTTAATAATTTTTACAATCATAGGCCCCATGGACCAGAAGTAGATGGACATGACTTAGACTCTCCTTATGAACAAGGTGTCCATCTGTCCATCCACCCAGTTTTACACACACTATCTCAAGAGAAACATTTTTCACTGTTTCATGGTTGTACATTTTTTTGAGTATTTCTTCACACAAACCACCAGAATGTTCTCAAATTTGGCTGATATATCTTGATAAGTTTAGTTTGAACCCATTTAATTACATTGGAGGAGTCACTCCTACATCTGCAAAATGCTGGGAATTTATCATCTAGTGAATTCTACATGTGTAACTTTTATCAGTCAGTAACTGTTTTTAACATGAAACGTCATGGTTACTCAGTATCATTTGATATTAAGGAGTGACAAATGTCATGACTCAATGTCTATATCATGTCATCATCAGGTCAAACCATTTACTTAAACAGAACAGCGAGGAAAAAAAAAGAAATTCCAACATGAACTGAGAGTATATAAGACTCAGCTTCACTACAGGAGTTCACATTTCAGCTTCAGAACAGGTAAGATACCAACACTTCATTTCACACTTTATCATAAGAATATCGTTATGACTGAAAAGACAACATATGTCTATATTTTCTTACCTTTGATCACCTTAAATTGTTACTATGAGAGGCAGACAGACAGACAGATTAACTGATTGACTTGGAATTTGTTCTGTCTGTGTTGCAAAATTGCATTGTTGCAAAAATAATCGTAAATTACTTACTGTGGTTTCTCAGAAAAAGGAATCTGGACTTTCCTTGATTGATTCATATGTCTGTATTTTTTTTTGTTTCTTCCTCTTTTCTTTACCCTCCATGTGACACCACAGAGGAGGACGTGTGTTGTAACCAAGATGGAGGTCAAATGGAAATTATGTGAGTATTTTCTAACAAAATTAACACTGAAAATCTTTGAAAATGTTTCTTCTGTGATTGTTTGATTGAATGAGATGTATAAACTGCGAGGTTTCTCATTTCCTCTCCTTACTTCCTTCATTTTCTCTCTGTCTGCGGTTACAACCAATGAATTAATTTCTGCTTCTTCTTTTTTATCTGGACACTTACATTGGTACAATTTGGATGTCATGACTTTATGGTGAAATTAGTGGAACTCCATGTCCTGTGCCTGGAGGAATTTTTGTGGAATTGATCATTTTTCCAAGTTGTATATAGTCGTCAAATTCAGTAAAGTGTCTCAGCTCTAGTTGATCAACGTCATTTTGATGTTGTAAAACTTGTGTGTCTAGTTGCTGTCAGTCTGCTGCTGTTACTGGCAGCGTGCTGCAGTCACGCTTCTGCCTTCAACCTGAAGAAACACCTGGCTGATTGTCTGGAAGATAATGACTATGAAGAGCTACAGCAGATTGTAGAATATGGACTCCCACACATGTGCACATCTCATCATGTCATCATTGTTGGAGCTGGTATGGCCGGACTGACGGCCGCCAAGCTGCTGCAAGAGGCAGGACACCAGGTAGGAGCATGACTCCCATAATTACTATGTTTGAAACAACACAAGACTGGTCTTATTGGTATTTATTTGTTTGAACAAGGTAACCATAGTGGAAGCCAGCAATCGTGTTGGAGGACGAGTGGAGACCTACAGGAATGAGGAAGAGGGCTGGTACGCTGAACTGGGAGCCATGAGGATCCCAAGTTATCATAAGTAAGTTTAATATTTAGATACAAACACATTTTATTCATTCAACTCAGACCTAGATATGACCACATGATTTCAAATGCTGAATGGAAGATGGAAATGGAACTAAAAGCCCTGAAATTAATGGTACCTGGTGGTCACATATCTGTGCATGACTCTGAACAATAATGTAGGGACTCTCCATGTCCCACCATGGAGAGTCTTGACCAGCAGCATATGAGCAGTTGTTGTTATTTAAAGGTTGAAAACATCTAACTCTGACATCGTCTCCTCCTCAACAGAATTGTCCTGTGGTTTGCTGAAAAGATGCATTTGGAGCTGAATCAATTTATTAATTATGATAATGAAACCTATTACCTGGTCAATGGGCAGAAAGAGAAGACTCACACAGTGGACAGCAACCCTGATGTCCTCAATTATGACGTGTCTGAGGGGGAGAAAGGAAAATCGGCTGACGAGCTACTACAGATTGCTTTACGTAATGTAAGTATGACAGAGTCCTTGAGAGTAATTGAGTCATACTTCATAATGATAACCTGGTTACACCAACAAGTTGCACAATACACCCAATACAAATCCAACACTCTTTCCTAGAAGAGTTAACTCTCAACATAGAAGAGTTTTAAAACATTGCTGTACCTTCCAGTGATATAAAAGATCTGTCTAATAATTATAACATTTTTTCTTTTGTGTAGGTGAAAAATGAAGTGGAGGAAAATGGCTGCTTGTCTGCACTGATAAAATATGACCATTATTCAGTGAAGGTGAAGCACAATGATGGATGGATTTTATGACACTTTTCACAATTCAAACAGTCAAACATTGGTAAATCTGATAGATATGTAAGACAACAACTTTTGGTTCAGTTTAAGGTTGTGTTTGTAGTGTTTGAAATGTTTCATCAACACTAACACTTTTAGAAAAAGACATTAAATTTAAAAATGAGATGAGAGGCAGGAAAAGGTTCCTTATAAGCAGGTTTTATTATTGGCTACAAAGTATTTCTATCATTATGCTGATCTTGATGGTTGACGACCTGACAAGTAAAAACATTTTTGCCAGTGATTTCATTTTAATGAATTCTGAAAATCTTCTTTGTGAACCACTCTGACTGTAAACTTGTCAACATCTTTACTTAACAGGAGTATCTGAAAGAAGTAGGAGGTCTGAGTTCAGAAGCGGTGAGAATGATTGGAGATCTGCTCAACGAACAGAGCCTCATGTACACGGCGCTGAGTGAGATGATCTATGACCAGACTGACATCAGTGACGACACCATGTAAGGCCTGAGGTCACACAGTAATACAGTCACTTACCACCACTCACTTACTGACTGTCATGGCACAGATGCTGTCAGTCAAACATATTAAGAATCATTGACACTCATGCAGAACCTTGACCTCACATACACGCACATTCCCTTCCATTAACTTGCTGGCTACAACAAGCAATTAAACAAATCTGTTGTGTTTCCAGGTACTATGAAGTGACAGGTGGCTCAGACCTGCTCCCCAAAGCTTTTCATCAGGCACTTGGTGAACTTGGTGTCCCTATTCTCCTGAACTCCAAAGTCAAGCATATCAGCCAGTCACCTGACGGTGTCACCGTCTCATACCAGGCAGGTGAAGAGTCCTCGTTGACCAGCCTTGCAGCAGATATTGTCCTGGTAACGACCACAACCAAAGCAGCCCTGTTCATGGACTTCAAGCCTCCTCTCTCCATCAAAAAGATGGAAGCCCTGAGGTCGGTCCACTACGACAGCTCCACTAAAGTCATCCTCACCTTCAGCAGGAAGTTCTGGGAGGACGATGGCATCAATGGTGGGAAGAGCATCACAGATGGACCCTCTCGTTTCATCTACTATCCCAGCCACAGTTTCCAGAAAAACAAGACCATCGGTGTCCTCCTGGCTTCCTACACCTGGTCTGATGACTCCCTCCTCTTCCAAGGAGCAAGTGATGTAGAACTGAAAGAGCTGGCTCTGAGAGATTTGGTCCAGATCCACGGTGAGAAGGTCAGATCTCTCTGCACGGGGGTGGTGGTCAAGAAGTGGATCTCAGATCCATACAGCCTGGGCGCCTTCGCACTCTTCACACCCTACCAACACTTAGACTATGCCAAGGAGCTCTTCAGACCTGAAGACAGGGTGCACTTTGCTGGTGAACACACAGCTTTCCCTCACGCCTGGATTGAAACAGCTATGAAATCTGCAATCAGGGCGGCTGCAAACATCAACAAAGTCAAATTTGAATCCACTGAAAATTCATCACGTGATGAGCTGTAGAGTCTGTAGACTTGAATATGAGCAGCTACATATCATGGTGTTGGTTAAAACAGACAAACAAAAATGTATTTGAATATTAATCAATATAACACGTCTATGACTGTGTGTATAATAATAAAAGTTTCATGAAAAAGATTAAGTTAATCTCTTGAACAACTTATATTTAATCTCTGTAAACTCTGTAATCTGAACCTAGAACTTTTTTACGTCTTTATTTAATTATATTTCTATTCCAACAACTGCTGTATCATAAACAATCGATGTGATTAACTACAAGTTATGACCTTTGACTTAAAGTTACCTGAGACTACATCCTCCTAAATGATCATATTCTTGATGTTTTCATTTCAATTAGTTTCAACTAAATGTTCATTATCATTAAAAATGGTTTTGCAACAATATTCTTTCATTTAATTTAATCAAATGTACCAAGTGTGTGTTTATTAGGTATGAAAGTGTCATATGCTATGACCTGCTCACTTCAGCTTGTCAAAAAAGTCAGTGTTTTTTTTACATTTCCTGATCTTGACGAGAAGCTTTGAGTCAAAGTATTGACTCAAACTAAACACCGCTCCCACATCATGACAGCAAAAGGCACTGTGGAGAAGCTGATGTTGAAAGTATTTTTTTTCTTACTTCCTAAAAAAATGGAAGCCAGTAGATGACATCATTCCTCTGTGTGGTACAAACTGAAAATGCATGACTGTGTGAAAGACTGACATGTGGTTGACAAAAAATACCAGTTATTTTCACTTGATTGCAAAAGATGATGAACAATGAAACTAAAGTTCAAAGAAATAAAAAAGAGGAAGTTGTGCCTTTATCAGGTGGAAAAAAAAAAAAAAAAAAAAAAATCCAGCACGACAACGTGCTGGATATAAGAGGCAACAATTTCACTTCAGGTCACTTCAACAGACGTCAAAACTTTAAAACCCTGGAAAGATAGAAGACTGTTATTTCTTTTTCTTCTTCGTTGAGTTAACCCAGGAAACACCACGCGAAGTATTGTCTCCTCAAATCAGATAAAGCAAAAAGCTCAGCTGCTGAACTGAGATGGATCCACACGTAGTGGTGCTGAAATTATGTGAGTATTTTTGTATTAATATCATTTTAAATACTTTAAAAGCTGACCTCCCTCACTCACTGCCACATTCAGTCTTAATACATAGTTTGAAGGTTTGTTTTGATTTCTTGCATCATTTTTCTGAGATGTAATTTTTTTTTCCTGTGTCTGTTTCCCTGATGTTTTGTCTCAACTCATTGAAGAAATCAACATTGTAAAGTTCTGCTTTTCATCAGTCACAAGTCACAGTTTGTTTTTTTCATCATGATGTAACAACAGTTGTCTGGTCTTCACCAGAATTGTAATTAAGTCAGGTACTGACTAAAAGAATTAAACACATCGCTACATTGTGACTGTGTATAATTTGTAGAATTGAAAGAAACATGACTCATTTTATGACTGAAATAACTGGATGATCCTGCAGCTCTGCCATACATGTTAAAGTTGAGTGTTTAATGAGTTTACAATAAAACAAGCACTTCAAAGACACAGACGGATTAAAATTATTTGGATGTGAGTTTCCTCTTATAATCTGTCACATTTATTTTATTTTGCTTTGTCTCCAGTCGCCATCAGTGTGCTGCTGCTGCTCGGACAATGCAGCCATGTTGCTGCCATCAGTCTGAAGCAGAACCTGTCTAACTGTCTGGAGGATAAAGATTACCATGAGCTGCTGCAGATCGCCCAAACCGGGCTCCCACAAATAAACACGTCTCATCACGTGGTCATTGTAGGAGCTGGCATGGCTGGACTGACGGCTGCCAAGTTGCTGCAAGACGCAGGACACAAGGTTCGAGCAACAGATTTAATGCTACATATATATGTGTATATATATATATATATATATATATATATATCAATATACATAGCTTTTTCTTACAAAATAAATAATGACACACAATGGGCAACCATTTCATTTATCTGTTTGAACAAGGTAACTATAATCGAGGCTAGTGGACGAGTGGGAGGACGAGTGGAGACCTACAGAGACGAAAAAGACGGCTGGTACGCTGAAATGGGTGCAATGAGGATCCCAAATGATCACAAGTTAGTAAAAATATTTCTTAAATTTCCTACATTACCTACATTACATTACACACAATAGGCACTTGAAGTTCACAGTGCAAAACTGCCACAGCTATGAGCTCTGTTTAGTAATGGCTGATATATAGAAAGACTGCACTCTAAAAAGTTTTACCTATTTTCTACTTAAACAGATTAAGGCAACAAAGAAACATGTAATATAATTGAGTAGATATTAAGTTCTACAACTCACCTAATTTAAACAAAAAAGGTGAGGAAATGGATATAAATATCTGAGGGAAACTGATTTACATTCACTAAATTAAATAAACTATATCAACTCATATTTTAGTACACTGTTGTTTAATTCAACACATTTATACTGCTGTTCTTATTTATATGTACTCAAATTAATTATTTTAATTTACATTTTAATTGTTTTCCTATGATTTTAAATCTATTCAATAATATTACATGTCACTTCGTTGCCTTAATTTTTCTATGTTTAATCTACTCAATATTGTGACAGGTATTGTTAATGAGACACTGATGACAACATACATAGAAGAGCCTTTTACTCACGGTGTCAACATTTCTATCTAAACTAAACCCACGAGTCCTTGTGCCCACAAGGGGCGCAACAATATTACGCCTCCTTGATTCCATAATGTACTTTAATAACTTTACTTTAAAACTTTATCTAAACATGTTTGTTCAACATTTTTCAAGGGCAACATTCACAAACTACGCAGCTACACAAGCTACATAAACAGCAAATATTTGCTATCTCTTAAATTTACTTACTTCTTCACCTTACATCTTCACTGCTTAATAAAACTGGACTCACTTGAACAATCACCTTAGTCGTTGAAACACATTCAAACTCCTCAAAGCATGTGAGCATCCCTGGTGAACACAGTGGAATCACAATGTACAAGGACAAGACACATGACAATGCTTTAATGTATTTTCTGAACAGCAACCTGATTAGTTATCTACTAGTTAGTTCTAGTTAGTTATCCACAATACTGAAACTCAAGTGTTTAGCCTCAAAACTAACCATGTGTCACTGTGGCGCAAAATGCTCAGGAGTGATATTAAAACCTAAAACCTCCCAATGAGTAAAATGTACAAAATTTTCAGCATCTTAGCTTAGCATCTTATTGAGCCATAGCTGATTCAATTCAAACAAAACTGAGTAAAAAAACAATAATTCAGATATGTTGAATTCAGCTTAATGTGATTCTGTACTTGGACAATTTTATTGTGTAAAGGTTACTACTATATATTCAGTTAATATTAATGAACCCAATTCTCAGTTTTTTCAGTGCAAGTGGTTAAAAAAATGCTCTAAAATCTATCAATTTATTTTGTCTTGACACTGATTTAGCTCATGTTTCACAAACTCTCCCGTTACAATTTCTTGGTCTCGTATCTCAACAGAATCGTCCGTTGGTTCATAAGTGAACTGGGGGTCAAACTGAACAAATTCAACATGCATGACCCCAACACCTTTTACCACATCCGCGGGCTGCCGAAGAAAACGTACGCAGTGGATGCTGATCCCGACATCCTGAATTATAACGTGTCAAAAAGCGAGAAGAGGCAGTCAGCTGAACAGTTGCTGCTGCGAGCTTTGCAGAAGGTTGGAAGGATGAAAAAAGATTGTATTTAACTCTAGGAGTGTTTAAGTCTCATTCTAAAGGATCTTTTCTTTTGTGTAGGTGAAAGATGAAGTAAAGGAACACGGCTGCAGGGCTGCACTTAAGAAATACGACCACTATTCTGTGAAGGTAATGGCTAAAGTGATTTCATGATCGATGGTTATTTTTTAAAGAAAACATGGCTTCAGTTACACTTTGAGGTTTTATCTGAGGTGGTGGAAAACTGTTGCGATGGGTTTTACAGGAGTATCTGAGAAGAGAAGGTGGTTTAAGTACAGAAGCAGTGAATATGATTGGAGACTTGCTCAACGAACAGAGCCTCATGTACCTCGCTTTAACTGAGATGATCTACATCAGCAGCGATGTCAGTGACAGCACCAAGTAAGATCAGTCAATATTATTAATGTTTGCATCTACACTCATGAAACATGCTAAACTTTTTGTCCTTTCATGACAGAGGATGTTGAATGATAAGAGAAGACTTCAGATGGCACTGTTCACTCAATCAGCTACAGGATACTTTATATTTTTTAATTTAGCAGTTGTTGTGACTTTGCACCTTGAAGACCTTGAAGAAGTATTTGTGTTAAAGGGCAGGTTAACTTTTAGCTAACATAAATACAGCTAATCACAAAGAAATTATCCATTGTTGTCCTTTAATAGCATCTTTGAATTGAATAGTTTTACATTCGCAGTAATCATGGACAATTAATGTGTAATTAAAGAGATCAGAATAAAGGTTTTCCTCTTTTCTCTTGAAGGTACGATGAAATAACTGGTGGCTCAGATCTTCTCCCTAAAGCTTTTCTCACTGTCCTCGATGTCCCGATCTTGTTCAACTCCAAAGTCAAGCGCATCAGTCAATCACATAAGAGTGTGACTGTCAGTTATCAAACCGACAACCAGTCCTCTTTGACAGACCTTAATGCAGATGCTGTCCTTGTAACAACCACAGCCAAAGCAGCCCTCTTCATAGACTTTGAGCCTCCTCTCTCCATCAAAAAGATGGAAGCCCTGAGGTCGGTCCACTATGACGACTCCACTAAAGTCATCCTCACCTTCAGCAGGAAGTTCTGGGAGGACGATGGCATCAATGGTGGGAAGAGCATCACAGATGGACCCTCTCGTTTCATCTACTATCCCAGCCACAGTTTCCAGAAAAACAAGACCATCGGTGTCCTCCTGGCTTCCTACACCTGGTCTGATGACTCCTTCCTCTTCCAAGGAGCAAGTGACGAAGAAGTGAAAGAGCTGGTTCTGAGAGATTTGGTGAAGATTCATGGCGAGAAGGTCAGATCTCTCTGCACAGGGGTGGTGGTTAAGAAGTGGAGCTTGGATCCATACAGCCTGGGCGCCTTCGCACTCTTCACACCCTACCAACACTTAGACTATGCCAAGGAGCTCTTCAGACATGAAGGCAGGGTGCACTTTGCTGGTGAACACACAGCTTTCCCTCACGCTTGGATTGAAACAGCTATGAAATCTGCAATCAGGGCGGCTGCAAACATCAACAACCAAGTGGTGCGAACAAAAAGAGCTCAAGACAGGGATGAACTGTAGCTGGCACTGAATGAAATAAGACCTAAATGTTGAGAGTAGAAAATTCACTTTTTCCAGATGAATGTATAACTTTATTACTAATACATAGAGTACAGCCTTGAGGCTTTACTCTATGTATTAGTAATTTATTAATTATTTGCTGCATATATCAAAGTAAAACATTGTCTAAAATGTTAATCTTACCTTCAAAATGGTTAATTAGTAGAACAAAGTATGCAAGATGCCACCATAATGTATCTACAATGATATATTAAAACAAAATCAAGCTTAATTCTCACATTTAACATGTTATTGAACCAGCAACTCTTTGGTAAATGATTCAGTGATTTTTCTTTTTATGATAAATGTCAAAGTAGTTGCTTGATTGATTTTCTTTTGATTGACCAATTGTTGTGGCTCATCTCACTCTCTGCTAATGACATCATAGGTCAACAAAGAGAAATTTTTACAAGAGAACAGCATTAAAATGACAACAGTGACAAATATCTTGCTTGTGTTTCCCAACTCAGCAAAATGACCCAGATATATATCTTAGTGGCAACCATTATAAGAGGTGGTCAAATTATCAAATTGTCCCTGGCTGCATCCAAAAAGCTGGACTTCAACACATATACTTGACTTTTGAAATATTTTTTAAGTCACATTTCCTGGGGAATTCATCCAGTCCACCAGAGGGCATCAAGTCCTTCCTGCAGACTTGCTATGAATGTGTAAAACAACATTTCTTGAATCATTGGAACAACCAAAAACTTTTTCTAGATATACATGATAAGAGTTTTGGTTATAAAGCAACAAACGAAATTGAATTTTTAGGATTTCAGGTTGTTCTAATTAATAATTTCTACTTTGTATTTTGTAATTATGCTGTGAATGAGAAACTTCACTTGAGCTGGTCACTTTAACGGTCTTACATGTCTTTTGAATAAAATCTGTTTAAAAATAATCTTAAATGGTCTGCTGTGTAGCAGTGGCAGGTCATTCTGGTCATTTTTTGCTTCATGCAACAGGATCTAGAACCTTTTCAAGTCAAACATACAAAACAAAACAAAATCGTCACAGAACCAAACCACCACACATTACAAATAGTTTATTTCATGTTAAGTGATGGTACAGTACAGACAGTTAACATAAATGAACAGTCTTATGGTACATACAGAGAGAAAGGGGCTTCAATATACACTGTAATGCAACAAAATCCATTACTAATTACTAATTTATGCCCTTGCAAATTGCTAATTATGTCCATCCATCCAATCTTGCAAGGGTTGCTGGAGCAAATCCCCAGATCACTGTGGACTAGTGCACAGAAACACTGTAACACCGTGTCACTAATTGTGTTTTGAGACAAATTTCATGTAATTATTCTAAGATACAGTCGTTGTTTCTTACTTGTCACTGGTGGAGAAACAGGGCAGTTTTCCCGCTCTATACAGGAACAGCACAGGTAACACCAGGCCACTTGGCAGACAGAGAAAACTTCCAGATGCCAACAACAGACAAGCATTCATGTGTCCCATCAACTGTGACCTTCCCACAATAAAACAAACAAACGACCCCAGAAACCACAGCCACAACATTCCCATGATGGCCAAGACCATATGGAAAGACCTCTGCTTTGACTGGTCAACCTGCTCCTTGACCCCAGCCCTGTCTCCTGGCCTTGGATGAATCAGAACACAGAGAACAGAGAGGCAGCAGAAAGAGATGACAAACAAGGCCAAAGCCAGCAAACAGCAAAATGGGACGAAGGGTATATCAGGGTAGTAGCTAGCTGTGAAACCAATCCAGGCAAAGCTCAGCAGCCAAGTACAGCCAATGCTGATGTTCCTAATCCTGACACCCCCTGACCGCTTCATCCCCAGGTAGGTGACGGGGTGAACAACAGCCAGGTATCGCTCCACACAGGTCAGCATGTGAAGGAACATCTGTTTGGGGATAGAAATCGAGGCAATATAATTGGCTACTGTCGCCACCACTGAAAGACCAGCATATGAAGAGCACATGTAAAGGACTGTCCAGAACACAAAGGACAACTCTGCTGCAACTGAGTGGAAGGTGAAAATATCGGAGTGACTCATTGTTGCAAAAGAGCGCTGCTGCCGCCATCGCTGGTAGCCCAGGTAGAAGATGAAGCTGGAAATAGGAAAGAGGAGGGAGATTCTGCTGATGTAATAGGCGATGAGGATGTAGACCACAACTTGAAACTCCTCACAGTAGAACAGACCGTCAAAGGAGGAAGTGGAGTTGACTGACATGTTGATCTGGTGTGGGCGGTGTTGCTGAGGTATAAATAAAAATTTAGTGGTACAATAGTAAAAAGTCAAAAGACAAATGTTTACCATAATTTTACAGATGAAGAGCTTTATAGTCATCTTGTTCAAAATATGAAATGACTAAATCTAAATGTTTTCAAATCTATTGTACATATTTAATATTGTTTAATTTAAAAAAAAGTTTAATTAAATTAATCTATTGTTTAATTTAAAGTCACCTTAACCTGTGCACCTCCATGATCATGCCATTGTGATCAAATCATTATTGTACAAGACGTAACCACCCAAAATATAAATTCCCAACGCACTTTGCTGTCAACATCTTTCAACAGTGCTGTCTTAAGACAATTAGAGTTTTTCCTTGACTGCGTATTATCTCACTGACTTTGCCATTTTGCCAGTCGAAGAGTTAGGGTAGGTCCATATTATTGTAAATATGTGTAGTTTGATTTTTACAATTCATTGTATTTATATTCACCCCTTTTACATAGTTCTTTTGGCACATGCCACATTTTTTTGATAAAGTTAAGTTTACTTTGAAACACACAGATGAAAATTGGATAAAAATTTCCAAAATTCAAATTAAAAAAACATTATGCTTGAGTACTGACAGATAGATGGAGGAAAAGTTTGGGGAAATAACTTGGAAAATTTGGAATTTCTGTCAAAACAACCAGTGAGAAATGATGGTATTCATGAATTTAAAATCTCAACTAAAAGTTAAAATGTTATGTAATTAAGGGCACTCACCTTGTCAGTAGTGTTTATTGATGTGTCTCTGGCTTCTCCAAACTCACTGACTGCTGTTCAGGAGTATCTCACCCTGATACGTATCATATTTTTGCATGATGTCAAACAAACTGATGGATGTCATGTGCCTCTGCCCTGTGAATCATGGACGGCAACACCTGTGTTGACTGATTAATCTTTGTTTGCAGGTCATTTGAATCATGTCTCAGAGTAACACTGCTTCTTATTCAAATAAAACAGGGTCAATGTGAGAGTGAAAACCACAAGTTTCATCAGGTGCTTGAAAACAAAATGTCTTCTACAAACAAAGACTATTGTTTTAATGAGCATTTGCCCTGGACAGGTGCAACATCCTAATAGTAAAATGAGTCTGTGCAGTCACAGCAGCACAGACTTATTTTACTAATAGCACAGGGTTCAAGCATCACGGACTGTGAGTTTTGTGTAGTTAAATGATTTGGTGCACCACGAGTGCACAGGCACATCAAGTCAGAGTGAAGGAGGTACTTCTAATTATGTCATTAAATGTTTACTATTCTTCATATACAGTATATATATTTGGTCTTATGTTGCCAAATTCTATATATGCAGGTGCTCTGCAAAGGTTCAATATTCCCATTACCAATCATTTGTTCCTAAGGTTTTATGTTCATCTGATTTATATGGAACATAACATGACAAAGGTCTTGTGTTCCCCATTTCCACTTAGGTATGTGCTACCATTTAAAAACAACATATTATCTCCCATATGAGTTGAGCTGAAGTGACAAGGTCATAGTATATGATTGACATTATTTTCATTAAACCAATCACTTACCCCTCTTGAGGAGGAGATGTTGCCAAATATTAATTTTAACCTTTGTCCAATCAACATACTTGGTACACACAATTAAATTATATGAAAGAAAACTTTTTCAAAACCAATTTCCAATGTTCATCAACCTGCAGTTGAAAACTGAAGTTTTATTTCCCAGGTAATGTTGAGTCAGAGGTCATAGTGAAGTGATGGTACAGTGCAGGCAGTTAACAAATGAACAATCTTACGGTACATACAGAGAGAAAGTTGCTCCAATATACACTGTAATGCAACAAAATGAATTATCCACAAATTACTAATTCATGCCCTCACAAACTGCTCTTTGTGTCCATCCATCCAGTCTTGGAAAGGTTGCTGGGTCCAATCCCCAGTTGACTGTGGACAAGTGCTCAGAACCACTGCAACTCTATGTCACTAATTATGTTTTCAAATTAAAGATACAATCCATCTGTACACACTATATCAAACAGACAAAATAAAACTGTGACAGCTTTGGATCATGGTAGGTGCAGTTCAACAAGGTAGTCCAGTGTCCATCTCCTTAGTGACACTTTCCAGTTCTTCCAGGGTATTCTTGAAACATTCCCAGACTGGATGAGATATATGATCTCTCTCTCTGGTGTGTTGTGAGTCTATCCTGAGATCTTGTACCAGTTGGATGTGCCTAGAAATCCCCCTTCAGGAGGCTTCCAGAGATATCCTGATCAGATGCTAAAACTGTCTAAAGAAATTTTAACACAATGGAGCAGTGACTCTACTCCGTGTACTGACCCTATCGCTAAGACTGAGCCCAGATACCATGTGGAGGAAGCTCATTTCAGCTTTCTATAACTGCAACCTCTTAGGTGAGGAAACTCTACATAGATTGACAAACAAATTGACAGCTTCACCTTCCGGCTCAGCTCTCTGTACACCAGGCGTGGCTGGTTTATATGGGTAGGTGGGGCAGCGCCCCTTCAAAAAAATCATGCCCATCCGCCCCCCAAAATAGTTCTTCCTGACAAATAATGTTCATTACATAATGACTTATCTTGTAGTGCATTATTTTGCTCTGTGTTTTTTTCAACTATTTTGACTCTTTGAAGTTTTAGAATGTTTTATTATTTAGAATGTTTTTGGTAATTGATTCTCAGTTTAATGTCTAATCGCAGTTGTGGGGCAGGACAGGTCAGCGACCACATTCGTCTGTAGATTTATCATATCACCCTGTCGGCAATGATGGGACCTGCAGGCAGCGCTGATAGAGTCGCATATGGGCAGGAATCAGTCTGCCCCAAGATCGCATTTTGTCGGCACTAGCTCACTGATTGGTCCACTACTCGCGTTAGACCTCACGTGACCATAACAACTGCGGCGACAGGGCACAGCTTTGAACCTGCCATATCAAACAGTCTGGAGTTTCTTTTAAAAAACATTTGAAAGATTAAAACTAGAAGAGAAATTGGTGATCAAGCATCTTGGCCCTGACAAATCGGAAATTAGAAAAATCCAACTGTGTTACAACTTCAATCGAAAGAGTAAGAAGCGATTAATAGTCAAGACAGTTCCTGTACTCTTAGACTTTTATGCTAAATATATATATATATATATATATATATATATATATATATATATATATATGTGTGTGTGTGTGTGTGTGTGTGTGTGTGTGTGTGTGTGTGTGTGTGTGTGAATGAATAAGGAAGATTCCCTCAGAGAAACTGAAGTATAATATATAGAATAAATAGATAATATCAATCACAAACAAATATATATGTATTATTATTGTTATTATTACCACCATTAATGATATTATTATTTATAATAATAATGATGATGATAATAATAATAATAATAATAATAACAATAATATTTTAAGCATGCCCAAAGGAGCGTGGCTATCAATTAAGACATCGGACCCAGGGTCTGCCCCACTAATATGTATGTTCATAAGCCACTACTGCTGTACACCATGATGATTAAAATTTAGATGATTAAAGCAGATTCACACATCAAAGCCTCTATGATAAATGGGTAACTGAGACTAATTTCATATGATTATTCTCAGTTGCAGTTGTTGTTTCTTACTTGTCACTGGTGGAGAAACAGGGCAGTTTTCCTGCTCTATACAGGAACAGCACAGGTAACACCAGGCCACTTGGCAGACAGAGAAAACTTCCAGATGCCAACAACAGACACCCATCCCTGGGACTGATTAATCTTCCTACAATAAAAAAAACAAAGAACGCCAGAAACCACAGCCACAACATTCCCATGATGGCCAAGACCATATGGAAAGACCTCTGCTTTGACTGGTCAACCTGCTCCTTGACCCCAGCCCTGTCTCCTGGCCTTGGATGAATCAGAACACAGAGAACAGAGAGGCAGCAGAAAGAGATGACAAACAAGGCCAAAGTCAGCAAACAGCAAAATGGGACGAAGGGTATATCAGGGTAGTAGCTAGCTGTGAAACCAATCCAGGCAAAGCTCAGCAGCCAAGTACAGCCAATGCTGATGTTCCTAATCCTGACACCCCCTGACCGCTTCATCCCCAGGTAGGTGACGGGGTGAACAACAGCCAGGTATCGCTCCACACAGGTCAGCATGTGAAGGAACATCTGTTTGGGGATAGAAATCGAGGCAATATAATTGGTTACTATCGCCACCACTGAAAGACCAGCATATGAAGAGCACATGTAAAGGACTGTCCAGAACACAAAGGACAACTCTGCTGCAACTGAGTGGAAGGTGAAAATATCGGAGTGACTCATTGTTGCAAAAGAGCGCTGCTGCCGCCATCGCTGGTAGCCCAGGTAGAAGATGAAGATGGAAATAGGGAAGAGGAGGGAGATTCTGCTGATGTAATAGGCGGTGAGGATGTAGACCACAACTTGAAACTCCTCACAGTAGAACAGACCGTCAAAGGAGGAAGTGGAGTTGACTGACATGTTGATCTGGTGTGGGCGGTGTTGCTGAGGAATAAATAAAATTTAGTGGTACAATAGTAAAAAGTCAAAAAACAAATGTTTACCACACATAATCAATCAGTTTTATAGTCATGTTGTTCAAAATATGAAATAACTAAATGTAAATATTTCTCTCTGACATTTTTTCCATCAGCTTTATGAGGTAGTCACCTGGAATGATTTTAAATGAACAGATGTACCTTGTCAAGAGTTCATTTCTGGAGTTTCTTGTCTTCTTTATGTGTTTGAGACTATCAGTTGAGTTGTACAGAGTCAGGGTTGGTATAACGCTCTATACAGTGAATAGCCATATTTGACTACAGTTCTAATCGATTTTATGGCAAGAATCATTCAACTAAATAAAGAAATATGACAGTCCACCATAACTTTAAAACATGAAGGTCAGTCAAGCCAAAAATATCAAGAATTTTTAATGTATCATCAAGTGCAGTTGCAAAGACCATCAAACACTATGATGAAACTCTCTCTCGTGAGGAATGTCCCAGGAAAGGAAGACCAAGAGTTACCTTTGTTAGAGAGGATAAGTTTACCACAGTTAGCAGCCTCAGAAACCTCAAATTAACAGCACCTCAGATTAAAGCCCACAGAAACGCTTCAGAGCTCAAGTAGCAGACATGTCTCAAAATCAACTATTCAGAGACTGTGTGAATTAGGCCTTCATGCTCGAATTACTGCAAAGAAGTCACTTCTGAGGAAGAACAACAACAACAGGAGAATTACAAAAAAAATACAAGAATGGACATTAGACCAGTGGAAACCTTTCATTTGGTCTGATAAGTCCAAATTTGAGATTTTTGATGCCAACTGCCATGTCTTTCTGAGATGCAGAAAAGGTGAGGGGTTTCTACAAGTGGTTCCCTCTGTGAACCATAGAGGAGGAGTCGTGATGGTTATGGAGGTGCTTAACTAGTTACACTTTTGATAATTTATTCAAAATCCAAGGCACACTGCCACAGCCTTCTGCAGCAACATGTCACCACATTTGGTTTGCACTTAGTGGGCCAATCATTTGTTTTTCAACAGGACAATGACTCAAAACACACCTTCAGGTTATGTAATGGCTATTTGACCAAGAAAAAGAGTAATTTAGTGCTGCATCAGATGACCTGGCCTCCACAATCACCTGCCCTAAACCAAACTGAGATGATTTGGGTTGGTTTTGACTGCAGAGTGAAGGAAAAGCTGCCAACAAATGCTCAGCACCACTACCACATGAAGCTGATGGAGAGAATGCTTAAGAGTGTACTAAGTTTTCTTCAAGGCAAAAGGTGGCTACTTTGAAGAATGTAAAATATAAAACATATTCTGGTTTGTTAAACATTTATTTTTGTTTACTACATGATTCCATATATGTTCTTTCATAGTTTGGACATCCTCAGTATTAATCTATGATGTAGAAAATAAAGAAGAAGAAAGAAGAAGAAACATTGAATGAGAAGGTGTGTCTAAACTTTTGACTGGCACTATATTTTACTTTGAAACACACAGATGAAAATTGGATAAAAATTGCCAAGAATTGGATGAAAAACATTATGCTTGAGTACTGACAGATAGATGGAGGAAAAGTTTGGGGAAATAACTTGGAAAATTTGGAATTTCTGTCAAAACAACCAGTGAGAAATGATGGTATTCATGAATTTAAAATCTCAACTAAAAGTTAAAATGTTATGTAATTAAGGGCACTCACCTTGTCAGTAGTGTTTATTGATGCGTCTCTGGCTTCTCCAAACTCACTGACTGCTGTTCAGGAGTATCTCACCCTGATACGTATCATATTTTTGCATGATGTCAAACAAACTGATGGATGTCATGTGCCTCTGCCCTGTGAATCATGGACGGCAACACCTGTGTTGACTGATTAATCTTTGTTTGCAGGTCATTTGAATCATGTCTCAGAGTAACACTGCTTCTTATTCAAATAAAACAGGGTCAATGTGAGAGTGAAAACCACATGTTTTGTCAGGTGCTTGAAAACAAAATGTCTTCTACAAACAAAGACTATTGTTTTAATGAGCATTTGGACAGTGGACAGGTGCGACATCCTATTAGTAAAATGAGTCTGTGCAGTCACAGCAGCACAGACTTATTTTACTAATAGCACAGGGTTCAAGCATCACGGACTGGATACCAGCTCCTGAAGAGATCAAAATGATAACATCATTTCAAAATTCATAATTTCAACATTGCCACATTTAAATCCGTCTCAGTAAATGAGACCAAGACACAAAGACATTCAAGAGAAAAAATAATCAACGCCTTTTAAAGTTCCATCTCATATTTCCTCTTTCCTTGTATTGGCAGGTAGCAGTTGCTGCCGCTGTGTCATGCCTCTTAAATTAACTAAATTAAGTTCAGAAGTAGAGAATAGAAATGACAGGACCCTACCTTTTCAGTCTCAACATCAACGTCGTTACAATGATTTTTGCCTCTTATATACAGCGCTGGGTCATGATGTTAGTACGACTAAAAAAGCATGACTTCCTCTGTTTTTTTTGTTTTTGTTTTTGTTTTTTTTTAGCTCCTACACGGTGCATTTTGTTCTAACAAAGTGAGAAATTATGTTTTGTAAATACTTTGACCCAAGTGTGTTGTCAGTAAATATTAAAAAAAGTTTTATTTTAGTGTTTCAAACCATTTAAAAACAACATATTATCTCTCGTACGTGTTGAGCTGAAGTGACATGGTCATAGCATGTGATTGACATCATTTTCATTAAACCAATCAGTGGTTGGTGGCATCATTATCCCTCTTGAGGAGGAGATGTTGCCAAATATTAATTTTAACCTTTGTCCAATCAACATACTTGGTACACACGATTAAATTATATGAAAGAAAACTGTTTCAAAACCAATTTCCAATGTTCATCAACCTGCAGTTGAAAACCGAAGTTTTATTTCTCAGGTAACATTGAGTCAAAGGTCATAGCCCGTAGTTAACACATAGTTCACACTGGCTGTTTATGTTACAGCAGGTGTTGTAACAGAAATATAATTAAGTAAAGACGTAAACCAAAGTTCGAGGTTCAGATTACAGAGCTGACTTTAACACATGTAAAAGTTAGGTTACATATAAATTGTTTAAGAGAATTTTTATGAAATGTCCCAGATTTTTAGTTATGTCAAAATTATACACACAGTCATAGACATGTCATATTGATTAATATTCAAATACATTTTTGTTTGTCTGTTTTAACCAACACCATGATATGTAGCTGCTCATATTCAAGTCTACAGACTCTACAGCTCATCACGTGATGAATTTTCAGTGGATTCAAATTTGACTTTGTTGATGTTTGCAGCCGCCCTGATTGCAGATTTCATAGCTGTTTCAATCCAGGCGTGAGGGAAAGCTGTGTGTTCACCAGCAAAGTGCACCCTGTCTTCAGGTCTGAAGAGCTCCTTGGCATAGTCTAAGTGTTGGTAGGGTGTGAAGAGTGCGAAGGCGCCCAGGCTGTATGGATCTGAGATCCACTTCTTGACCACCACCCCCGTGCAGAGAGATCTGACCTTCTCACCGTGGATCTGGACCAAATCTCTCAGAGCCAGCTCTTTCAGTTCTACATCACTTGCTCCTTGGAAGAGGAGGGAGTCATCAGACCAGGTGTAGGAAGCCAGGAGGACACCGATGGTCTTGTGTTTCTGGAAACTGTGGCTGGGATAGTAGATGAAACGAGAGGGTCCATCTGTGATGCTCTTCCCACCATTGATGCGATCATCCTCCCAGAACTTCCTGCTGAAGGTGAGGATGACTTTAGTGGAGCTGTCGTAGTGGACCGACCTCAGGGCTTCCATCTTTTTGATGGAGAGAGGAGGCTTGAAGTCCATGAACAGGGCTGCTTTGGTTGTGGTCGTTACCAGGACAATATCTGCTGCAAGGCTGGTCAACGAGGACTCTTCACCTGCCTGGTATAAGACGGTGACACCGTCAGGTGACTGGCTGATACGCTTGACTTTGGAGTTCAGGAGAATAAGGACACCAAGTTCATCAAGTGCCTGATGAAAAGCTTTGGGGAGCAGGTCTGAGCCACCTGTCACTTCATAGTACCTGGAAACACAACAGATTTGTTTAATTGCTTGTTGTAGCCAGCAAGTTAATGGAAGGGAATGTACAAGTGAGGTCAAGGTTGGATTCTTATGTGGAAACTAATGTTTATTATAATATTCATTTTCATTTCATTCATTCAGAAGTGAAGTTCTGCATGAGTGTCAATGATTCTTAATATGTTTGACTGACAGCATCTGTGCCATGACAGTCAGTAAGTGAGTGGTGGTAAGTGACTGTATTACTGTGTGACCTCAGGCCTTACATGGTGTCGTCACTGATGTCAGTCTGGTCATAGATCATCTCACTCAGCGCCGTGTACATGAGGCTCTGTTCGTTGAGCAGATCTCCAATCATTCTCACCGCTTCTGAACTCAGACCTCCTACTTCTTTCAGATACTCCTGTTAAGTAAAGATGTTGACAAGTTTACAGTCAGAGTGGTTCACAAAGAAAATTTTCAGAATTCATTAAAATGAAATCACTGGCAAAAATGTTTTTACTTGTCAGGTCGTCAACCATCAAGATCAGCATAATGATAGAAATACTTTGTAGCCAATAATAAAACCTGCTTATAAGGAACCTTTTCCTGCCTCTCATCTCATTTTTAAATTTAATGTCTTTTTCTAAAAGTGTTAGTGTTGATGAAACATTTCAAACACTACAAACACAACCTTAAACTGAACCAAAAGTTGTTGTCTTACATATCTATCAGATTTACCAATGTTTGACTGTTTGAATTGTGAAAAGTGTCATAAAATCCATCCATCATTGTGCTTCACCTTCACTGAATAATGGTCATATTTTATCAGTGCAGACAAGCAGCCATTTTCCTCCACTTCATTTTTCACCTACACAAAAGAAAAAATGTTATAATTATTAGACAGATCTTTTATATCACTGGAAGGTACAGCAATGTTTTAAAACTCTTTTATGTTGAGAGTTAACTCTTCTAGGAAAGAGTGTTGGATTTGTATTGGGTGTATTGTGCAACTTGTTGGTGTAACCAGGTTATCATTATGAAGTATGACTCAGTTACTCTCAAGGACTCTGTCATACTTACATTACGTAAAGCAATCTGTAGTAGCTCGTCAGCCGATTTTCCTTTCTCCCCCTCAGACACGTCATAATTGAGGACATCAGGGTTGCTGTCCACTGTGTGAGTCTTCTCTTTCTGCCCATTGACCAGGTAATAGGTTTCATTATCATAATTAATAAATTGATTCAGCTCCAAATGCATCTTTTCAGCAAACCACAGGACAATTCTGTTGAGGAGGAGACGATGTCAGAGTTAAATGTTTTCAACCTTTAAATAACAACAACTGCTCATATGCTGCTGGTCAAGACTCTCCATGGTGGGACATGGAGAGTCCCTACATTATTGTTTAGTCATGCACAGATATGTGACCACCAGGTACCATTAATTTCAGGGCTTTTAGTTCCATTTCCATCTTCCATTCAGCATTTGAAATCATGTGGTCATATCTAGGTCTGAGTTGAATGAATAAAATGTGTTTGTATCTAAATATTAAACTTACTTATGATAACTTGGGATCCTCATGGCTCCCAGTTCAGCGTACCAGCCCTCTTCCTCATTCCTGTAGGTCTCCACTCGTCCTCCAACACGATTGCTGGCTTCCACTATGGTTACCTTGTTCAAACAAATAAATACCAATAAGACCAGTCTTGTATTGTTTCAAACATAGTAATTATGGGAGTCATGCTCCTACCTGGTGTCCTGCCTCTTGCAGCAGCTTGGCGGCCATCAGTCCGGCCATACCAGCTCCAACAATGATGACATGATGAGATGTGTCCATGTGTGGGAGGCCATATTCTACAATCTGCTGTAGCTCTTCATAGTCATTATCTTCCAGACAATCAGCCAGGTGTTTCTTCAGGTTGAAGGCAGAAGCGTGACTGCAGCACGCCGCCAGTAACAGCAGCAGACTGACGGCAACTACAACAAACACAGCAAACAACTCACTGGACATAAAGAGTTTATCCAGTCAGTTTTGCAGAATCAATTTCCACAGAAAGTTTTTGCACTGGAAAACAACCGTCTGGGGCCACACTATGGCAAAGTAAGGCAAGGCAAGTTTATTTGTATAGCACAATTTGTACACAAGGCAATTCATAGTGCTTTACAGAGGCAAGGAAAACATTGGAAATTAAGAAAAAAAAGAAGAAGAGAGAGAAAAGAAAATGTAATTTAAAAATATATAGAAATTAAAACAATAATTAATAAAGCATAAGAATGTAATTTAAAATAGCCGATTAAAACTCAGGAATATGATATTTAAAAAAAAGTAGTAGCTGACCAGTATGTCTGCAGTTAATTTATTCTAGTTTTCATCAGTGGTTTATCAGTTAAATCTTAAGTTTCTTATGCTCTTCTCACATTCAGGAAAAGGAAAGTCCAGAAGTGCAGAACAGCATTCACAACATCATCAACCACAAAGTGAACCGTGTCACTGGTGATGGGGTTTGATTATATAGTTTGTTGATGATGATAGATAATAGGTGTGGGAAAACTTGCATTAAACGGTGACATTTTAAATATGTCATAATTTCTGTATTAGCAGTTAACACACCCTAAACGTCCCTCACAAAAATCTGATTGTATTTTCATAGTGTAGGGACGATCTCAACACTGAAAGAGACCTTCATATATCACTTTTTTAGTTTTCTACCTAGTACCTTGATTTGTCCAGAGCAACAGAGAGATTTGAACCCAGGGTCTAATTCATCATGAATACAAGTCAAACATCTACTCAACAGATATTTCACGTTGGTTGAAGGATTTTCAAGTTTGACCGTCTTTTATTTTCACAACCAATCTATAGACCAATGTAAAATATCTCTTTAGGGGGTGTTCATGATGAAATCAACCCTGGCTTCATGTTTCTCTGGACCATCACTTTAACCAGTTGCCTTAACCAATTGAACTACAAATTCAATTCTCACATCTAGTTGATCAGCGTCACTTTGACTCTACAACTGATTTTGTTATGAAGAGACACTTAGAAAAATGATCAACTCCCCCAAAACTCTTCTATACACTGTCAAACGTATTTATGTGCAATTGAGTAAAACTCATTTCATTATAAAGTTATGACATCAAAACTGTACTAACGTAAATGTCCAGATAAAAAAGAAATGAAGAAATGAAGTAGAAATTCATTCAGCGCATGTTAACTGCAGACAGAAAGAAAATGAAGGAAGTAAGGAGAAGAAGTGTGAAAACTGGACAGATGTAAATACATCTCATTCATTCTGACGTCCAAATCAGTATTCATTTTGGTTAAAAAAAAATACTCACGCAATTTCTGTTTGATTTCCATCTTGGTTCTGACCTGCGTCGTCCTCTGGTGTCACAGGCAGGATGAGGAAGAGAGGAAGAATAAAAGGGTGTTGCAGTTATTTTTGCAATGATGATATTATTTAAAAAATACACAAACAAAATGAATTAATTGTTTATACACAACATTTCAGTAATATATTGTTTTTACAATGAAATGTAAAAAAGTAAAATGTGAAATGAAGTGTCAGATTCTTACCTGTTCACAAGCTTTAGTGTCAACTTCTGTAGTGAAACAGGGACTTATATACTGTCAGTTCATGGCTCCCTGACAGCATCAGGGTTTGTGTCAAAGTTGTTTTTCCTCATTAATTATACCTGAGGTTTAGTTGGCTTATGCAAAAGTAGGAGCGGCTCATCTCAGGAGTGAACAGGTTCAAGCTGGATTTATTATAGAATTTATCAGCCAACCTTGAGAAAATCTTGATGCTTTATGTCATGCAGCAACATAACAAATCATTTCAAAATACGCTCATTAACAAAAGTAAGACTTTCATGAACCAAGTTCTCTTATCAGTTCATACTTGAGTGGAAGGGAATGTTTGTCCCAAACTTGAACAGATTCCTCTGCGGTGTTCTTGAAATATTGCGTTCATGATGGACAAACGGATGAATATACAACCCAAAAACGTGCTTCAGGCTGTGGCTGTCGCCAGTAAGGAGGCGTAAAAATCAGATGGATTAAAGTTTAACTGTTGAACCATTATGGTTATTTAATAATCGTCTAAATCAACATTTGTTCTGTCTCCGATGAGAACAACATTCACAGCTGTTTTGTTTTTTGTTGAAGTGTCACTACTACATCTGACAGTTATTAACCTTTGATGTTGTCGATGATGTTGACAGTTATGGCCCTGATGTGGCAAAGATATAGTATCATTAAGTGTTAATCAAAAATTCAAATGAGATCAAATTTCAAGTCTAAGGGAAAAGTTTATCAGAGGCCACTTCAGTTCAAGTGGTATGACATTGTTTCTGCACAGATCCATACTGATGATGTACAAATAATGTACAGTCATAATGGAAGTTGTGCTACATCCTAACAGTACACTGTGTGTGTGTGTGTGTGTGTGTGTGTGTGTGTGTGTGTGTGTGTGTGTGTGTGTGTGTGTGTTTGTACTGTTTTCAGTTTTTTGTAAAAGAATAGACATGCAGTTCATTAGTGTTTCAACCTCAGACTTATTGGATTTATTTTGCTTTTGGTCTCCTGTTACCTGTTCTGAAGGTTAAATGTCAAATCCTTCAGTGAAGCAGGGTCTTAAATTTCAGTTGACATCGTATTTTTTTTTTCTTCTATTCACTGTCCTGTTTGACCAAAAGCCATAGTAGTCTGATGGCATGAAGGGCTGGGTCATCATATTTGTTTGTTAATACCTGAGGATGAAATGACATTGATTATGAAAAACAACAACAGCATAATACAGGATTTAAGAGAAATTGTTTTGTTTTGTTTTTTTTTTCCCAACCTCAGGTGTCATGGTACCAGCATCTGCCAGAATTAGGTGCAGCACTTCTAATGAAAGCTGAGGCGGGTTTATTATGTTTTGGATAAATAGCATTAGGATTATTATTATTATTATTAGGATTAGGAAACCATGATGCCTTGTATCAAGAGATAAACAAAAACCACATCATGACAGTTAAACACCTTTTCTCATGTACATGAGAGTTTGACAGTCCTGAACACAAGCAAAACACAAAAGTGATGCAACAGCAAGAAGCAGAATTTAGTTGTTGATCACAGTTAATGAATGAGGTTTTGCAGAGTTGTTGGATGTGAGTAGAGTAGACGTGGGGGTCCATCTTCACACCAAGGCTGGTGACGGCTGTAGATAAGTGATACCAGTGATGGTGGAAGTGCAACCCTGAGTGCTGACTAGAATGGCCTCAGTCTTGGAGCTGTTTAGCTGCAGAAAGTTGAGTTTCATCCACACCTTTATCTCCTCCAGGCGAGAGTAGAGTAGAGTAAAGTTACAGTCCGTTTTTAAGTAAAGTTGTGTATCGTCGGCATAGCAGTGGAATGATAGTCCGTGTCTACTATGTGTGTACCAGAGATGTGGTAACACTTCAGTAACACATCTCCACATCTGGAGATTCAGGCTTAAGCAATATTCATGTCATGTCATGTTGGCTTGGTTTAAAGTTTCTGAGGCGTCACGGTGCCAGCATCTGCTGGAATTAGTTGCGACACTTCTAATGAAAGCTGAAACAGATTTATTAGCATCTGTCAGTCAAACTTGAAAAAAACATGATATGTCAACAAATAAACAAAAAACACATCATGACAGTTAAACACCTTCTCTTCACCTTTTCACGATGCTGAACACAGGATAAACACAAAAGTGTTTAGTTAATAATCTAGTGTTAAAGTTAACACTAGATTATTATCATCGTTATACGTCTCCACCATCTAGTCCAGCTACAGGTGTTTATTATGAATAATGCATATGTGTGTGTGTGTGTGTGTGAGTGTGTGTGTGAGTGTGAGTGTGTGTGTGTGTGTGTGTGTGTGTGTGTGTGAGTGAGTGAGTGTGTGTGTGTGTGTGTGTGTGTGTGTGTGTGTGTGTGTGTGTGTGTGTGTGTGTGTGTGTGTGTGTGTGTGTGTGTGTGTGTGTGTGTGTGTGTGTGTGTGTGTGTGTGTGTGTGTGTGTGTGTGTGTGTTTGTGAGTGTGTGTGTGTGTGTGTGTGTGTGTGTGTGTGTGTGTGAGTGTGTGTGTGTGTGTGTGTGTGTGTGTGTGTGTGTGTGTGTGTGTGTGTGTAATGTAAAATTGTACACAGCAGTGTTTGTTATGGTTATTGCACATGATTATTGAATATTACACATGTTTGTGCAGAGTCCAGCTGGTCTGTTGGTCTGTTGTTCTGTTGGTCTGTTGGTCTGTTGGTCTGTTGTTCTGTTGTTCCGTTGGTCCGTTGGTCTGTTGGTCTCTGTTGGTCTGTTGGTCTGTTGGTCTGTTGTTCCTCTCTGTCCTTCAGTCTCTGTTTTCCTGTTCAGCCTCTGTTCATCTCAGAGTTCACATCATTAATCCTGTTTGACACATGGTCTCTTTCGTTGGAAATGCCTACGTTTACTCCCTACTGATGATAATAACAGATCAAATATGTTACAACACACCCCTGGTGTTGTGAAATTCTTCCGTTAACTGGTGACATTTCACATATGACACCATTTGTGCACAGATTCATCCTAATCATGTACAAATAATATATAATCAAGTTGTGCTACATCCTTATTTGTACCAGCAAGTTGATGATTAATGAATGGATCAGTAGAAACTGTGTGTTGTCACATTTAACCTTTACAAATTGTTGTATTCTTGTTTCTTTTTTTCACATAAAAAGAATACAGCTCAAAGAACTGCAGCTGATATGTATTGCAATGTGTTTTCCAGTGTGCAATTCAATAGTGTCCTGCAGTGAAGCTTTGTCTCATGACCTGAGCGTGTTTTTCAAGTAGCAAAATAAAACAATGTCAGAGGATAAACACATGCAGCCATTTTATTGAAATAATTTGAATGTAATTTAATGTTGTAACATCATCTCATTAAAAAGAACAAGAGACTACAATAAAAAACCAGATGACCACAGAGTCAAAACAACAGTATCAGAGACGTCCACAAGTTCATCAAACACAATTCAACAATATAAACAATCAATGAAGTGAGAGCAGTCAACAGACAGTAGATAACAGAGCCGGGAATAGTTTTGGATCCTGTCGTATCTCATAGTATTAGAAGCTACGTTAACACCTTGTATTTGAAATCTTTTTCTTATTTACTATAAACAAAGAGTTTTGTTTTAACTGAGCACTCTCCACCACAACGTTTGCTCCTCTTACATAAATTATTTGATGCTAATTTCTGCCATCCCACACACACTAAAGAGTGAAAATCTAACACACAACTTCCAATTCTTCAGAAGCACAGACAGTAAGTTTTTCAGCTACACTTTGTTTCAGTAGGTTTTATTCTTGTCTACATCATATCTACCTTAAACTCAACAACAGTGTTGTTCTTTTCTAATCATATCGACCTAATAACTGATCGACCGGCTCTGATCCAAACCTCATCCTGTTTCAGTGGCGTGTTTACATCCTGGTACTTTTCCTTCTCTGTGTAGAAACAGCAGAGGTAAGACCAGGCTGGTGGGCAGACTGAACCACAGTGTTGCTGCGTTTGCTGCACATTGAACTTGGACACTTTCAGAGGACAGCAATGAGTAACCAATCAGAGAACCTCCAAACTTCATCAGCAGCACTCCCATTATGATCGTGATGGTGCGGAAAGCCTTTTTCTTCATTTGGTGAAGGTGCACCCTGTCCCCGCCTGCCTCCCCTGGCCGTGGCCGGATCAGAACGTGGAGGACAGAGAGGTTGCAATATAAAGTTACTATTAAAAATATTACAATTTCACCCAGAACTAATCCAAGAATATATTCAATGTATTTCTGAGACAGGACCATGAAACCGGGCCCTGTGCAGCCCTGCAACCAAATGAACACTACACTAATGTTTCTGATGCAAACTGCTTTCCTTTGTCTGAGCTTCAGGTACATAATAGGGTGAACAGCAGCCAGGTAGCGGTCCACACAGGTCAGGACGGGAAACAGCATTTGTCCCGACCAGAGGACAGAGGATAAATACAACCCCACCCACATTAGGTCCTGGATCCCACTGAAGTAGCCATAAATGACGACGATATATCCTGATCCACCAATCAGTTCTATGCCGGACATGTTGAACGTGAAGAAGTCAGAGTGATTCATGGTGGCGGTGGTGGAGCGCTGCTGTTTCCATCGCTGGAATCCCACATAGATGATGAAGGCGGAGAGTGGAAGGACAAGGACGACGCTGATAAACCAGTAAGTGACGTAGGTGGCATGGTCCAAACAGATGAGGGACAGGGAGGTGTTGGAGGACGGACACTGAGGACCGGACGAGTTGTTGACTGACATTTTCAATCACTGGAGGCCTGAAGGTGAAAAAGAGGAGAAATAAGTGTGATGACGAGAATAATAGTCTTCTGAAACAAACACCAGTAACTGAAAATAAAGATGGAAATTATGACAGGTCCCTGCAGATCAGGACATAAAGAAGAGACACCAATCAGACGTGTCCATGTGTCCTTGGACACGAGTCAAAATACTTGTGTTAGATTCATTGGTAAGTTGCTTCAGATAAAAGCCAACTATTAGGATAATAGAGATATGGCAACGCTTCAATAACACAGCGCCACATCTTCAGATTCTGACTTCATGTTAGGAAAATGTTTGCTTTGTCATCCATCGTTATGTACAGCTGTTAGTTCAGCTGCCAGGCTTTTGATCATAAATTAAAGGACAGCCAAACTCCATACCTACAGATATTGTTACCAATTTTGGCTCCAATCCAGTTTTTGTTCATATATATATATATATATATATATATATATATATATATATATACATAAATGCAGATCGGACATAACCTTGTGATTGTACTATTTATGCAAAAGTTAATGATTTGCTCCAAATAATCACTAAACATTTCTTCTATTTAAGTTTCTCTATGATTTGTTCAATTCAATCATTTCATTGGAAAAAAAAATAAAAATTCATCTTGTATTTAAAAAGATATGTATTTTTTTACACTTTACATTGGACATGAAATATGTAATATGAAAAAATATGAAAAAAAGAGGCTGACCTGAGCAAAAGTGTTGAATCCTGGTCTTCCTTCTGTCGTGTCTTTAAACTCACAACCTGTCGTGTGGAGTTTTGTAGTTTTATGGGTCAAATGTGTTGAACACGTATGTGTTTTTAGTGTTTGACGTGTCCGTGGGGGTGGGACTGTGTTCCACTAATGATTATCTCATTCCTTTTTGTGATTCTTAAAGTATTTACATGAGTTGTCCATCATGCAAAAGCTCATTGTGTAGATTTTGTTTGCATCATTAGCACAGAAATACGCACATGGTGCAAATTTCATGCAAACATTGGACTGACTTTACACATACTATGCATATACATGTGCTATGTAATGTTGACTGGGGTCATTAGAAGTAAATTAAAAGAAATGTGATATTTATTTTGAATTTGTCACAGTTTATTTTAAACAAAGAGCCACATTCACATGCTGCTTTTCTGGGCAATACTAGCAGTTGAATTCTGACAAACTGGAGACTCGTGTATGCAGACAGTCATCCAAACATATATGTGTGACACACTCAGTGTGAATCTGTTTGAACAAGCGCCTGCCTGTGTTCACACATCGTTTGAATCCCATCAGTCATAATGGATTGTTGACAAATAAAACACAGCTGCTGCTGCTTCTAGAGAAAAAAAAATAATAATAATAATGCTCTTTTTAAGTTATAATATTCAATCTAAAAATCTATTTTAAAAAAGACTTGAGCCTAGAAAACATCAACTTCATTAAAGATGGTTTTAGTTAATATAACATGTCTATGGTAGTTTGATGCCAACACACCTTTAAAACTTTTAAGTGAAACTATGACATTCACTTCAGGAATTTGAGTTAAAGATGCTACATGTTAGTTTTCTTGTGATAAACGTGGCTTCTTGTCAGGAGCAGGTGGTGATGGTCGTTTACCAAGAGTTACAGCTGCTATAATATGTCATCTGTAATATACAGTAATATCTACGCAGGTGATGTCCATCGATGATGAATTAAAATCACAACAATATTTACAATTTTTATGTAAATTTACATTTGATGACATCGTCTTATCTTCAAACTCACATCAACCTCTGTCCTTGTGATTAAAACACCTGGTTGATCCTTGTTTTGTTGTTTGTTTATCTTGCAAATAGTTTGTAATAAACAGATAAATAACTGCAGAATATTTAGTAATTGATGAGATATCAGCCTCTTCAGAAGTCGTACTCTGTGGTGACGTTGTTGTCTTCACCAACACGCTCGTCTGTCTCCTGGTTGTTTCCTGTGGGAGGAGGTTGTTAGTTTGTTCATTTGTTATTTTGAAGGAATAGTGTATTCAGTGTGTATGTGTGTGTGTGTGTGGCAGTGACCTGACTTCCTGTTAAAACACAGCAATATTGTCAAGATGGTGGCGATGCAGTATGGACAGAAAACCACAGCACAGCACAGCAGCATCATTCCAGGCACATTGGGAGCGAGGACGGCGGCTGTAGAGAGACGTCAGAGCATGAGCAGATGTAATCTTATTAATTAAGTAAATTCTGACAATGTTTCACCTCTGTCGTCAGCTCACCTGTAGAGAGTGTCAGTCCGGTCAGCAGCACAATGACTACACCTGCAACAGGAGCTTAGAGTTACTTAGAGGTCAGAGGTCAACAGGCTGCAAACCCTCATCTGATGGGACATATGTTTTTTGTAGAGGCTGTGTAAATGAGACAAGAGAGTAATTATAGATAAGACATTTACAAAGAGATCAAAGAGACTTAAAGAGACAAAAAGTAACCACAGAGATTACACATTTAACTCACCTGCTAAAACCAACAGTCCACACTGCAGCTGCACGCTGAAATCTACAACAGGAGAATGACAGTGTTGAAGGTCAAAGGTCAACAGATGTTTAATCTTTAAGTCGTTCATCGGTCATACCTGTTTGCTTCCTGCAGATCAGCAGAGGCACAGCCAGAGAAGAAACCAGAGCAATCATCAGTATCAGACCTGCTGCGACTGGGAGGAGGAGCTCGGCCAGAGAAGAGAGAAGAGTAGACGTAGAATCAGAAGAATCGAGCGTGAGAAGGCAGCGTGAGGTGGTCGACAGAGGCGCTTGAAAGAGAAGGAGCTGTCAGACAAAGTAGAAGAAAAAAAAACAAGTCTATTGAGGCCATGAGTTTAATAAATGTCACACCAACAGGAAGTGATGTCAGTTTCCTGACCGCTGACAGTCAGACGGCTCTTTGAAGACATTCCCGCCACATCGTTGGCACAAGAGTAGAACCCAGCGTCAGACGTTTGAACTTTGCTGATGGTGAATTTCTCCTCAGATCCAGACCCGACCTGGACGCCGTCCTTGAAGAAGTGAGTGTTGCCCGTGGACAAGTCTGTGGCCTTGCAGCGCAGCGTGACGTCACCTCCTGTCATGACAGGATGCAGAGGAACATCCAGGATCACATCTGAACAACAAGGAAGACAAACGGCAGCTTACATTTACAGCCCTGACAGACACAATGCACTCACGTTATTTACTTAGTCTGTTGAAGGAATATTTGGATTAGTATTTATTGATCCAGTCATGGCTTTATAATCATAAACAACAACAACAGAAGTTTCTATACCAGCGACAGTGATGTTGAGTTCAGGACTCTTCTGCCCAGTGTTGTTTTCACACCAGTAAACTCCGCTATCTGTTGCTGACGAGAGCACAGAGACGACACAAGAGAATCTGATTCCATCAAAACTCCCGAAATCCTCCAGACCTTTACCACACATCTGCGTCTTCGTCCCCACCGTCCTCCTCATCGTCCAGCCGGTGGTGGAGCTCCTTTGCAGCCCGTCACAAATCAACGAAACGGTCTCGTTCACCAGGAACTGCAACCGGTTCTGACTCACTTTCAAAAAGACTGGGCCTGTGATAACAGATGTGGACGGCTGCAGAACGGCCAGGCCTGTGGTACAGAGGATGAGTCATGAATATTCATTGACCCACCTGAACCAGACGTCTCTAAGAGCAACACGTGACAAACGAAACCAAGGAAACAGGATGACAATGACATATTCTTTATGGTTTTTATGGTTTACATTTTCCACTTTGCTTTATACTTAATCGATCAGGCTTTTGCCTCATGTGACAGTCGTGCAACCCCCACAACAAGCCTTACATTTCATTACATCATTTCCTTTTGGTTAAAAACAGATTCCTAAAACTTCTGCAAAAAGAGCTCAGACGCCTGCACGCTGTTTTATTTTTAACAACTAGAAACTAAAGTTTCAAATTAAATGAAACAGGAGTTTATTATTTACGTTTTATCATTTAATTGGAGACATTTCTTTTTAAAATGCTGTAGTTTTTATTACATTCTTCACATCTCTATTGTAAATATTCTATATCTTTGCTGCGAATTACTTTACTTAATTTTACCTTTATTTTCATTAAAGTTATTAAAGTTATATAAAGTTAAGTTAATATGTTGAATAAGTAAGAAAGTTAATATGTTGTAAGAAAAACACAATATTACACTTAGTTGAGTGTCAGCGACAGGTTGTAGCAGTAGAAACTGTGTTTCCTGTTTCTTGTGCGAACTAAGTTTAGAGGCTGTTTTTGCGTTTATTATAAAAATGACAGATGAAGAGATAAACTATTTCAACCATGAGGACGGAGACATGAAAGAACTGAACAAGCCAGTGTGGTAACTACAGTAAAACACCAGCCATGGCTTGTTCACTGAATGGTCCAAGAACCAGAACGGTTCTGATGTTACTTAGTTTTGATGTCAGAGTTTTGGTTGGTAGCGACTCTGACTCTGTCTCAGCCCCCAAACCGTCCCAGTGGTGACGGGTCAACGAACAGGAGAAGCTCTGGGTCGTACTCACCAAGGAGCAGAGACACAGATGAAGGGTTCATGTCGTCCAGACGTCGATTAAGTGTCGACTAGTTTGAACAGCAAAGTGACTCACGACTTCCTCTTCAAACAGCTGCCGCCCCTGTTTTTTAATATGTCACTGGTTTACCACTTTGCTTCTATTTCTGGTGCTATTTGCCTCTACTGAAGCCAGAATGTTAACCAGCTGGCTCTGGCCAGTCTTGTCACTTCCTAATAATGATTTACGGTAACGTGACAAAGTGACGCTGCTCAGACGACGTATTATAATCTGTCGTCTCTGTCTCATAGACGACAATGACAAACGACCATCACCACCACGACCACCTGCTCCCAGCAAGAAGCTGAGTCATTTATGAACTTATGTACTGAACCACAGCCTGACGGTGAACCGTCCAGCATGTCCACCATTTGGAAATAAATATACTGATTGCACCAAACACACAGTAAATATCACATTTATTGCTCCTTTACATTACATAAAACATGTATGTGCACAGCATAATTTCATCAGACAATTATCATATTTACACAACTCTACCACTCTGCAGCGATGTGCAGCCTGACAGGTTCAACCAAATCTTTGCATGAAATTTGCACAACATGCTTATTTGTGTGCTAATGGCGCTGCACAAAATCAACACAATGAGCGTTTGCATGAAGGAAAATCTGACACGATGGCAGCTCATGTAAATTCTGTAAAAATCTCAAAGAATATTGGTCGATCATCGTTGGTTTTTCCATCTGAAAAAAAAAAACACAGTCCCATCCTCGTTTACACATCAAACCTGCTTACACATGTATGATTAATGCAGTCGACCCATAAAACTCGAAGAAGAACGAAGACCAGGACTCAGGACTTTTGATCAGGTCAGACTTTTTAATTTAATAATTTAATAATGAATGAAAGAGGCAAAAGACATCGACAGAAAATGAATTTCAAACAAAGTCCTTGTGGTTAGTTACTGATATTATATAGATAGTACTTCCCCAATTAAATGTTGCAATAGTGCAAATTTAATATGTGAATTTTTGACCCAACTTTTGTCTTTTTGTCTGCTGTTGTTGTTTTATCCCAACTATCTTGATTATTTAGTGCAAAATATTGCGTTTAATATAAATAGTCCAATGACAAGTTCATGATGATGTTGATGGATTCATGTTTCATTTGGTAAAAGTGTTCGGAGGAAAACGTCACACTGCAGTTTCACATTGTGAGTCCAGCTGCAGCTGAAACAATAATTGTACACAACAAAAGTGTTGTCATTTTTTTGCTGGTGACGTCTCTTAGCATCAGTCTTTTTTTGTTTGTTTGTTTGTTTGTTTGTTTTTTATCCAAAGCAACTTATTGTTGAATTAATTATTTATGTTTTTTTGCCTGACAAGACTCTTATTCTTGTAATCAGACTTGTTCCTGCTGTTTGTCACCTTCAGGCCTCCAGTGATTGAAAATGTCAGTCAACGACTCCTTCGGTTCTCAGCCTCCTTCCCTCGACTCCTACCAGTACATCATCTGTTCGAAACATGTCGCACACATCACTTACTGTTTTATCAGCGTCGTCCTTGTCCTTCCACTCTCTGCCTTCATCCTCTATGTGGGATTCCAGCGATGGAAACAGCAGCGCTCCACCACCGCCACCATGAATCACTCTGACTTCTTCACGTTCAACATGTCCGGCATAGAATTGATTGGTATATCAGGGCATATTGTCACCATTTCCAGCTCCATCAGTGGGATCGTGAGTCAAATGTGGGTGGGGATCGCTTTGAGCGCTTCCCTCTGGTCTGGACAAATGCTGTTTCCCATCCTGACCTGTGTGGACCGCTACCTGGCTGTTGTTCACCCTATTATGTACCTGAAGCTCAGACAAAGGAAAGCAGTTTGCATCAGAAATATTTTTGTAGTTTTCATTTGGTTGCAGGGCTGCACTGGGCCTGGTTTCATGGTCCTGTCACAAAAACACCAGGAATGTTTTGTTATAATAACTGCCGTTGAAATTGTAATATTTTTAATAGTAACTTTATATTGCAACCTCTCTGTCCTCCACGTTCTGATCCGGCCACGGCCAGGGGAGGCAGGCAGGGACAGGGTGCACCTTCACCAAATGAAGAAAAAGGCTTTCCGCACCATCACGATCATAATGGGAGTGCTGCTGATGAAGTTTGGAGGTTCTCTGATTGGTTACTCATTGCAGTCCTCTGAAAGTGTCCAAGTTCAATGTGCAGCAAACGCAGCAACACTGTGGTTCAGTCTGCCCACCAGCCTGGTCTTACCTCTGCTGTTTCTACACAGAGAAGGAAAAGTACCAGGATGTAAACACGCCACTGAAACAGGATGAGGTTTGGATCAGAGCCGGTCGATCAGTTATTAGGTCGATATGATTAGAAAAGAACAACACTGTTGTTGAGTTTAAGGTAGATATGATGTAGACAAGAATAAAACCTACTGAAACAAAGTGTAGCTGAAAAACTTACTGTCTGTGCTTCTGAAGAATTGGAAGTTGTGTGTTAGATTTTCACTCTTTAGTGTGTGTGGGATGGCAGAAATTAGCATCAAATAATTTATGTAAGAGGAGCAAACGTTGTGGTGGAGAGTGCTCAGTTAAAACAAAACTCTTTGTTTATAATAAATAAGAAAAAGATTTCAAACACAAGGTGTTAACGTAGCTTCTAATACTATGAGATACGACAGGATCCAAAACTATTCCCGGCTCTGTTATCTACTGTCTGTTGACTGCTCTCACTTCATTGATTGTTTATATTGTTGAATTGTGTTTGATGAACTTGTGGACGTCTCTGATACTGTTGTTTTAACTCTGTGGTCATCTGGTTTTTTATTGTAGTCTATATTCAAAAGCATAAAAATGTACAAAACCTGAGATTTGAACTGATGTTTTATTTCCTGTCTTTACAACCTGTTATTTCACGATTTTCAATAAAATGGCTGCACGTGTTTATCCTCTGACATTTTTTTATTTTGCCAGACTGGAAAAAAAACACTGAAATTTATATTGATCACAAGTGACGTCTTCCTATTTGTCATCCACAGCTTCTTTTGCTGCTCTACATAGATTTCAGAAGCTCCACGTCTACTGTGTTTTCACATGTTTGTTAGTTTTTGAGAGACCTGCTGATCCCTGTACCTGAGTAAGTAGCAGATTAAATGTGCAAGAACTAGTCCTGGTCTTTTATTAGTCAAACTTTCTATAACCAATCTAAAGACTGACAGAGAGCAGGTTATACTCCATCTGTATCTCAGTTTGCCGGTTCTCAGTCGTCTCTTCAAGTCACAAGAAATCATCATCATGACTGGAAAACAGGTGAGTGAGTTTGTTGTTTGTTGGTTGTTTACATGTGAGTAATGAAATAAAGAGGTAAAACCTAATGTGACACACAGGTAATTAAAACATGATGTAAGAATCTAGATTGATTTTGCAGCCGTGTGATTTGAGTCTAAAAACCAAAGTTCTCACAGATTTTTTTATTTGCATGAAGTGTAAAATGAAGGAAATTAAGAAAAGTAAAGACATTGATGATGATGATTTTGAAACATTAAAAACTGTTTGCAAGTGATGAGGTCAATGGGAATAACAACATTTTTTAAATAAAAAAGAAAGAAAAAGGAAAAACAGTCCCATTCAGTCCATGGATCATTTCCTGTTTTCCACAGATCAAGAGGAAATGATGGTAAACGTTACGTCACAGCGCCACCCACTGGTTCAACCTCTATCAAACCTTTCACAGCTGCCGCTGTTTTCACTTTGGCAGCTTGTGTTTTTAAACATGGAGGTTTGGAGACTTGTTCTGTCCACGTTGATGAGACATTTCTTCATCTTGCTGCTTGTAAGTCTGCTCTCACTCTGGGTTGTTTTTATTAGCTACATGCTACAGGTTTTATCAGCTCTGTTCCTTTTGTTCCACTGGTTTTTCTCTCTTTTGAGTTGCAGCCACGGTCCTTTCTGTTGTGAACTGATATGTTAGAGAGGAGGATAAGAACATAAATAGTCAAGTTCAATCTCTGTGAAAACTACATTTGTATCAGTTTAAAGGACAAGTCCTGCTTTCGACAAATGTATCTCAGAAGTAACGTAACACACCACAATTTAGATTCACTGTTAATTATATAGAATAGAATAAACTTTATTGTATATAATATTAAGTCATCTCATCATCATCATCATTTAACTTTAACGTGATAATTTGAAGCAAAACCATTGCACCCCAATATTGGTATTTTTACATTGTGTGATTGTATAATTGTGTAAGTTGGAAGTACAAAGTGTTTTGTTTGTTGTCATTTTGTGTCAAACCAAATCTCCATCTCAGCTGCAAGTTGAAGAAATTTGCCTGATGTAATTGACCATGAAAGTATCATTAGGTTTTCAAACATGCAAAAGACTCCACAGTCCCTCCTCCACCTGTTCACAATCACTTTCAAATAAACAGCAGAGCATCGCTAAAGCAGAGTGAGCAGCAAACACTGATTCCAGAAATTTGAGGGAAATATAGTCGCAGGCGACACTGGGTGAGTATTTTGATATTTAATTACGTTATTTAGTTTAATAACTGTTGAAACTGCTGAGGTGTTGATCGATGTCTTGTTTCCCATTATAGTTTTTTACAGTTCCTGTGGCATGTACGTGCTCTTGATGTGAGCTGGGAAAAATGCAAAACAGATGTCATGTTGTGTTTTTTCAACAGCATTTACATGATGCAACGTGATCACTGGCCTGAATAAATCATCTTTACTGTGTGTGATAGATAACTATGATTTATTACAAGAACTGTACTCGCCCCACACCAGTGGGTGGTACTAAAATCAAAGGACATGCACACGGTCTTCCATTTTATATTAACTTTATTTCTTCTTAATTTAGCATTTTGCATGTTTAATAAACATTTGAATAACCTCACTCCTCTGTTAGCTGACCTGAACAAAGGAGACTTTACACCAATACGTGTTAATGTTAATTAACACGTATTGCACGTAACGTTAATTCACTGCTACAACCTCCTCACCTCCTCCTCTGTTTTCTGCCTGTGGGCTGTGGTCGACTAAAAGAAACCAAAATATAAATGATGCTGTTTACTTCATCTCTTGATAAATAAATGAGCCAGTGAGTTTTGAGTGCACCTGATAGTCTCATAACCTAACTGAAACAAGCTAACTTGTCAGGTTTAGATGAAATGCCATGTTGGTTGTTGAGATGTGATGTATTATCAATGAGCACTTTGTATTGCTACTGATTTAATCCCAGTTGGATTTGTTTTATGATTCGATATCAATTCATTTAGAGATATTAAAGAAAAAGAGAAATAAAGACCAACATGACTAGGAAATTTGATAAAAACAAACAAACAAAAAACAACCCTTGTATCAATAAGTTTGGAGCAAATTCCAAGAAAAGTTTAATAAAAACCCAGAATAACTTTGAGTCAATAGGCTCCATTAGGTTGGATGTGTTGCATTAACTGTATAGACATAGAGACTGTACGTTCGTTCACACCAAACTGCAAAAGAAACATTTACATTTTTGGAAAACAAACTAGTTGACATCCATTAATGTCTCAAATGTCATTTTCTGTTGTAGCCCTTGATGGAACTGAGGAGACTAAATCAAGAAAAACACAATAGATAAAAAAAAGATAATAGAACTGATACATACTAAGACTAATTATTTCTATTCTTCCATATATAGTGTATTATATTTGCTAATATCAATTCACTTATAACATGTAACAACATGTTAAATGATCAAAAAATTTACACCCATATGAACTGAAACAACACATCAAACATGGATAAAATATTGCTCACAAATGATTAAGTTCCCTTACAGGCTAAAACCAAGGTTTTATTTCCTGATATTATAAATGTCATTGCTGCTGCTGCTGCAGCATCCCAGCCGCCACCACAGTTCCCAAACAGCATCTCTAATCAACACCCCAACAACTCAGCTACAATCCAAACAGGCTGCTACTTACATTAAAATCAAACTAACAGGTAAGGCTGGCAGCTAGAGATGTTCCCTTATCTTTTTCCCCCTCGCCATACTGATACCTGAATATCTGATAAAAATCACATTAAAAATGTTTCAAAGCTGTATCCATCTACAACTAACTATGCATGGATGTGTGAAGGTTGCTATCATCTTTTTCTTGTTGGGACTCTGTTAATTTAAACATATTGATCACATCAGTTCGAACAAACAAAATGGAGTCTGAATGTTTGAGCAGATTCATTATTTATTCATGAATTTCTGTGTTTTAATTTGTCGTATCAAACTATCTAGCTATGCAAGTCTTTGTCCTGGTATGAAATCCATGCATAGACTCACATACTCAGTATTTGAACAACTCCACTAGCAGCAGTTAGCTAACTAAATCAAATACATGCAATTAAAATGAATTACTTGTCACTTCCTGACATTTCAAACCTTCAACCTTTCCTAGTTAAATGCGTCCAGACCTTATCTTGACGAGACCTTGACGTGGCAGTAGGTATTCAACTTAAATCTGTCAAAACCCCTATGTTTTATGCCGATCCAGTGCTTGGCCTGCAACATGCTAGTTTGCCTGCTTTGTGCAGAAACAGTAGAGGCAGGACCAGACTGCTGGGTAAAATCAAAAAGATTCCTGAATTCAGGAATGGACATACATCTCTCGGCATCAGCACCAAACTTTTCAAACCAAAGCAAATGACATACCCAACACATCTCAACAACAGTGCCCAAAAAATGGCCGAGATGATACAGAGAGCTCGCTGCTTTGGTTTGCAAGCCCCAGCCTTGTCTCCACCAACCCCCCCAGGCCTTGGGCGAACCAGAACACAGAGCACCATGAGATTGCAGAACAACATGACAATTATCGAAAAGCCCAGGATACTGAGAAACACAATGATGGACAAAATGGGATAATACAGGTCTTTTGTAAATATCCATCCAAAGCACAACAACCAAACACATCCAATGCTAATGTTTCTGACCCCGCTCCTTTCCCTCAGGCTCATGTAGGTGACGGGATGAACAACAGCCAGGTAGCGCTCCATGCAGGTCAGACAGTGAAGTAAACTCTGTCCAGAGAAAGTAAAGAAGAATGAATAAATCCCCAATGTTTTTGTTATCACATTAGCTGTTGAGATGCCAAGATTGTAGCAGACAAATCCCAAAGCACCAATGATCTCCATCACAACCATGTGGTGGGTGAAGATGTCAGAGTGGCTTATCGATGTCCCCCCAGGAACAGAGCGCTGACGCCTCCACTGCTGGATGCCCATGTAGAGAACGAGAATGTAGAGAAAGAGGAGGAGGACGTTGGTAACGGTGAAGATTGTGAAGACGACTATGCCAGTTTCATAAAAGTGGCACTTTGTGAGTGGATTGAGGGAGGAGTTGGAGAAGTTGGAAGAGGAGATGGGTGGGGGTCCTAGGGTGGTGTTAGAGGAAGAGTTGAAGAACATGGTCTCTGGAAGAAAATGAGGCGTAAAAAAAAGAGGATGTAGGATCTGGGAGGTGGGAAAAAAGGAAAAGCTTTATATTAGGAAATGATTTGCATACATCATAACGATAACTGAAATGGGACAAAACATGAAAATATGCAAGAAAAAAGAGCCACAATTTACATGATTGACTGTAGCAGACGATGCTAAAATGTTGGACAATGTTCCCAAAAGTTATCATTTTGTCTATTGATGATGAAATGATAACAAACTCTAGGTACACAACAATGATCTTATTTCTTTTTTTTTTTTTTTTACCTTGTCCAATGGTGAACAATTTTTTCAAAGTAAAAAGTTTGAAATCTTTCTTGAAAACATCCTACATTCTCATTTCACTTCTCTGTCCACACATCACATCAGCTTTACACAACTACCTTTTACACCTGAATGGGAGAAAATCACAACAAAAACATAAAAAGAAAAAGAAAATTGTGACGACTCTAGCATCTGAACGCAGCACTCTCCATGGTATAAATACAATCACATATATAAAAAATGTTCTTCGAACACAAAAATAAAACTTGCAATCTCAAAAAAACAGAAAGTTGAAATTTTGCAGTGAACAATATTTAGAGTACAATATGTTAAATATGGAAGTATAAAAATATGGAAGTAAAATATACCAACCTTATGCAGTATTTCGTTCTAATGTATATCCTCTGTCCTGATGAAGCTGTGATCGTTTTACATGCTTCACTGCTTTGCACAGGTGTCCTGTCAAGAGACGTGTGTAGGTGGAACCTGTGTACATGTGGAAAATAAACAGAACTTTAGGTTCTTTGCATGTTTGAAAACCACTGATCACCTGGTTGACTCTGATCTGTTTCCTTGAAAAAGGTCTCTCCAATTTGCCTGTGGTGGGTCTGGCTCATTTGGGTCTTTGACGTTATGACTTGTGTCCCACATGCACATGAATCAATCTGACAAGCCACTCAGCTGCATGTGCATGGATGAAAACATCATAAAAAACAAAACAAAACAAAAACGATTGGCTACCATTCAGGAATCAATGCTTTATTTCAGTGTTGAGTGTGTGTGAATATTAAAGAGATCGTCCATTAACAGTGAGCAGACATGACAGATAGTAAATACAGAGAAAGAGCAGGCAAGTGACACTGTAAGAAACCGTTGAGTGGAGCTGTGTTCCAAAATACTACACATCCATTTGAGGAAGAAAATAAAATAAAACATGACACGACACCTAAGCCACATGTAAACACTGGCAATGACAAGTTAGGGAATTTCCCAATTGTGACAAGTTCCCTCAAATGGATTAATTTGAAATGATTAATAACTAACTCTTACTTATCTGACAAGGCAGTTCCATCATATCATCGAGTCAACATTCATACCTGTTACTAACATTTAAGGCTCAATATCCAGCAGACGAAGCCCAGGTTCCTTTAGAAAAAAATAAAATAAAAAATGAAATTGAGTTGAAACAATCATTTGTGCTAACAAACCCAAAAATAATAATCTGACCAATAAACGTAACAACTTTAATTTTAATTATTTGTTTTACTGGACATGCGCTTTTTTTTAAAAAAATGTATCCATCTCTTACATTGGTGGTACGCCCCGTTAGCATTTAGCATCAAAACCGACACATGAGTAAAAATAATGTGTTCACTTAGAGCTGGTTAGTTGCACACTTTCATACAAAACAGAAATGATTAGCATTTTAACTTTAATCATCTGACATCAGCTGCAGGAGCACAGTGGTAGCACTCTGTTTTTAGCTGTTGCAGCTAACTTGTTAGCTTTGTCTTAGTTTGCCACAAAGGGGACGCAACACCAAACGTTCACTCTCCAAATTGAGACAGAATTGAGTGAAAATTGCTTCCAGTCAGTAATGTGATGCTCATGAGCTAGTAGCTAGCAACTTCAATTACACAAAAAAAGATACAAAATAAAACTTTTTAACGTTGATTTGTCCACTCACAACAGCCAACATATAAAAACATAGCAACTGGCAACAATCATAAACATTTGGATAAAATAACAGATGACATATACAAATATAAAAAGAAGAAATGTAATGGGCACTTAAGAATTTCAATGCACATGGTGGAACACAATCAAATGACAGGATGGAAAGATTAAAATACTTAATAAGTTAAACAATAAATAAATAAAATACATAAATATAATTAATAACTTATAATTAATAACTTACAAACTGTAAAGTTTACTAAAAATCCTTGACTTGCATTGAACAAAGTGTATTCATGTTTTTTTTTTTTATTCCTGCTTCAATAAAGGCTGACAGACCACAAAGTGTAAACAACTGACCACAAGCTGTTCCTCTACCACAAGCATCTGTTAGTCCACAAAGACGAGTTCTGTATATTAATGACGCCAGTTAAAACTGTTAACTTAAATACGTTTCTTGCCTATTAAGTAACTGGTGTAAATGCTTTGTATTACAATGATTCTTCACTATCACATAGCACTTTTTTATATTTCCAAAATAGTAACTTATAAATGCTTTTGCAGTCGTCCTTAATGTTACTGTGATTCTTCTTAGGTGTTGTGGAAGCATTAACAAAAAAATAAAATGTAGAATTCGGAGTTTATGGATGAATCCAGATACGTTTTGATGCAGACAATCACACAACACAGAGGCATGCGTCTAGAACACTGAAATTATTCTTCGATGGGATGACAGACCGTGTGGAATTGTACAAGCAAGCGACAAAGCTTCCCGGAATTCTCGGAGCATTCTAGAACCCTTGGCAAATGTGGACCCGTTTGAAACATTCTGGAATTCCGCCCCGTTTCTTTTGTTTGACCGAGGCTGCGAGCGGCTATGAGTGTGTAGAAATGTTACTGATTCCAAATGTGTTGATTATTTCCAATGTTCTCTGTGATTATTAAAGGTATTCTCACAAATATATAGGATAGATTTATAGACTTTTCTTTAACCTCCTTGCGACAGATTTCGCAGGAAAAAAAAATATATGACCACTCAAACCAAGCATAGATAAGACGGTGCCGTTTGTCAATCAACCCAATGAAATAGTCATTCAGACAATCAGAAGCTACCACTTCTACTGATGAATCTATTGCCTAAGAATTGAAAAGAATACTAGCATATGGCAAGAGAAATAAAACATTCCATATTCAGACAATCCTAATGCACAAACAATGGACAAGAGGCTAAAAGTGGCCCATGTCTTATTTTGCTAGTGTAAGTGAAATGTTTTTAATACATCATCATTCAGTGACAGAGTCAAAGTAAATTTAGCTGGATGAGAATTCCCCTGCTTTACTGATATTTACAGATTTACAACGGGAGTTTCCCCAGTACAACCAAAATCCAAAACTGATGCTGGACCTGTTTAAAGTTCAGTAAGTGCTCTCAGAGTCAGTAGCTACAATTAGCCTCCAAATGCTAGAGTTGATGTTTCTGTGCAAATGCAAACTACGAAGGATGCAGGTGAAATCTGTGGTAATGACATCAAGTAACAAGTTAGACATAGACCTCTTTTAGCTCACTGGCCACTATTTTACCTGTCAGATACAACACGAGAAGGCAGAGCAACACACATTCTCGGCAAATCACCATCCTACATTTATTTATTCTTTCATTCCTTCCCTCATTCACTCCCATGTGGGTTGAGGAAGCAGTGGTTTCCAAAGATGCTTTCGTCCTCCCCTCTCACAGCTGTCATAGGTTCTTACTGTCTTTTTCAAAGCCTTTTTTCTTCCAGTCCTTTGTTGTTGTAGGCATACCAACCTTTTAGAGCTCGACATCATTAATCCAAGCTAGCCTTGAATCCTTCCTCTTCATCCTGTATTGTGTCTAAAATTTTCCATAAAGGCTGAGATTTGTATTTTTCTGCCAATGACGACCAATGTTTGTACCACCATCTCCTACTTTCCATTGTTTCATTTTTCAATGATTTTTTTGATGAAAATTGCAAGTCAAGACTAGTTTTGTTTTCACTGTAGTCCTGTGATGGCTCAGCTAATTCTCCATCCTTGTTTCTTCCTCCATCTTCTCATCATTACAGTCAGTACAGGATCATGCAATAATTCCTCAAACTTGTCATCGTGCATCGTATCTCTCATCTCCAACGACTGCCCCCCCACGACCATCTCTTCTGCCTCCACTTCACTTCTCCGTCCTAACCTCCATCATTGCAGGTAGCGGTAGACTTTGAAGCAGTGGTTGCCCGAGTCGGCCACAACCACATGTCCGTCTGACGTCAGAGCCAGACCTTGGGGTCCGTAGAGCGGATCCGCCGACGTGTTGATGTAGGAAAGGAAGGAGCCGCTGCCATCAAACACCTAGAGATGTTGGAATGAGAACAGAAAATGCTTAATAATTTTCCCAGAAGTGGGTTTGTTCTCATTATCATCACATTGCTGTACCTGTATTCTGCTATTGCCCCAGTCGGCAACAATGATGTTTCCATTAACATCCACAGCTACACCGGTGGGAGCATTGAACTGGCCGTTACCTTCACCGTTTGAACCAAATTTAAGCACCAGCTCTCCCTCAGGGGTGAAAACCTGACCGGGTCAAAGTCAGACAGAAATATTCACGAACCTTTTAAAGTTTCCTTGAATATATTTGCCATTTTTAAAACTGGACCAGGTGTTCTTACCTTGACAGAGTGGTTATGGAAATCAGTCACAATGATCTCATTGTTTTTGTTGACTGCTGCAAAGTGTGGACCTTAAAGACAAAACCATAGAAACAACAAATACAAATCATACTTATGTTGGAATTTTCACTTGCCCTCACCACTTACACTTCAGTGTGTATGTTTAATATAAAGCTTATAAGATTGTCTTATTTGTATCTTTTTAAAGTGCTACCTGCGAATTGCTTGTCTCCGTTGCCTCGACTGCCAAACTTGCTAATGAGCTTGCCGGTCAGCTGGAAGATGAAGACAGTGCACGCCTTGTTGTCCACCACGATCACATGTCCGTTCTGGTCCACGGACACACCCTTTGGCCCCATGAGTCTGCCAGAGCCAAGCTTCGCCTGATAGACAGCAAATGCAACCAATGAGGATAAAGAATCATCCAAAGTGTAAGAACTTACAATGACCCGTCAACCACTAAAACGTCAAAGGCACAACAGCACGCATACCTTGAATTTGCCATCGCTGGAGAAGATGCTAACCCACTTGTTGTCGTAGTCGGCAATGATGATGTCACCGCTGGGGTGCACGGCCACGCCAGTGGGGCGCTGCAGTTGCCCTGGTGACCGTCCCCTCACCCCGAAACGACTCTTGAATTCTCCTTCATTGGAGAAAATCTGGAGTAGGAACATACTTATAAGGTTCCTCATAGATTGATCCTAGATTGATCATCAGCCCTAAAATAAACTTCAATGAACCTTCAAATAGTCTTTTGAAGATATGAGGACCAGATGAATTGTGGTTTACCTGGACACACTGGTTGTTGCTGTCGGCGATCAGTATCCTGCCGCTGGTGGAAGCAGCCACTCCTTGCAAGTTGGTGAACTCCCCTTTATTCCTCCCCTTTGTGCCTGAGGAGAGCAGGAAATTTGCTTTTCTGATTTTATTTTAAAATTTGCACTACTCAAAAAGTACACCACTTAGTTTATAGCAGGCCTCACCAATCCTGAAGATGAGGTCATCCTCAATTGGGTTTTGAGTTTTACGTCGTGGGGTGCCCAGGGCGCTGCTGGCCCTTTTGGAGCCTTTCTTCTTCTGTCCGGGGGACTTTCCTCGTCTCTTGGCCCCCTCAGAGGAGCCTGTGGATGGGGTGGCATTGGCTGCTGAGTTGGTTGCTGTAGTGGTGGAGGGAGAAACCTAGATAGGAAGAACATTGCATGTAAAAATGTGCAGAAACAGCCTTCCCAAGCATGCAGTGAGAACATAAGTAAATAAAAGGCTTGATCGAAACAATCCTAAAACATGAGCTGCTTGAATTATTGCAATTAAAGCTTTGTGATTTCTACAAATTGTTGCCCCAATCCAAAAAATGTCCTCATTAGGATTCAGTCATGTTTGACGTATTGCCATCCATTTCAGTGTATGAAGAGTTTGAATTTATTTTTGATTCACCAAAAACATTTTCCAACAAGTCTAACAAATATACTGTCAAGGAAAGATCATCCAGACAAACTAGTTGATTATAATTTAATCATGTGAACTGTTCAACAGGACCTGAGGCTGACGGGAATCCAGTGAGACAACTTAGCCAAGTGGAAAGAAGAAAGAAGATGTTCACCCTTTTTTTTGCAATAAATGAAGGCAAAGCTCCACCCACCTCCAAATCTGTCTCCAAGACCCTGGAGACTGTCAGTTTGAAGGGACTTCCTTTGATGTGCTGGTCGTACAGACGAAGAGCCAAAGAGAAGTTTCCTTCCTTCGGCACCGTGTATACAAACTCATAAGTCCCATTCTTGTGGTCGACTATCTCACCATCCACGATGCTGCCGTCTGGGGTGAAAACCTGGATTACACGCGAGTGATGTTTGGTAAGTTTATGTGAGTATGAGCAGAGAATTAAACCAGAATTTATTTGACTGTGCTTGCAAAATTAACCTCGGCTGACAGGATTGCATTGCCACTCTTGCAGGCTCCCCCTGACTTGTCTCTTGTTACTATTGTAACCGAGGCAGGATGTCCCACAATGCATTGCTCCAGGCCGGCGCCCATGGCTTCACTCTGGCTTGCCACCGCACTGAAGAAGAGAATCAAGATGTCAAAATGCTTTTTACGTGAAAAAAACGTGTATTTAGCATCTGTCAGCGCCGTCTCACCTGGTCGTGACGATGGTCCCCAGGTTGTGTATGGACTTTCTCAGCCCGTCCGTCTCCATCACCAGATCCAGCTGGTCATTTTCCTCCGGCAGACACGGCAGGCCGAGGCCGGCCAGCTCCGCCAACCTGTCCCTCAGCTCCCACTCTGCCTGCAGGTTCGCAACGCAGGCCTCCCCGGCCAGAGCCTCCTCCGTCTGGGTACAAGTTGTACTGATGTCCCCCTCTCCACGAGCAAGGCTGTCGATCTGTGCCTGGAGGACCTGGGCACAGAGACAGACTTTTTAAGCAAATAATAACAACCATCTCTGCCTGACAAGAAAAATTTTGTGTTGAACACAAACTATCAGATCCTCGACATGTTTACACCTTCTGTTTGAGGCCAAACGTGACCTCCAGCTCCATGAGTAGGACACTCTTCCGGACATCCAGCTGCTTGTGCAGGTCCTCGAAGCTGGACTGGATGTCTTCTTCAATGGAAGATCTCTGATTGGTCAGCTGCTGGAGGATTTCCTTAACGAAGGACATTGAATCTGACACCTGAGGGAGCCTGCTGGGATGAACATTAGGAAAATATGAGGTTTTCAACATGAAGGCAAAAAAAAATAAAAAACAAATTACTTAACGCAGATCCATGTTTGGTCCTGCATTCCCCTGTGTAGCCACTAGATGTCAACCTTATCCAGCATGTGACAAAGTACCTTATAAATTTTAGGTAACAATATATGGTATATTTTGTAACAATTCAACATAAAATATATTTTTTTTAATTTTACTCCAGGAGGTTAATTTCACATACATATTCATCATTTATTGTGCAAATTGAGGTTTTACTCACAAAATACATTATTAATATATAAAATATGTTGCATAGAACCACAAAACAGCAACTAAATCAGATATAATTAGCTTCACCTTCACATTAAAATGCAGTAATTATGTTCTTCTACATTTAAATGTGGAACTTCACTGGCACGTTCAGCTTAATGTGTCAGAAGCAAATCAATAATCTGCCTTAAAGGACAAATAATGAATGACTTTGTTCTTTTGTAAAGTGCCATTTGCATTAGAGCAAATACTAGATGATTGTATTTTTGTCCTGTAACTGTTCATGGCAGCAGGGTTTGATTAGAGAGCCCTCTGCTGGTCTTGTGCCGTAATTACTGAAAGAAAAAAAAAATTCAGGACAGTTCTTAATGTCATACGTTAACAGTTAATAGTTCATATAAAGTTAATATAAATCAGTTCTCTATTTTTAAGATTTACATTTGCCTTGTTCACTGTGTTTGTTAGTATGTGTCATTTGCAGTGACGTGAACCTGTTCTGGACGATTCCCAGTCTTTCCTGCAGGTCGCCGCGGTGCTGATCCAGGGCCTGCTCGAGCGGCACCGTGGCGTGCCCGTCATGGTCCGACACACAGTCCTCACACAGCGCACACTCACATCCTGAACAGTACAGGTCGGCCACCTGGAGAAACAGCAGCAGGAAGGTTTGATTTGATCGATTTCGTCTCACGTGCGATGTGATGCGCTGACAAAGAAGTATATGGTTTCAGGATGTTTTCCAAACATGTTTGTTGATTTTCCAGATTATTTATTAATATTTCCTCCACCACTGTGCAGCTTTGTGTGTCACATGTTCGCTAATGGATGAAATTGATCAGACAATAAAGGTCAAACAGGTCGAGTTCAGATCTCAAATGTTTCAGTACAAGCTGGATTCAACTGATCATGACTTGAAGTGATTGTCTGGAGTAATTTGAACCCACAGTCTATTTCATTACGCATACAAGTCAAACACCCCCAATTTACATTGGTTGAAGTAATATCAAAATAGCACTTTCACTTCAGCAGATGTTTCAAATCAACAGATTCATCATTTTTCTTGCTCTTCACAGACACATCAGCCTGTTGTTCAGTAAAATGATGAATCTGCTGATGTGAAACAACCTTCATCACCAGTTGTTATAAAACCAGACGTTGGGTAAGTCTTGTAAAACAGTGTTTTTTAATAAACTCTGGGTTCACTTACTAAGTTATCAGTACTTCAGTTTATGTGTAGGGACCCTATTCATGCTACTGCTGAAGTGAAGTGATATTTTGAGCTTTATTAGTGGTTAAAAAATGACAATTTAGATACGTTTGGCTGACTGCCCCATTTACTTTCATTGTTAACTATTTGGTTGTGAAAACAAAAGACGGTCAAACTGGATATTACTTCAACCAACGTAACATATCTGGAGGAGTTTGACTCGTATTCATGGTGAAATAGACTCTGGATTCATGTTACTCTAGCTGTCACTTTAAAGGAACAGTACAACATTTTATAGTACAGTGTTTGGTTCTCCAGGTAGAGAGCCATTTTGGAAGCTGACGTGCAGTCAGAGGTCCTGACAACTTAATGGATTTACAGTGGTTTGGTGAGTCACTAACAGGACTAGTGCAGGTGAGCAGGTTGTCCTACCTTCCCTGCATGTTGAGGGCAGGCGTTTTTTCCCGGCGGCGCCTCCAGGACGGTGCACTCCTCGCTGCTGCTATCTGGGGAGTGTTGGTGGGCCTCCATCTGAGAGCAGCCGGAAGGTGGGGGTGAACCTCCGAACACGCCCCTTATTCCACGCTGCGGCCAGCGGGAGGGGCTGTGATGTTCGGACACAAGTCCTCACCGAGGTCCGTGTGTGGCCTTTACTTCTTGTTTAGTATTTCATTCCATTGCACAGCTGCAACAAATGAGCCAAAACTTTCAAAACAAATGCGCTACGGCGGAAGAGGCGTGTCAGAGGAGGAGCTAAACATTCAGACACTCCCCTTTTTTGGAGTCTGGAGTCAAATCTGAGGGATTAAACGCCAAGATATACGTCCTCACTGCTGGTTTTCAGTAACATCAGTGTACAATCAGAAAGGTCCTGGTCCAGAAATCCACATCTTCTTTCTGTTTGTCTCTGAGGGGAAAGTGATGAAACTTCCCGTTGTTGTTTTGATTGGAAGAGAGTTCAGACTGAGGACGGACTCTGCAGCATCCTGAGAAGAGAAAAACACAGGGATGAGGATTAGACCTTTATAATGACGATGTCCTGTTTGTAAAACCTCATATGGTCCGATCACGGAGGCGAAGGAGGAGTAAGATACTAATATATCAGAAAAAAAAGCTTCGGGGAGCAGAATGTAGGTCAACGAAATGTCTTCAAAGTGATGGAGGAAGAGACGGAGGGGGGAGACGGGGCTGACAGGGTGGGGATGACTGTGGTTTCCATGGTAACAGACTTCACGGTGATGCGGTGGCGGTGGGGCACGGGGAGGAGCGACGCTGACGCCCTTTAATCCTAAAAATCCCAAAAATAACAGGCTGGAGTTTTCACACTGATGTAGACGTGTCCCAGTTCACAGCTGACGACGACGACGACGATTCAATTAAATGTTGATTGTGTTGCACAAATTCCCTTTAAATCATATCAACAGTTATAGTTAATAGTCATATTATTATGACAAATATCTATGACAAATTATATTCATAAAACTATTTTCTAAAAGCTCTTTTATCTTTTTAGTGCAGGAAAAGAAATATGTTCAAAATATTTCACATTTTTAGTTACAGAAAAAATAAACATTATTTTGTTAAAATAATCATTAAAAAAAATCAGACACAAATAAAAGTTGTTGCTGCAATATAATAAAAAAAATATGTGATGAAAATGAAAATAAATAATTTAAAAGTTAAAACCAAAATATTCTAACATTTTTCATCTAAATGAAATAGTTAAATTAATAATTAAATTAATAATGCTTTTTAAAATGTGTTTTTATTCTCTGTATATAATAGATGTATTTTTATTTTTCAATATTTTAGAAAATAAAAATGGTGCAAAGTAATTAAAGTAAATAACAAAATAAAATATTAAATATTAAACATATTCTCATTGTTTTAAATATATTAAAATATGTTTAATAATAAATATTTAAAAATTAATAGATTGTGTTAAAATAGACGTTTTATGACTCTTAGACTCTTATTTTATGACTTCTCTCTAAAGCTTATTATTAGATCACACACACAGTCTTATATGTATAACGTGTAAAGTGTGAAGTGAATAATTCATGGAGGGGGATGGTTCATTCACTGTGATTTTGAACATCATCCCCCAAATATTCAGTTTTTATGTGTCGAGACACAAATAGAATATATATATATATATATATATATATATATATATATATATATATATATATATATATATATGGAGGGATGTTTTATTCTCCACTGAAAAGACATTTAATCTCATTTTATAATTTCCTGCTTCACCCCACACACACACACACATACACAAAGCTGTAAAGGATTATGGGCCGACAGCGAGGCTTTCTGTTCAGTGTGTGTGTGTGTGTGTGTGTGTGTGTGTGTGTGTGTGTGTGTGTGTGTGTTGTGACGCTGTGGTAACTGTCAGTAACTGTCTCTTATAAACACAGTTGAACTCTGTCCTCAGACAGAATAAATTCATCAGTGAACGTGAAGTTTTAAACGTTTTAGTTGTTCAAATCAGAACAAATGGTTTATTTTATTTATTCGCCATCAGCAGCCAATAGGAGACGCTAATGCTAACGGTGCTGCTAGCTAACTGAAAGAGGATGCTAATGCTAATGCTAATGCTAACATGGTTCATATCAACACACAAGCAGCATCTGGTATCAAATAACAGATTCACATGTTTAGAACTTACTGTTGCTTTGTTTTTTCTCATGTTTTGTGTTTTTATTTGGTTGTTTTGTTTCTTTTTGTTGTTTTGTTTTTTTTTGTTGATTTGTTTTTTGTTTGTTTGTTTGTTTTTGTTGTTGTTTTGTTTATTTTGTCACATTAAGTGTTTGTTCAACGTCTCTGTGGTTGTTTTATATTGCGTATGTTCGGGTGTTTTATTTTTCTTTGTGGTTGTTTATTTGTTTGTCTTTTTGTGGTCGTCTTACGTCTGATCTGTGGTTCGATGTTTCCTCTTGTTGATATTTTTTGTCTCTTCAGTTGTTTTATGTTTCTTTTCTCGTGTTGTTGTGTCTAAATGTCTATTTGCAGTGGTTGTTTTGTCTTTGTTTGCTCCGTTTGGTGGTTTTGTGTCTTTTTGTTGTGGTTTTGTGGCTGTGTTTGGTTGTTTTGTGTCTCTGTCATTTTGTTTCTTTAGTTGTTGTTTTCTGTGATGTTAATGTTGTGGTGGTTCAGTGTCTCTAGGTGGTTGTGTTGTAAACCATTTTCTGTCATTGTCTCTCTCCTTGGTGCAGTCTTGCGGCTCTATAAGGTCGTGTTGTGTCTCTTTATTGTTGTGTTGACAGTTTTTCTCTCGTATCAGATGATTTGTTTTGTCTTCATGTTCATATCTTGTCTCTGTGAGTTCCAGCTGTGTCTCACTCAGAAGCCATTTTGTCCATTTCTACTGACATTTTTCTTCTTTTTACCAGTTTTTCTTCATTTTATCACTTTGTTTTGTGTCTTTTTTGTGGTTGTTTTACATCTCTCTCTCTTTTTCTCTAAAGAAATGAATGTTGTGTCTTTGGTGGTTGTTTGATTAAATATCTGAACTGTGACTTTATTCTGAGGCCTGTTCAGTTGTTCATCCTTCAAATGTGGCTGAAAAAAACCTGACTGGATCAGTGGATCAGCCATTGATCTGATCGTGACGTATCTCCTGTTACTGTTAGCACCCAGGATGCTAACGCAGCACACACAGGCCTGGTAGCAAACACACACACACACACACACACACACACACACACACTTGTATTAACTGTAAATCTGAGGCCGGTCGCTCGCCTTCATCCTCCTCGTTCTTCCTGCAGTCTGACCATCCTCTTTTCCTCCATCCTTCCTCAGAGCCCCCTCCCTCCCTTCCTCTCCCCCTCCCTCCCTCCCATCATGCTACAGATGCTGCTGTCATCCACAAACATTCCTCCATCATCTCTCCATCATCCCTCTATGATCCTCATCCCAAAAACATGGAGCCAACACTCACCATCTCTCCCTGAAGCTCAGCTCTTCACTGTGAGTGAGTGCGTCTGTTTTCCAGCCTGAAGCCATCGTGTCATGATAGCGTCCTGTTTGCTCTCGCTCTCTCCTGTGGCTGTGTGTGTGTGTGTGTGTGTGTGTGTGTGTGTATGTGTGTGTGGAGAGAGAGAGGGGGGGCGGGGATATCATCATCGTCACGGCAACACCAGCAGCTTGCAGCAACAGCAGCAGCAGCACCAGACTGAGAAGAGGAGGAGGAGCAGAACATCCATCAGGCTGCGCTGCAGCACTGACCAATCACAGACCAGAGAGTTTAGTAAAGGAGAGAGGTGATTGGTCCGTGTGTCTGTCAGTTATCACATGATGTAGGCGTAGGATCCTCTCTCTCTCTCTCTGTTCATCAGTGTCTCTCTCCCCCTGAATAAGCATGAATATATGATAATGTCAAATAAGTTTATTGGTTATTAATATTAGTTGGTATTAAAATAGATTATTAATTAATTATTATTATTAATTAGATTATTGATTACTACATAACTAATCACTTTATTATTGTCTATTGAATTTCACCATATCGTTAAAAGTTTTAACATTTTATTTCAAGTAAATTATTTTAATTTATTTTTATATTTGTATATATTATATATACTATTTTAACTTTTTAACAATTTTTAATATTTTTATTTAATAATTATTTTATAATAATAATAATAATAATAATATATGTGGATCTTTTATTTATTTTGGAAAAAAACATTGCAAATTATATTGTAATATTTCTTTCAGAATAAAATAAAAATTCCAGAAATTATTTTTATTATTATTATTTCTTTCTTGTTTATTAATTTTATGCAGATACATTATTTTATCAATATAATAACATTTAATTTATTATTTTTTAATAATATTTAATGATTTCTTTGTCCTGTATCTTTCATGTGAAGCCACTTCACTGTTATATAAAATATATAAAGGTGCACATGTTGATTATCGTTAGTAGTTATTGATTTATTAAATGTATTAATTATCATTAAACAGACAGGATTTTTATAAATATAAGTTAATTATATTTTTTAAATTTTTTGTGTTTTGTAACCAGCTCGTAACAGTTCAGATAAAACGCTTCCGATTGATACAAATCACAGAAATGTGTCGTTTTCACTGCGCTGACAGTGACGTTCCCCTCCGTTCCGACAGGGGGCGATGACGTAGCACGCACGCAGTGACGCAATGACGACATCCGCCATGTTGGAATAAAAGGAAGAAGAACGCGACGGGAGGGTCATTTGAAGCAGGAAGCGACGAGGAAATGTTGAACTCTTCACGAAAACGGTAAAAACACATTTTAAATCTTAACTTTATCATTAAATATCAAACTCTTCTCGTTCGTAATGATGTTATAAGCCATTAACGGGTGATATTTACCGCAGATGTTGAGTTTATTTCAGCGGATGGTTGAGGATTGTTCTGTTTCCATCCACGTTGTTCTTCACGTTAACGATCGTTGTTTTTTTTTTTTAAATTATTTTAACGTTTTAACAGTTAAATCTTCATTTAAGTGTTTAGTTTCACCACAAACATGATTTTAAAACTAATAAACGTCTGTTCATAAACTACATAGGTGGTGTGAAGTTAACTGTTAACGGTAAATCAGTGTTTAAGGTTTAATTTAACAATAAAACAATTATTTAATAAATAGGATTAAATGTTAAATAAAATTTAATTCTCAGTTTCTAAACAGATGAACACGTGGCTGATACTAATTTAACATTTATTAAATTTGAAATTTTAAGATTAATATTCATTACATTTTACATATTTATTATGTGAAAATAATGGGTTTATTTTATTTGATTTCTTTGTCAAATATTAACATGTAAACTTGCCTTTTCCCCCCAACAGTAAAATGAAGAAAATGACCTTCCGAGTTGCCGTAGACGAACCAACAGGTAAATACATCCACGTCTGCTTTTAAAATCAAATAAAATGCTGTTTTATTTGGTCATTTATTGGTAAATTTCTCCCTCGTTTCGCTGTGATGATGTATTTTCCTGCCATTCGTAGTTTTAACCAGAGGTCTGACGGACCAAAGACGGCTCAAATCTTCCTTGGATGTCTGAGCGAATTAAAACGAGACTTAATATTTTATTATCTTGGAAATGTTTCTTGTATTGTAACTTAAAATTATTGTTTTTTATTCCAGGACAAACGTGTCGATGTTGGCGCCAAAGATGAACGTGAAGAATCGCAGCCGGTCGTGATGATCGGTGAGAGTTTATCTAAAGACTGAAAATACAAATATTTTTTTTCTAAAAGTCCAGTTCGCTGTGATGATGTATTTTCCTGCCATTCGTAGTTTTAACCAGAGGTCTGACGGACCAAAGACGGCTCAAATCTTCCTTGGATGTCTGAGCGACTGACGGGAATTCAGATTATTTTGTTTTAACTTATTTAACTTTGTGATTAAACCAATTTCATGTTTATTTTTTCAGGTTGTGGAAAATGAGTAAAACCAGGAGGATGTTGGAAGTCTGGACCTGAACGTCCAGCAAACCTGGTTCCTGTTTGAAGTCGTCGTTTAGGTGAGTGTTAGCGCTGCAGCTAAACGTTAGCATCATTAGCGCAAACACTAATCTGCCACGTGACGCAGCATCTCTGATAAATCAGGCTGCTGCTCGGTAAAATCTGACAAATCACTGAATATTCTGAGGTTTCAGACTTTATCACAACAAACTAATGAGATTTGAGTTTAAAATAACCAGAACATCAGGCACATCATGACTTTGCTACTTAGCTTAGCAGCATTAGCTGCTGAAATGAGACAGCTTGATGTCCATCCGTGACACGTCGATGGCTACTTAAGCTAATTTAGCCGTTGACTAATTATGCTAAATTTGGCTCTGCTAGCAGTCTCTGCTATATTTGATAAGTTGGCAACATTAGTGAACTTTGTTGCATTAGCAACTGCTACTTGTGTAAACTACATTTAAAAACTTGCATACATCAGGTAACTGTTGCACTTTTTTTTTTATTCCAGGTCCAAAGTCTCGACAGCTGCTGCAGTGATGGTCAAACTGAGTGAAGCAGGTGTGTGTTTTTTTTTTTTTTAATGTTTTTAAAAGTCCAGTTCGCTGTGATGATGTATTTTCCTGCCATTCGTAGTTTTAACCAGAGGTCTGACGGACCAAAGACGGCTCAAATCTTCCTTGGATGTCTGAGCGAATTAAAACTACATGTAAAGTTGTGTACGTCTGTTTCATCACAGCTAACTTATCATTTCTCATCACTCAGGCTGAAGCAGAGTTGTCGGCGCTTCGTCCATGATGGTGCCGTCATCGTCTGGTACGTATCAACATAACGTTTTGAAACTTGTGTGTTCAGTTCGCTGTGATGATGTGTTTTCCTGCCATTCGTAGTTTTAACCAGAGGTCTGACGGACCAAAGACGGCTCAAATCTTCCTTGGATGTCTGAGCGAATTAACACCAGACTAGTATTGTTTATTTTAAAACATAGGTCTTTTATTGTAACTTAACGTCATTGTTTATTTCAGGACAAACGTGTCGATGTTGGCGTCAAAGATAAACAAAGAATCAAGACCAGTCATGATCAGTGAGTATTTATCTAAAACAATTACAAATAATAAGTCCAGTTCGCTGTGATGATGTATTTTCCTGCCATTCGTAGTTTTAACCAGAGGTCTGTCAGACCAAAGACGGCTCTAATCTTCCTTGGATGTCTGAGCGAACTAGAAACAAATTTTCATTTTGTTTTAAACTTTTTGTCCAAGTTGTGCTAATTGTGTTTTTTTTTTTTTTTTTTTTTTTTTTTTAAATTAGGTCAACAAGACACGAGCATCAGGATTTCAAACAACATGAACTGTTTGTCTCAAACTGAATAAACTTGTGTAAATTTATTTTGTCTCTGTATCATTGCTGAAGTATAATAACTATAAATTCAAATACAAGGTGGCCATCTTGGGTGTCCTAGGAAACTACACAAGGTTAGCTTGGATGCTAGCGCCTCTTAAAATGTGTCTGTATGTGTACATAGATGTCATCTCTATCTTTACATGATGTAAAATAGTATTTAACATACAGATGTGATTAAACTTTAAATTGGCTGCATGTTATGAGTCTCTTCTGCATTTAACCACAAGAGGGCGATCCAGATGTTTTAGTTTCACTTAAGGGGTTTTATTCATTCTCAGATTTGATGGAATCAACATGTAGTTGGGGAAAAAAAAAAAAAATGAAGGTCATTATAAAAGAGGTAAACTTTAAAACGGCCTCTGTTTAGGTGTTCCTAATAAAGTGCTCCTTTAATTATGGGCCTCTAGGGCCTCCGTAGCCGCTGCCGTCACTGTGGAGCTAAGCTAGCCGCCGTGTGACGGGTTAGCCACCGGCGGCAGAAGAGTTTAAATATATACTGAAATAAACCAAACAATGGCGGGTGTTCACGCCCAGGTGAGTTAATAAACAGTCTTGTTTAATGTTGTTGTAAATGAAACTTATCATTTCAGCACGTAATTTAATAAAAACAACCGTTAACGGCGGCTAATGTGTCCTGAGCTTGCGAGCTAGCTGGGTAGCCTTTGTATTTATAGCAGAGGTGAACCGGGTAGCTAGCTAGCCGGCTAATTAGCCACCCAGTTCACATCAGCTGTATATAAACAGGTGCTTGGCTGCTTCTGTTTCCACTGTGACAGTATACACATTGTGTTATTTTATTATTATGGGGGACGTATTTCGTATTTAATCCAGATTAAATACGAAAAAAGGCGTTAAATACGGCTAACGCATCTAGAGCTAGCTAACTAGCGTTAGGCAATATTCACGGCTGTTTTATTTACAGCTAGCTAGCTAACGAGCTAGTCAGTTCATGTCAGCTGTTAGTGAGATAATAAACAGACATGTTTGATATTGTTGTAAATATAACGGGTCATATTTCAATTTGTAAGTTTATTAAAACAGTCGTTTATTGCGGCTAACACATCTCGAGCTAGCTAGCTGGCTAGCGTTAGCCAACATCAACGGCTAATTTATTTACAGCTAACTAGCCACTCAGTTCATGTCAGCTGTTGATGAGAAAATAAACGCACATAGTTGATCTTGTTGTAAATGTAACGGGTCATATTTAAATGTATAAAGTATTAAAAACGACGGCTAACGCTTTCCGAGCTAGCTAGCATGCTAACCAGCTGTTTCAACCAGTTATGATGTTAGCTAGCTAACTTAGCTTCTTGTTTTCCAACGTGGCAACACTGACACGTTATGACATAAACAACATGTGACAGTTTTGTAATTAAATGTTGAGTTAAGCTTTAGTTTATTGCTTGAATGAAACGTTATTTGACATGACTTGGCTGTGCAACTTGTGCTAACCTACATATCAGTCCACTGAGAGCTGCTATTTCTGTCCCTGTCCCTCCTCATCGTCATCATCTTCCTCTTCTCTCTGTCACAGGACGATCTGCTGAAGATGACTCACAGAGAAAACTGGAAGTGAGCACGTCTTATTATCTTAAATAAAAACACATCAACGGACATATTTTTTGTGTTTAAGTTTATAATATTTCCTCTCGTCCGCAGGGTTCAGCACGAGCGTCTGCACCTGAAGCACCGCGGCCACGAGGCCATGCACGCCGAGATGGTCCTGATCCTCATCGCCACGCTGGTGGTGGCGCAGATCGTCCTGGTGCAGTGGAAGCAGCGGCATCACCGATCGTATAACGTGAGCGCAGGATTGAGGGGAAACTGTCGTAAACTTTATTGAAAAGTTTGGACACAAACAGAACTTAACTGCAGATTTGACAGCGACATTAACTGAACTAAGTTTAGTGTGTAGCTGCATCAAAGATCTGATAAAGTTCTATTAGTTTCTAGTCTAGGGAGAAGTGATACATTCACACTGGTAACGCTAGTGTTATTACAGCTAAAGCCTAGTTCACAGTAGTCGACTTCACCATGGATCAGTGAGTCTTAGTCTCTGTCGTGATCGTTGGCGACTTGTGTTTCCATGATGTGGAGTCTCAACAACTGGTCTGAGACCTGTAGTGTTCACACTACAAGACTTGTCAGTGATTGACTCCCGATCACACCGTGACGTCACCAAACTCTACGTCTGGTCACGTGAACTAGACAGGATGTAGCCGCTGCTTCTCACCGTGATTTACAGCCGTTTATTGTTGACGAGCACCGGTGAAGACGCTGCCTCCGACACAGACTAAACCGCTAAACCGGCGTGTAAACATCACCATGGCAACACACTGGTTTTCACGGTGGAGCTGAAATCAGCAGCAGACCTCCCCGGTACCGGGTAACATCTGGATCAGACGTGGGGAGTTTGTAGAAAGTGAAAAGTTAAAAAAAAAAAGCGTTAAAACGTCAGACTTTTAAACGTGGTTGTGAGTGAATCAGTGAGACGGCAGCAGCATTTATCTCACATCCCTCCTCTGATTGGCTGTCGCTCTTTGTCAGTCTCTTCAGACTCCTCCAGTTTTCTAACATGACAGATCCAGTCCCGGTCTCAGACCAGGTCCCGACGGCCTCTGATGGAGTCGTTAGGGCTGTTCACACATTATGATCATTAACTGATGATTCACCAACCATCAGAAGACCAAGTCCACCAGACACCACCACTGGAGATCGATGATGAAGTCGTCTAGTGTCAACTCGTCTTTACTTTACATGTTACAAATAAAACTTACCACTGACACATTCATTTCTAATCTCTGGGCAACATGTAACATGTAGGGTTGAAGTTCAGCGGTGAAGATTAACTCACTGATTAAAGTGAATCCTTGTTTGGCTTCGTCACCTAATGTCCGTTAGGTTTTACATCAACGTGGTTTAATTGTCCGTCTCGTCTTCAGCTGGTGACTCTGGTCCAGATGTGGGTGGTGCCGCTCTACTTCACCATCAAACTGTACTGGTGGAGGTTCCTGTCCATGTGGGGGATGTTCTCCGTCATCACCAGCTACGTCATCTTCAGAGCCACAAGGAAACCGTTGTCCTGCCGGACGCCGAGGTAAACGCCACCACCTCTACCCCTGAACGTCGCCGTGTATTTTGTCTCGTCTTTCTATGAGTCGATGACGTGTGGTGTCGTTTATCAGGATGGTCTACAAGTGGTTCCTGTTGATCTACAAGCTGAGCTACGCCGTGGGCGTCCTGGGTTACCTCGCCATCATGTTCACCATGTTCGGCTTCAACGTCTTCTTCAGGTGAATCAAATGGTTCAGTTTGATCTTCAAACCAAAACATTTCAAGTCTTAGTTTTCATTTCAGCGTCCGTCCTCACAGGTTGATGATGACGCCTTCTCTGGAGTTTTCATACATTTCATAGTAAAACTAGAACAAAAGTGAGAATCAGTTCATATCAACTAAAATATGATGTGACCGGTTGAGTTCTTCTCTTCAGATTCTACATGTTGTTAAACTGGACGTTGTGTTGTTGATCAGCTTTGATACTCAGGGTCTTTTAGAGTCGTAGCTCAGTTTTAGTGGGAGAAGGAACCGAAAAAGCAGGAACTAGCACCAAGAGACGAGTAGATGCTGGTGGAAAAGGCCTGTAAACGTCCTCATCATCTTTTTCTTGGCTACTTGTCGTGACCTGCCTGGCGCTGGGCTGCTAGCATTGATTGAATGTTTGTGAAGAAGCAGTAGGAGGTGGAGCTTGGATGGAAACGGTAACACAGATGTATTAAATATGATAACACGGATCCATGTTTCATTGCACCTCTATTATGGACCGTCAGGAAAATTCTTCCCAATAATTAACAGCAACATTGAGGAGGAGGCGGTAGATGAGTTCAAAAGATAAACAAGTTTTACTTGCTGCAAGGGGAGTCAGTTACCAAGTACACAACACAGTCTTATATGCCTGAACAGGATGCTTCAGAGTTGGAGGAGACAGTTTGATCTTTTCCAGAGACGGCCGCTGGTTGGTTGTTTCGGCCTGTGATGTCTCATGCTCAGTTCTCTCTCCTGTCTTGCTGACATCTCACTAATACATGTTTTTTCTTTTTATAATCAAGCAATGTATAGTAGCCAAAGACGTGGTGTCATTCTCTGTTAAATGATTAAACGCTGCGTCATATAGAATAAAACACAGTTAGACTTTCCACACATTGACCCTAACGACCACCGTCCAAACTGCCTGAACTCTTCTAACGAGTTCGTCAGAGGAGAAACTGTGGGAATCCGCCGCTTCAAGGTGAAAGAGTCAAGTCTCCTCAGATTTAACTGTGACCTCCAACTGCGGTTTAACGCTTCTCTAAACGACGATAAACAAATTATTGTTTTTCTTACTGAAGCATTCAGCTCTTTATTGTTTTCTGAATCTTAAAACAGAAGAGAAACAAGATAAAACATAATATCATGAAGCTACACAGAAGTCGACAGTAGGTCTCTAGTCTCTGTCACGTCATAGACTATAAAGCCATCGACTATAAAGCCATCGACTCTGCCGTCTCTCTGGTCTGTTAAATGCAGTTTGTCTCTTCCTGTGTAGGATCAAGGCGGAGGACTCCATGGACGTGGGCGTGATCATGTTGTTCTACGGTCTCTACTACGGCGTCATGGGCAGAGACTTCGCTGAAATCTGCTCCGACTACATGGCGTCAACCATCGGGGTAAAACGCAGTAAAAGTTAAAGTTAAAGTCGTGTGAATCGTGGATTATTCCAGTTCATTTCTTCTGTGCGTGGTGTCGTAGTACTACAACCAGGGCGGGATGCCCAGCAGGAGCCTGAGCCACGACATCTGCGCCGTGTGCGGTCAGAAGATCCTGGTGGACGTTGAGGACGAAGGCTTCATCGAAGACACCTACCAGCTCTCCTGTGGACACATGTAACCTGCAGCTCTTACACCACAGACACTGGGGTTGTTCTGGGTTTTTTTTTTCTGTCTCTAACCTTAACTTCACCGCCGTCGTTCCAGATTCCACGAGTTCTGCATCCGCGGCTGGTGCATCGTGGGTAAGAAGCAGACGTGTCCGTACTGCAATGAGAAGGTCGACTTGAAGAGGATGATGAACAACCCGTATCCTTTCAATCGATGTTTGTGTTGACAAAGCGAGACGTCCTGGACGTTGTTTACAGGTGTTAGCCACGTAGCACGACTGCTCTCGCTAACGTTGTCGTCACTGGTTGTTGAGACGCGTTAAAAGACTTTAAATTCTGTAAATCAACATTAGAAATGTGTGAAAACTGTCTCATTAATGACTTTGTTGAGACAAACAGAGTCGGAACAATGTCAACGTTTAAATTAAAGGCGTAAACCACAAGTTTCATCATGATACGACTGATTGATCACATTGATTATTTGATTTGATTCGAGTCTGTGATCGACACAAAAAACAACTAAAATATAATTTAATTATTTTATTTCTTTAGTCTGAGGTTTCAAAATGAACAACAATCTTCTTTCTAATAAGATAAACATCCTGTTGTTCACTAAAGCGACACATTTCAAGTGTTTCTTGAGGTACTGTAGCTTTAGCAGGTCAGTGTTTTTTCTTCAGTGTTCAGAGAGACGCTGGAGTTTAACGTGTTGAATTATTTGATGACGTCATTCAGAGACTGTTTATAGAAATAAATAGATATTACTGTTTGTTCTCATCACCTCAATTCTACAAATTAGCATCAAACGATCGTTGGTTCCAGTTTCAGTTTCAAGTCGTGAAAGTTGTTCTCGTCCTTGACTCGTCCGTCCTGTATCAGCTGGGAGAAAACACACGTCCTGTACGGGCAGCTGCTGGACTGGCTCAGGTACCTGGTCGCCTGGCAACCAGTCATCATCGGCATCGTCCACGGTATTAACTTCTCCCTGGGCCTCGAGTAGAGCCCAGTGGAACGCTGCTGCTGCTGGACGTTGTGGCGTCAGACTGACTCGGGCGGCTCCGTCTCGCTCTCTGATCCTTAATCTGCTGCCAAGTCCAAACACGAGTATTTTAACGTATTTAAGCACAGATCCAGAGTCTTGAGTCTCGGACGCTGTGAAGACGCGTCGACGTTGGATCTTATGGAAACGTTGCTCTCATGCATGTTTTCATTTGTTTGTTTGTTGGTTGATAAACCATCGCTTTATTTTGTACAACGCCATTAAAATGTCTTTTTGTTTTTGTTTTTATTTTTTATTCGTAGTTTTATTTGCACTCCGAGTTTCTGCTCAAACTGTTTGAAAAGACTTGATCTGCATTTGCACATGTGACACGTGTGAAACCTGTTTACATTTAACTTTAATTTGTTTGGTTTTTTGACGTCATACAGAGCTGAAGTCCAAGTGTTTGACTTGAAACATGTTTGTGAAGGAATCGTCCCGGTGAGGATCCATTTTAAAGACGCCATGTTGGACACGCATGGCTCAGCTGCTCCAAACACTAGTAGACCAGGACGTTTTTCATCCGTCAGGATGAGAAATTTTCCTTTTGCCAAATCAGACAGACGCTGCTTTCTTACCGAGACTGCTGCTGTTAACTTTATATCGAATAAACGTTTATAAAACCACGATGTCGTGTTTGATTCCTCTTCAGTCTCCAACACAAAAAAGTCAAGAAATGTGAAGACTTCAACTAATTTAACTGAACCAACCCCAAGAAGAAGAATTGTTTTGTTATAAACAGAAACAATAAAACCTTTAGATAACATCTTATTTAACAACAAATGGAGATAGAATAACTTTATGCAAAAGTTACAATGTATCTCTTACATAAACATTGAGAAACTAAAGATGATTAACTTAAAACTTAAAATTTTGACAATGTTTCCTCATTCGTCGACCTCAGCTTCTCCAACTTATCACAGAATCATTAAGAGCAGTTAAAACAGACCGAACGCTAAAGTAAGAGGTGGTGGTTGAACATGACAGGAGCGTTGATGCTGGCTCCTCGGAGCTGGGAATGACGTCACAGCCGAGTTATCAGCGTTTCATTACAAATTCAAAAAAGTTTCCAGTCAGCACAGTGGATGTGGCTGCACAGCTGTAGCAGTGTGTGTGTGTGTGTGTGTGTGTGTGTGTGTGTTTTATAACGGCAAAACAAACAACAACATCGGTGATCATCATCTCAATCAGGTTGCTGATCGACACAAACCTCTAGTCACGACACTCAGAGCATTTTAACTTTATCAGTTAACAGGCACTGATCTACCAGGCTGTTGTTAGCCACTGTTAGCACAGCCTGCGTTGTAGCTCATATAAACAGCATGAAAAATGTAAATTACACTATCACAGCATTTCCATATGTATATGGTGAACAACACTATGTGCACAAGTGATTTAGTGCAACAAAAACTAGTCAGAAGTGCTAATAAACAGAATGTTACAGGGGCTTCTACTACTGTTTACTCTCGGAGCAGCCATCTTTGATTCATCTCGGGGGTGGTGAAGATTCTCCGACTTTCCAAGTCGGAAATCTGACTTTAGGGTAGTTCCAGTTGAAATTTCCAACTTCCGAGTACAACTGGAACGCAGCATAAGACCCAGTCCCTGTTCTCGTCCAGTAAAACTGACACGTTTCAAGTGTGAGATCCTTGTTGACGATGAAGTGAGAAGTGTTAGAGATGGAGATCGTTACCTGTGAAATGGGACGTCACTTAAAGTAGCAACGTTACAGGAGCTACAGCCGTAATCTGGCCTTAAAAATTAGGCCCGAGCACAAGTGAATTTTGACTGACAGCTTTTTAAAAGACCGAACCCCTTAACAGCCCAACAGTAATTCAAATGTGCCCGAACCCGTCAGGTTTGGTTCAGCTCTAGTAGCAGCCACAACCTGTAGCTGGTTTTCATTCATTCATGTTGGAAAACGTCGGCTCCAGATGTTGTTTACAAAAATTTACAGGAAGAAAAAAAGACAAACTTCTTTGTTGTAAACAGACAAGAAACAAACTTCACGTCATCATCCTGGTAACTTCTGCTACGATGCTACGTGGAGACGCTAACGTTACCGTAGCTGATCCTGTGAAAAGTTTCTCTACGTTCGTATAAACGTCACATCACGACTACGACAGATCAAAATAATATTTGATGTTAAAGATAAATAGTGTCATTGTTACAACCTGAAACCACTGCTACAGTAGATTGTAACAACCTGGTGTAAATTATAACAGGAAGATAAAAACCTCCTGTTTAACCCGATACAAGTCTTTACCAGGATCAGTAACTGTATCAGTTGTCATTTCAGACGTGAAGTCTCATGTAAGGTCAGTTAGGGACAACTATTACAAACACTGTCATAGTTTCCCTTGCGTGCAGCAAAACGTGTGATGTCATGAAAAGAGGCTGTCAGTGTTTTTTTAACTTGTGCCATTTGGTTTGGAGACTGGACTGACCCATGTGAGTAAACAGAGGGAGGAAACACTGTTGGGAAATACAGTCGCTGTTTTGTTTTTTCCAACAAAATAAATATATCGCTTCTTTTTGTCCACTGTAAATATTGTAAAGATATCAATGATCATAGGTTGGTAAGTTCCTGTTCTGAAACAACGTATCAAATGTTATCGTAGGGTTCACGCCCCTGTGAGTCACAAACTGTTGGACTCGTCTGTACTTCCTTTGAAACGCAGCGGTAAAACTTCCCTCCACTATCCCTCTACTCTGATTCATCACTGCAACCAGGACGAGACATCCACAACAAATAAACAGGTAAAACAAAATCATTACAAAAAATACGATAAAATGTCCCTGAGTTAACTTTGTGTCGACTGTTTCATCTGTTGTGAAACCACGTTTCACAACAGTGATGTTTTTTTTGTTGAAACTAAATGTAATTGTGATCAGATCAGGGCAGATTTTATTTGGTGTTTGTTTACAACATTAAAATGTTCAACAGACGATCCTTGACGCTTATTTTTCCAGAACTGTGACTATAAGATGTGTGTGTTACTTTGAACTCTCATCTGAGTCAGGACTGTTACATAACATGAAACGGCTTCATTTTCTTTTATCTGTGAAAAAGTAATGAAAAGTATGTTTCCTTCTTGATTCGTCGTTTCCTTAAAAATCCTAAAATACATAAACATATACTGGAGTAGGTATTCATTTGCCTGAGGAGCGAGGGGGGAAACGGCGGGAAACATCTTCTCCGGTCGAGTTGATTGACACACTGGGAATGCTGACTTTTTTTTTTTTTTTTTTTTTTTTTTTCATCTGTTTTTTTTTAGCCTGTCATTTCCTGGTTTTACGACACAGACTTTTTTCTCTTCTTTCTTGTAGAGAACTGTTTTAGTGCCTCTTTAAGGAAAAAAATAACTGAGCCTGTAGTCGTGTGAAGTTAATGCCAAGGTGAGTCATTAAAAAAAAAAAACACATATAAGATATACAAGATGTGTATTTTTAGGAAAGTAGAGTTGACTAATTCGTGTCTTTTTAAATGTTGAATTAACATTGTTATCGTCATGTTAGGTGAAAATGCCTCCCAAAAAGAAAATGACATCAGAAAATCCACCATCAAAGGACATCAGATCCTTTTTTGGCAAGAAAACTGTAAGTAGTAGTTTGGTTTATCACAATATTCTGTAGTCAAACTACAGAACGGTTATGTAAACGGACACATCCAGCTGACTTGATTCTCATATTCTTTGTTTCAGCAGGAGAGTCCCGAGGGCTCGAAGGGCCCACAGCCAGGTGGCGCCGCAGCCAGTCAGGTGAGGTGGCAGTTAGATGATGTTTTACATACCTGAAGGCAGAGAATTAGTCACCTTTTTCAGTCCAGTAGCAACATCCTCTACAACCTCATTGATGTGGAATTATCATTATTATGATTACATTACGATTATTATTACAACAAATGATTTGATTTTGAATTCACAAATTTCACTTTTGTGTTTGTGAATGTCGGATCTTTAGACCATCATGACAGAATTGACTTGTTCTGTGTAAACATTCACAACGTTGAGGTTCAAATCTGGGCCCTGTCTGTGTGGTGCTTGGATATTATCTCTGCTTTATCCTCTGTCCGCTAGGTTAGTTGGTGTAAAGGTCTGTTTGTGTTTATATGTTGGCCTTGTGCCAGGTGCACTCCACCCTTGCTCAGAGGAAACATGGAATAAGAGCATTGTTGCTGCCAGTAGCTGAAACACGGAGCTACATCGATTTCTATGAAAGACATGAAGTCAAATCTTTAAAATCTTGTGTAGTTGGGCAGCCCAAACTACAAGGCCCACAGTCACCGTACCTGGTAACTTGGTAGAACTCATAGCATTTAAATTTCCCAAGGTGTCACTACTAATGGCTACTGTTAGGTGGCGCTATAGTGTCACAAATTACATTTTGGCTCATATGTCAAGAACCCTCTACCATAGAAATAAAATTCTGTTTTCCTCTGATTCCTTGGGTGATCCTGCTTTTCCATCTGCCATTTTTTTCTACTATTTAAAAAAAAATGCCAATCAAACTCGGTCGGAATCATCTATGGACAAAATTCATTTAAAACTTATCAAAAGAACATTGATTATTATTGATTACAAAGTTGTTGGCCAATATTTTTCAAGGGTTTGGCACAATATGACTCAAGGGCCTTTATCTTTTGAAGTATTTAACCAAACTAAATAAAACTTGATATTTCTGATCACAATATTATTCTGTACAAGTACCATAACTCTTGTGCCACTTGCTTCATATTTGGTGCTATAAAAGCAACATGTCTACATCTCAAAAAACTACCACAGCAAAATTCATGGAACTTCATAAACACAATCTGTAAAATATTTTGTAGAAGCGCACAAAGTTTTGTGACATTCTGTCTATAGGCAGCGCTGACACTTGTAAAATATAAACTCAATCTTTATTAAACTTGGGATCCTTGATTATAATAGACTTGCATAGGATTGTGCCTTGTTTCATGTAATTTGGTCCAGGCAGGGACATCTGTGGAGGGCCCTTGACAAGCCCACCAAATTCCAGCACATTTGGTCCACAGGGGGCGCTGCAACTGACACCTAAAAATCTAAGGCCTGTGTCTCATTTGGTCGTCAGCCACAGCTTTTCCCTGGTGACATTTGGCCTCCTTTCAGGTTGCTTCCAACCTGCTTTAGCCTCTACGTCTCACATTTGGGACTGACTGCACCAGGGTCGTACGACTGGCCGATGACAATTCCATTAATCCCATAGGAAACTAGACAGTAAACATGAAAATGCTCAGTTACAGACAAAAGGTATGAAGAATAAATGAATAAAAAGAAGCACCCCGAACAACTGAATTCACCTTTGACCTTTCATTGAGGTAAAGATGGGCAGTGACCAGCTGAACTTGTAGGTACCTTTACCCCCTTGACCCTCACTGGCCTTGGGTTTGGTCTTGATCTTAGACAGACCTAACTTTTGGCTGAAGATGTAGTAGTTCAGGTGGAAGTTGTCTTTGTAGTGCACTACAAACTGGAGAATATGCAAACATCTGCACAGAGCCCTGCATACACCCTCAAAAAAGTGGAACAATCAAGTGGAACATAGAGTAGTCATGAAGGTAAACATATAAAGAAGGACTAGGGTTGCTGCTGGTTTATGCATTGTGCCTCTGTATTTTGGGTCACTGGCACCTCCTTGTGCACCAAACACAAAGTTCATGAGTTTGGTTTGTGAGATTTTAAATCTCTTTCCCATTTTCCAGAATGGAACAGGCTGCCCAGTGAGAGTGAAGGAGGAGGATGGCATGGTGAGTCTGTACAATCCACAAAATAGGTTGCATTGTTAAAAAATCACAACAAGTGTATCTTACTTATTTTGTTTCTCTGATTTCCTGCAGGGTGGACACTTACATGTTTTCACAGTGAAATTCGGTAACTCTGACCGTAAAGAGTACGTTGTTGACTGCCGTCAGCCTTGCACCGTGTTGGAGGCTATAAAATCAAATGAAAAATATAAGGAGATGATTAAGTGTGCAGATGAAAACATTATAATTCAAGTTGGTAAAGAGGACAAGAAAACAATTGTTGCAACACATTTTCCTTGTTCTTGTCTCAAGGAGGATGAGTCTCTGATCATATTAAGCAGTTCAGAAAAGATCGAAGAGGCCCAAGGTCAACATAACCAAATAATACAACCAAGAGACAAATATTCTATCTTTTACATTGATACACAGGGAGGGCTGCACACCAAAACCAAGGAGCTTTTTAGAAGCAGCGCTGTCAAGAAGTTTAAGTATCTTTGTGTTTATGGAGAGAAGGGGATATCTGTGGAGGAAGCTCTGAAAAGAGACGGTCGCTTCATCAACAACCTGGGCAAATTCCATTTGTCACACAATGACAATGCAAATCTCACCATTCTCTGTAAACGGGGGGTTGAGATACTTGATCAGAAAGAATACAAGGTATGTCTGCCACTGAATAAGGGAAAAGGTGAGAAAGAGTGTGAAAACCCAGGTACACCAAGTAAATCACATCAAGTGTTTGAAACAAAGCAACTGGCCGAAGCGCTAGAGCAGAAGGAAACCAGTGTGAAAAGAGCTGTAGAAAAGTCAGGCAGCGACAACATCGAGGAGATTTATCAAATATTGTGTGAGCAGTTTCCAAAGCTGAAGCAGTGGATGGAGGAAAGATTCCCTGGTGATTCGTATCAAGAAGCACTTACCCTGAGAAAAGAGAATTTTGGAAAAGTCCAACAGTCTTTTAGTGAAGTGCACAGAGTCAGGAAGCTGCTAAAACTGGGCGAGTCCATTTGTAAAATCACTGTTAAGGATGTTTGTCAGGGAACAGGCTTTGTGCTACTTGGTAACTTGATCCTGACAAATGCACATTTATTTGAAAATCATATTAACAAAGACGAGCTGCAGGTGGACACGGAGGTGTACGCTCTGTTTAACTATGACAATCCCGAGCCTGACATGAACTATGACTGCTTCAGTTGTGAGACAACATTCATTGATTTTGATGCTGAACTAGATTATGCCATACTGGAGCTTCAGCCTGAGGGCTGGAACAACAAAAAACAAACAAAGACAGTAAAGGTGCCACCAGGTCTCCTGAAGAAAGTTGGCCCAGTGCCTCGTAATGGTGAAGCCTGTATCATTGGCCACCCAGCAGGAGGACTGAAAAAAATGGATCCCATTTGTATCATTCAGAAAGAACAGAGGGAACAGGCTGTCAATGATCATTTACTGCCATATACAAATGATCCGTTCACTTTCCAGTCAATCATTGACGTGCTTAAACACCAAGGCATTGATAATATCATGATTGGTGGAAAAACAGCAGACGACGTGGTGACTTACAACACTTTCATGTATCACGGCTCCTCTGGTTCCCCGGTGTTTGACGCTTCTGGAAAAGTTTGCGGTTTGCACTCTGCAGGATTTAGTGTTGAGCAACTTAAAAAGAATGTGATAGAGTTCGCCCATCCCCTGTTGAGTATATTTGAAAGATTTGTGAGTAACCTTAAGAAAAGGGGAGAAAATGAGGAGCTGTTGGAGAAAGTTAAGGAGGAAGCAAAAGGAAACATTCACCTTGAAGACGTACTTAAGAAAGCTGAGCCAGTTGAGCCAATGGAGACTGACTAAGATGTTTACTGATGAGGAGGACAAACATGTCCATTTGAAAGAAACAAAAACTATTTTTCATTATACTTACTGATCGGTTTTCTGTGTAATATCTTCTTTTAGGACTTTGGTTGCACAAGTCGATTTTAGTGTTTTGGGTCTTTGTTATTTTGGTAATCTTGTTGTCCTTAGTTTGTGATGTTTGGGGTTTCTGTCCCCAGTTGTGGTTTGGTGGATGTTTCTTTTTCTTCCTGACATTGCTTGTATTCGTATTTGATCATGAGTTGTTCTAAGTTGGCTAGTGCACAGTGACTGAGTTGGCATTGGAAAATATAGTCAGTGTCCCACCTTGTGATCAAGTTGTTGGGGTTGAACATCATCTTAAACTTACAGCAGAAAGTTTGGACTTATCGATAGGGACAGAGCTTCTTGAATCCTTAACGTCTGCTTCTATTGTCAGCTCATATAATTATTTGCTACAACTTACCAGTTACATACATAAAACATATTTAACCATTTATATTCTTGTTTTTGCCTTATTTTGTTTTAAAAGTTGTTCCAATTCCTGGACTAGTGATCAAATGTCAGTTGCTGCTCCAAGTTATTGGATCAGTTGTTGGCAACTGCAAGATCTGATACCACATCATTTATTAAGAAACTGTCTGGTTTCATACCAGGATTAAACTCTCCCAATCCCATTGTTAACTGTTCAACAGCTACCCTGTTAACTCCAGCTGGAGTTAACTACAGCTTTGGAGCTGCAGTCTGTCCATGAGACAAGACATTTGACTGTAGCTCTGGGAAACATCAGAGGAGATAATTGTGATTCAAACCATAAGATTGTGATGTAATCTTTTCACTACATGGACGCCTACGACAAAGTCCTACTAGTAACGCAGTGGTATCAGATCAATATGCAGTATCAGCTGTTATTTCAGGTGTTGGAGCATCTCCTCCTTTTAATGACATTTTGATGTTTTATTAATCAAATGCCACTATAATCTGATCCGTCATGTTTAAAATGCAACATGATGCCTTATATTTACTGTGTTTCTAAGCTTCTGTAAAACATTTTGAATTGTGCTGTTTGAACGGTGCTTTACAAATAAACTTGCATCTGTGTTGAAGAAATAAGGCTCCTTCTTTCATTTAAATAAATGTAAAAGTAAACACTGATAAACACTGACTTCATGTGTTAACTGTACAGTTAATTTAATGTGTTGAGAGACAACTTTCCCTGCTGCTGTGTCTTCAAGTTGTCATTACTGTTGTAAAGACTGAATCATTTTCCTTCTTATCAACTGCTTGATCATGATCATTTAGAAAAAATGGTTCATACTAACATCCCAGCAATGATAATAATGTTTACTTCCGACTGTACTCAAGCTTTATTGTTGTCTCACACTTTAGACAAAATTTTCTGCCAAATGACAAAATAAATGTAGATCCAATACATCTCATACATAAAAACAGCCGAGAGAATTTAGGTTCAGAACAGAAGAGAAGACACAAACAGATAAAGAATAAAACACTGATTTAGTGTCATTATCAGTCATGTTCTCCTCAGTTTGTGACACAAATGACGAACCAACAGCTCGACCAAGTGGCTCCACACCCACACTACAAGCGAAAAGGCTTTTAAAAGCTCAGTTCCATCCACAACACAGACAAGATTCAGTTCAATTTACAGTTTCCAAAGATGATTAACTCAGATGTGCATCGCAAATAGAAGAGAAAATGATTTATAGGATAACACAATAGAAACTATCACATGATAAACAATTATAAAAACCACATCTCTTTCATCTTAGTTTCTCATTTTGTCTTTTGACTGCTATTATTTCTCAGATTCACTTCTATGAATTTTGTCGTTAACTTTTGTCGTTAACTCAGCCTCACATGTCCTCATCTTTTCTTCCTTTGATTCTTTGTCAGCATTTTTCCAGAGTTACTTGTGTTGCTCATCTTTCTGCTTTCTCACTCTTTTTCTCCTCAGTCGTCCTCTCCTTCTCCTTTCAAAGCGTTGCGAAGACTCCTCCAGAAGTCTCCCCTCCTCTCCTCCTCCTGAGGCCACTCCAGGTAAGTTGTGGAGCTCATGAGTTTGCGCAGTTTGCAGAAGCGTTTGGGGATGTCGTCCTTGGACAGAGGCTCCAGTAGGATCAAAATGGCCGGCTCACCACCAGCGTCTCCATCAAAAAGCCAGAAATGGGAGAAGTCTAGCTCGTAGCGACACCAATCAGACTGGACAAAATTCTCAGACAGGACAAAGACAGTCCGCCGGCTGCGCTCTATGGCGCTCATAATGTTGTCCACAATCCACTGCCCAGGAAGGAAGTCACGCTTGTGGAGACACAGGGTCAACGGCTGGGGGGTAAAGTAATTTGCAGCATCGTCAGTGGTTTCCCTGTTGGAGGATAAACAAGAAATTGGGTTTGCTCAAGACTGAACAAAAAGAAGCAAAAGAAAAATTTGCACAATTAATTGCTTTATCTTACTTTGGTTCCTCCAGCTCGGGCACTAGATAAGTTTCCACCCAGCTAGCATCTCTTTCACTGTAGGAAACAAAAGCATCGAAGGATATCAACGCTTCTGAAGCTTCTCTGTCTTTAACTCGCTGTTGGCGCCGGGAGCTATGCTTGGCCTTCAGCCACGCCCACATCATCTTTATGTACCAGAAGACATGGAGGCGCCACAGCAGGACACACACAACAGTCCCAACGAAAAGTGCCACCCCACAGCTCACGGACACAAACAAAACACGGTGGCACATGACAACGGAGAGGGTAACTTGAAACACAGGTTTCCCTTGTAGCGGGAGAGGAGAGTCACAGATGTAGCTCTCTTTTCTGTCTATTAAACGCACACCTCCATCTTCCAGAGCGTTTGACTGTAGGAAGTTGACAAAGTCACAGGAGCAGACGAACTTGTTCTCACCAGCCTGGAGGTTCTGGAGTCGCACAAACAGTTTGAGGTCTGAATTTCCAAACACGTTTAAGGTGTTTGACTGTGGAAGAACATATAGGATTTACAATGCAGAACATACCCCAGACTGGAAGCAGGAATATAAGATGTGACTTGTTTTTTACCTGTATAATGAGTGTTTGCAGGTTGGGGAACAAATTTCCCGGGGGTATCCTTATTAACTTATTCCCTGAGAGGTGGAGCTCTCTCAGGGCAGGCAAGGCCACAGTGAAGACTTTGAGATCGTTTCTGCTCAAATCCAGCACCTATATGTGATAAAGTAAAAGTGCTTCATCAGTGCATGTGTTTGTTGTTACGGGTCAAAAGTATTGTGACAAGGGTCCACTTTTTATACCTCCAGACTTGTGGGGAGACAGGAAGTAACAGCAACAAGTTTAGCCCCAGAGATGTTAAGGTATCGCAAGGTGGAGGGCCAGGAACAGACCTCGGGCATGAAGCTGTAGTCTGTCCTGCTGATGTCCAGGTGGGTCAGCTTGGAGAACACTTTTACCAGTCGGCTCACTGTAGGAAAAGACTAAGTAGAGGTGGGACAGAGGCAAGAAGGTCAGAGGTAAAACATTTTACAAACCTGGCATCTCATTCATTATGAGATAAACTTAAAAAATAAAAGACCTTTAGTGCGTTTCCACTGATGTTTAAAACTCTGAGGTCCTTCATTGTGCTGTTTCCATCACACAGCGTTTCAATCAGAGTCATGTCAGTTAGCAGATTGTCAGTCAGGTCGAAGTACTGCAGGTTCCTCAGAAGTTTGGACGTCTCACAGGGCATCACAAATGCCTGGAGATAAAACAAAATCTCACTATTCAAATCACTTCAGGGTTCCTCACATTCCCCAACTCAGAAGACAACTTAAAACACCAGCTGCAGTTGCTATGAAATCATGTTAATGATTTCCATTAATGTAGCTTGGTGGCATTTGTGTCCATATTTTCCACCAACACATCGTAGTTTTAACATTTTGGCCTCACACGCTGGCTCCTATTGGACTAATTTAGTAACTAACGTGGCTTGTGAGACTTATCACCTTGTTTTTTTGTTTTGTTTTTGGACTTCTTTCTTTTTTTTACCTTACAGTTTATGACTGACACCTTCCTGGGGTACTCCAGCAGAAAACGCAGCTGTAGGAACGAGACAAACACAAACACATCCAGCACCACAGCATTTCGTACGTAGTATTCATCGATGCTTCTGTGGTCTGTCCAGTTGGCTTTCTCCCAACTAACAAAAACCAATAAAAAAGGTTTCCTGTTATGTTACAATATGAATTATTTCCACATTACACTTTACAAAAGTAAAACACTGAAAAATATGCTCCAATTTTGGACTTATGAAGGCTGATGTTAATACTTTTGTCCCATTTGCCCAATGTCAACAATGACTTTAAGGTCAAGAAGATGGCCTGAACTCCTACCTGCCCCGGCCTGTCAGTGTGATGTCATCAGCAGAAAAGGAGGTAAGTGGTGCTCCATTAGAAATCTCCAGGAGACCAACTATGGACTCATCAGAGATGGAAACATTACGGAGCATCAGATGCCTGACAAGCAAAACCAGAGAAGCGACTTGTTAGTTTGGCTGCAAAAAAACAAAATGAACCCAGTGGCTTACCACATTATTTGCATCAATATAATGGCCACACCTGACCCGTTTCCTGGTGGTCTCCTTGAAGGGCTGGATAGATTGAACCCCCGTCACTTTGATGTCTTTCAGCGTGATGGGCGTCTCTGGGTAAGACACATCGCTGAGCACAGCCGAAGCTAAGGATGAGTTCGTTAAAAACGGCCCATGGAGGCTCAACGTGACATGACCCAATGGCCAAACATACGCTAGGGCACCAGACTCGTACCTGTAGGGAAACGCAGAGACAGTTGACGTCAGGCAAAACAAGTAAACTGAAGACCTTATAGTAACTTTAAAATGAAAAAGCTAAAATAAAATCATGATATACCATAAATATTTAAAAAAAACCAACATATGATAAATGTGTTTTAGCTGTTAGCTAAAGAATATGAACAGTTTAAAGTCCAGCATCATCTGACTGTAATTACTATAATATACTTTTAATATTCCCAAATAAATAGTGTTTGAGTCCCAAACCTCTTCAGGTTGTTGGCGTGTACAGTGAGCTCCTCCAGCTCGGTGACTCCATTCAGAGCACCTCTCTTTATCTCCTCTAGAGCAGGACCTCCAAAGGCCAGCCTCCTCAGCCTGACCGTCCCCTGAAACACGGGATCTGGACCTACGCAGCTGGAGGATAGAGGACGAAGAAACTGCAGTGTGAAGTCAACAGTATGTGGACACAGAGGTGAGGTTCCTTCTCCCAACAACCTGAATACTTCACCTGTACGGGTTGTCGAGCACGTTGAGCTGTTGCAAAGCTCCTAGCTTGTTGAACCATTTGTTGTTGAGAGCGATCAGCTGATTGTTGGACAGATCCAGCTCCTCCAAACTCCACAGGGAGTCAAACGCTGACGGATGGATCACGGACAGCTTGTTACCTGAAGCACAATAATGACGATGAGTTTCACCAATTTCTGAACTGAGTCTAGCGTATGATTGTAACTGTTGCAGGAGTACTTTAATCATTAATAACTAAACTAGTTTTGGTCTTAGCCATCAATAAGTATATACACAGATAGATGACATGACACTTTGTTGTGGCTGGCTGCTGCCAATGTCTGTTAGCATACAGGGACAAGGTCCAAAATATTTTAAGTGTATGTTTGTTGATGTCAAGGAAGTAGAGGAAGTTGGCCTATTTATCTCTGTTATTAACCACATCAAAATACAGATAAGAAGTGTTTAAAAAATAATGTTTGTACATCAGTAGAGCTATTGAAGATCATATGATGAAGTCAAAAGATGGAGCTTGGAGGTGAGATTGTTAAATACCCATCATCATCATTACCATGGAGATTCAGAGCCCTGAGTTGCATGTGGCCTGTCAGGTCGATGTCCGTCACCTCAGTGATGTTGTTGAATGACAGATCTAGACTTGTTACATGGCTTGTCACCTCGGGAACACAGGTGAATCCGCTGCGCGAGCAATTACAGACGAGATACTGGTCACAGTGATCACATGTTGGCTTATCAGCATCTGGCTGTTGTGTCTGGCACCAGGACGGGTGGAGGAGGAGGAGCAGGAGGAAGGTAAAGTACATGTTGGTTGACGCTCCCATGCTACAGGGTAGAAAAAAAAAAACTGAGTCAGAGCCATACAACAGAAGTAGATGCCAGGGAGGAAGTGTAATTTGATAAGAAGAGGAAGTCTTCACTATTTTACTGTAACTTGACCCAAAATATTTATATAAAGCTCAAAGTGTGTGAATTCCCCAGCTTTCATACAAATGTCAATTTGTACATCATAAAAAGTTGTAAAAAGTCAAAGTTGGCACTGACGTGCAATGGTTTGGCTTTGGTCTTTTAAAGCACTGCAATATTTAGAGCAGTATGAATTCTTATAAATAGAAATCTAGAGATAATTTTATTTTACATTTTAAATGAAGTGTTTTTAGTCCAAAATTTACATATCATATATACATATTTTCAGTCAGCAAGCGCTTCCATAAAATACATCCGTCAGGCTGACGGGACATAGATTCATTAATTTTCCAAAACCCAAACTGCATCCACTCAATTTTGTGTAACTGTCACATTAGCTTAAGCATTTCCCCTATTTTGTCACTAATCTGTGTCATGACTGCTGTTGTAAAAAAAAAAAAACAAAGATAACAGAAACAAACATCAACATGCAAAAGAAAAGAAAATGTCACGTCTTGTTCTGGGAATTTATCATTTATATTTTTGTTGCCTTACCTGATTTGTATCAAGCCTAATTTTTTTCCAGATTCAAAGCCGTCAACAACACTGATGAGAATATAACGATTCAAACTGAAGAAGTCAACTGAGTTTTTACGACTGTGTAGAGAGGAAGTGAGACTTCGGAGGCGGGAGGGGGGTAACAGCTCCTGCCAAGTGTAAAAAGAGGTAGTGAGCATGAAAATGAACTCACAGGAGGAAACCTGTCAGGATGTGTTCACGTATAAATAAACCATTTCTGCAAGTTCATATTGTGCTTCTTCAGATCGTTTGTTGTATGAGATGATCAGATTTTTAATGTTAAGATTTAAAAAAAAAAAAAAAAAACAAGCTGAAGTCGAGCAGCAGCGTGTGGTTCCTGTAACATAAAACAAAGTAACTGCTTGCATGTGGGTGCACAGAAGTGTGACCACAATCACTTCCACTCTGGTTTTTCACATTTTTGGCTCTGGCCAATAATCCTCCTTTGTCCACAATGACCAAAGACCAGATGAACAATTATCACACGTCAACGTGTTCTCAGTTTTTGCTTTGTTGGGAGGACAGACATGTCTTCTACAGATTTACAGGAAACCAGCTGATATTCTAGATAGTATTGTTTAAAGCAGATGACACACGATCAAATTACAGCTTCTGCAAGGTGATTTGTACCACAGTGAATCCTCATGATCTTAGCTACATATTAGTGGTTGTCGTAGGTTTATTGCTTTATTTGTTCCCATGCAATGAATAACTTAAAGGCCACCCTTTAAAAAAATATGTATTTTGATGCACAAATTCCAGATCTGCACCAAATATTTTTCGTTATTGACTAAAATTGCAGAAAAAACAGCATGTAACACACCTTTTCTCTCTTTTGTTCCACATCCCATATTTTTTGTTTGAAATCCATCCGAACAAACCAATAATATACAAATGATACAAACAAACAAAAAATGTAACTTCCTGGAGAATGTAAATGAGATGTAAATTATCAAAGGATCCCTGATATTTCTGACAAACAGTAATTTCAACATAACCTTCCTCCTCTTTTCAGGCATTTTCACAGAGACAGTTCCTGTTGTGAGCCAAACAGCACTAAAGGCAAAAAATGAGAGTTTGTAGTTAAGGCAACATTAAGGCAACTAAAAGAAAACATCTCGTGTCTGAAATAACTCGGCACAATAACTCACAATATTACTAGGGTGTTGGTGTGGATGCTGAAGTGAAACATAAAAGTAAATATCAGTTAATGACTCATCTCACTTCCTCTTTTTTTGTTTTATTTTGCTTCATCGCTTTGAGACGATTTAATCAGTCAACATCACTGCAAGTTGTTTTAAGAGTTGAATTATTTTTAAGAAGGATGTAGGAAATAAAAGCATGTTGTTAAGTTTGAACATGTCCCTGTGAATCTGCTAATAGATGTAATTCTGAACTTTGTCACTAGATGCTGACAGACCTGTTTAAACTGATGTCTCAGTTTTAAAATGTCTGATGCATCTAACGTTCTGTAATATCTGCTTTAATTTGATTTACTTATTTACATGTTTCTCTGCTGTCACATACGTCTCATATGTTTATCAACTGTAAAATAACTTTATAAACTGTGCTCTTACTGACTTTGCCAACAACATTTTCATGAGTTAGACAGCGGTTGATACTAATGTTGACGTGTTTGACAGCAGCGTCTCATTTTCTTACTTTTTTCCGCTTTTTACTTAAACTTTTTAACATTTAAACTAAAACCATTCTTCATTTTTATCAGGATGATTTTTTCCTCCTGTTTTTGTTTTTGACTTTAACAACCAGAGAGAAGTTGATCCATTAACTGATTGTTCCTCCAGTGATCAGCTGACGACACTGAGCTGCTCAGAGATACGACCCAACCAGAGACCCCAGATCCTGGTGGAGATGAGGAGGATGAAGAGCAGAGTAAAGACGATACAAACCATCATTAGGTCTGTAACTATGGTGAATGTACAATCTGTCCCCATCAGATGAAGAAGTGACGCTCTGACCAGCTACAGAGCAGCATCATGTGTCTCACTGAGACGTGTCAGAGGACAGGGAGGTAACGACCAGAGGATGGTGATGTTTATTAAGGAGAGATGCAGTAACCTGGAGCACATCAGTGTTACTGAGCAGCTGCTCTGGACGTTGAGCTGTTTGTTGTCAGCGTCTGGTCCAACTACATCAGAGCAGTTCTCTCAAGTCATGGTGATAACTCGCTGTCGACCGACGCTACAGCTGCTGTGACTCTGTCATGTCCCAGCTGGAAACATCCACCACAAACCTTCCTCCTCATCTCTGGAGACTTGAACCTTTTCTTTTTTATATAAACTGTTTATTTGTATTTCTGTTAAAGGGGAGAGAGAATCAAAAAGCGTCTTTACCTCGTCTTTGTTGTAGAACACTAGTCCGCTCTCATTCTGGAACATGCACTAAGTGCTAGAAATTCTGAACATCCTATTTTCATAGAAATTCCTCTTTTAGAAATGTCCTCTAGAAAATTGGTGCTGTCAAACAGATACATTTGCCCTTGAGGGACAAATTAAAATGTTCTATTCTATTCTAAGTGCTATCATTAGCAGGTTACATTGGAGCAAATACATTCACTGTTCAGGCAAGTAACTTCCACTCTTCCTCTGATGTTTTAAGTTTTGGGAAAGTGATGAGGAACTGCTGTTCTTGCCAAGGTGTGAAGCTCAGATTGGACATTATCTGTTCAGGGGTGTGCTTTAGCTAAAGGTTAACAAAGATACTGAAACATGAACTCAAGACAATGGAAAATCAACCCTACTTTGTCCCAGCTGGAGAATGCAACGAGTGATTTATTTGTTATTTTGACCTAGAAATGTGGCCGACACGGCATTAATTACTCACCGGTAATGATACATAATGATAAAAGAGCAATATGATGCGTGAGGCACACAAATATCACTGGTAGAATGACTTGTGTTAAACCTATTGGATACAAAACAATGAAGTGATATAAAATATAATACTGGTGTGTTGCAAAAATAATCTGTGACCCAGATATGCACGCACAAAAAAAAAAAAAACAGATGTGAAATAAAAGCAGCTTTATAAAATGGAGACAAGAAAATGTTGGTGCATTTCTCTTGTGCTCTGAATGTTTCTATTGATCCTAAAGTTACGAGAAACCGTCTCTACAGTTTTGCTGTGTCATGGTCTATTGTGTCGTCGTAAATCTACAGGATATAAGAAGCTGCAGAGGTTGATCACACCATCTGATCCTGAACAAGGTGAGTCTACTACACAGTTTCTCTGACTGCATCTAAGTAGTTATATGATTATTGCTTATTAACTGGATATTTTGTTCTTTCGCAGCATTTAAACCATATTTTCTGACTGCATCTTGTAGAGTTTTGCAGTGTATTGATGAGATGTGCAACAATCTGCAACTGTTTTTGAGTAGAATAGACTTTCAACTCTTTCTTCTTGTGCTGTGACAGGTACACTTTTCTTTTTATGACCATCGTCATCATCACCACCATGAAAGTGCTCAGCATGTGTCTCGCACTCTGTGGCCTGCTGACCTTAAGTGAAGCCCACCCACTCAACTTCACAGGACCTACCAGCTTGTCAATGTACTCTCCCTGCTTCCGCCAACAGAAGAGTTGTTCAGGATTAATCGGCTCTTACTGCCCTCAGTGTGATGAATACGGGTATTTCCTCCGACAGCAGTGTTGGGCTGGTACCGGGTACTGCTGGTGTGTCAACCCCTACTCTGGAGACGAGATACCAAACACACGGACACCACCAGGAACTCCACCCGTTGACTGCAGTGAGTCATTTCATATCTGTTGAAGTAACTTTTTACAGTTTTCCATTTTGTTGGAAGTTTAATTTATCAAATCAATGTTGCTGCACAATCATTCATTTAGTTTGCTCAGTGAAACAAAATGCCCAGTAGCAACATCTTTGCCGTAGGAGTTTTCACAGTCACACAGATTTTAATTGGAGTTTGACCTCAGGGGAGAGCAGATTCTAGAAGTGAGGCTGGTAAATGATACAAAACATGATTATTTTATGGTCGGCAGCGAGTGAAAACAACATCACACAAAATGATCACTACATCTGCTGCTTACAGAAGAGTAAATATGTGAAATGTAATGTTTTTCTAGGTATGATCAACGGCTGTCCATCCGGATGGGAAAAGTTTGGCGACGGGTGTTATAAGTTTGTTGATTCTAAGAAGTCATGGACTGAAGCAGAGGTGAGACCACCTGACGCCATCTAGACGCCACAGTGTATTTTATAATGAGAACATGTTACAACAGAACAAACCCTGTCTCTTTTCTTTTCTTGTTCCCTCCAGCTTTACTGTCAGTTTGACAGGGCCAACCTGGCATCAATCCACAGCAGCGTGGAGAACCATTTCATCCAGTATTTGACCAGAGGATCCGGCACCAGCTTCCCCAACACCTGGATCGGTGGCTTCTATTTAATGAATGTATGAAAATCCTTTAGTTACATTATAACCATTAGACTCTTCCAGTTGGATTTTTATTTAAAGCCCAACTCTACTGTGAGGTCATTCTTTTCATACATTTACTGATAAAACTGTTTTGATGAAGATATGTGTAGAAGAGCGATATTTTACAGTTGACCACTGACTTATACACACATATTTACAGTATACATATACATATACATATACATATACATATACATATACATATACATATACATATACATATACATATACATATACATATGTGTGATGAGCCAACATGACCTGAGTTCTCAACAACTACCAGACAAACCATTTATTTTTCATGTACATGTTTGTGTCTCTCTGTCTGTAGACCCATGTTTGGATGTGGATTGACGGCTCGCAGTTTAACTATGCAGACTGGGCCAATGACACCATGTCAAAGAGTTCAGACAACTGTCTGCTGATGAATTACGGACGTAATAAACTCTACACACACTTTCACCCAAACCTTCATAATTCAGATTATTCTTATAGACTATACTATGCAGAACTCTGACTTGAACTCAGATATTTTCTGGCCAACTATTTATTGCATGAGATCCCCCTACTTTCTCACTGTCACTGTTTGTGGTAGCTATTAAAGGCATAAAAAGATATAAAATTATCACATTTTACTTCACTGCAGTTGTATGCCTCTGGCAACCAGTCCAGTTACAGGTAATAAGAGCTAAAACTTTGAATTATGGCACATCTGAAAGGAGGCTCTTGAGATATCAAACTCACAAGAATGAGATGGACCACGAACATTTCTGTAGGGGAAGACTAACTACACCCAAGATAGAAAACCTGCTTATGCTGCCACCCAGTGGTTCACTACATGAACACTTTGTTCCAATGGGAGGACAACAACAACAACAACAACCACATAAAGTCTAATCAACATTTTTCTTTGTGTTTGTAATTTTTTGTCCTTTAAGTCATTGTTTGTCTTTTGTTTTGCAGTGGGAATGAAGTGGGCCAACCACAGTTGTGTTGATTCGTTCCCTTTTGTTTGTGCCAGGAAGTTGTGAACTGGGACCTGACGACCTAAAGCTGATTCAACTTCCCTTCATTTCATGAGCTTCACCCAACATCTGGAGTGATAATTCTCTCTCTATGATCAGCAGATGTTAAACACACAGCTTGTAGAACATAGGATTATATGTAAACACGTGTTTAAACCAGATACGGTTCAATGGAGACGAATCCAACAACAACGATGGATCATCACAGTCACAGTAACAGTCTCTGGGTCGTGTTATGACTGTTAAACACAATCAAACATGCTGCAAAAACTGTAATCATCACATCAATAATAAATGTGCAACAATTCACTGATGTAAAGTTTGTGTCAAAAAATCATAACATCAAAGCAACTAAAACAGCTCAGTGTTCAGGATTTGGTGTCTAGTAAAAAGGTTGTAAATTAGAGAAACCTACGGTTCTTGAAGTGACGTTAGGACATGAACGACACCTCTTGTGTCCATTCTGGGCTACTGTAGAAACATGGTGGACTCTGCAGCAAAGATGATTATAAACTGAAGAATGAGAATCAGCTCTATTGGCCAAGTATGTGAACACATACAAGGAATTTGGCTACGGTTCCTTTGCTCCAGTTACAATTTAAACACACAGACACACATAGAATAAACATTATATACACAAAGTTATATAAACATTATATGGACGTTGAGCTGGAGGACTGTAGTATAGAATAAATATGAACAAATGTGAATAGAAGTGTGTAGATCTGTCCGGTCTATTTAAATATTAAGTACATTTTTATGTATATTTATATAATGATTAAATATTGTTAACGTGATTATCAATACACTATAATATTCCATTTATTCCACTGATACATTTGACTTCTAACTGACTCCATTCAGTGTTTATTATGTTTGAACTGTCCCAGTGAAACTGTTTTGTAAGACCATGTAAGTCTCAACACTGCCACCAGATGGCGCCAATACGTGTTGGTATCACGAACCAAATGAGGAAATGAGAGAAATCGAAAGTAAACTTGTCACTTTGAACCAGTTTGAACCAGTTTGATCAGCAGGAGACACAGACGTCAGCAGGACTTGACTTGTCAGTCTTGTCAGTTAGAGGCAGATTTAACAGGACTGTGGTGGTTGTAGCTTCAGAGGATGGAGGTGTTGGTGGTGTGTGTGATCCTGCTGCACGGTAAGAAGACCTCCCTACACACACTAACAGAGGAACACTGGGTGTGTGTGTGTGTGTGTGTGTGTGTGTGTGTGTGTGTGTGTGTGTGTGTGTGTGTGTGTGTGTGTGTGTGTGTGTGTGTGTGTGTGTGTAGATTAGTTTTACAGGTTTTAAGCAAAACAAAAAAATTTACTAAAAACATTCAAACAGTCAAGTATTTAACTGTTTAACTGTTGATTAATCAGTCAGAGTCAACGAGGTTAAAACACAGACGTCACATGATCAACTACAACAGTGACAGGAAGAGGAAGAGTGAGAGGTGTGGTCGAGTTACAGGACAATGTAAAAGTTGTTGAACATTAACAGGTTTGGTTAACAGGTTAACAGGTTTAAAGACTGAGGCTGAACAGAGACTCCAGTTAATTTATTGTTTCCTCTGTTGAAGGATCAGATGTGATTATTGACTAGAAGTGAATGAAGTGTGTTGCTGGTGTGTTTAATGTTGACAACCTCTACGCTGCAGAGCTCTGCCTCTGTTCCCAACATGATTCATAGAGAACAAAACAAACTTCAGTCAAACTAGAATCGAGGTCTTTTCTGACCCACATGGTGACGTCACATCACTGATGAGACGATCAGTTGAAAGTTTCATCTGATGGTTTTGTTTTTGAGCATGTGACCTGTGACGCTCTGTGCAGTGGTTCATGTCGCCCGAACAAGTTTCTGCCTCACAGATCAACATTTCTGTGGAAACAGGAAATAAACTTGACACTTTGATCCAGTTTGAGCAGGACTGGTTGTAGGAATGTGCTATAGAGACATGGTTTTTGGAAAAAAGGGATTAAATGTTTAGTTTCAACAGCATTAATTGTTTCTGTTGAACAGTTTCTCTCTGCAAACTGAACCGTGATGATGAGTCCACCACAGATGAAAGACCTGTTGAAGAAGAACTATGTTAGAATATTTAAGTGAATGTATCATGTTGGTCAGTGTGATGGTTAAATGACTCCTCACTGGATGAATGAAGGGTCTGTCTGCTGCCTCGACTGTCTGTTGGTGAAAAACCAACACTTGTAAAGATCAGAGTCAACGACCTGGAGATGTTGGATTCATGGAGGACGACTTCATCTGCACAATGTTTTTTATGGTTTCCTGATTAATTAACATGGGCTGGAACAATGTTCTGGCATCTTCTATAAATAAATAAATAGTCATGTAAATAAAGTGTTTGTCACTCGGTGCAAAAGTTAGTTTTTCATCAGTGTGTTTGGTTTTTAACTCAGAGCTTCATGTCACAGGATCAATGAGCTGAACGTTGGTCTCTTCTTCTTTGACTTGTGTTCAGTGTTTTGATGAAACATCAGTTTTCAAACCTGTGAATCATCATGATGTAGAGACTGAACAGTCACTGTCCTCAGTTCTGTCCTCAGCTCCTTCACATGGACCTTCTCTGTCTCTGTCCTCAGTGTCCCAGCATGTCTCAGCTGTGGAGGGATACGAGGGTGAATCTGTCCTGCTGCCCTGTGAGTTTTACACCTATGACATGGACGAACCCTCAGTGAGTTGGAGCCGTGATGAACTTTGTTCTCCAGCCGTCCACCAGCGTCAGATGGACGGTGACCAACTTAAAGACCAAAACCAGCGTTACAGAGGCCGAACATCGATGGAGACCGACGCTCTGGAAACTGGAGACCTCAGACTCAAACTGACACAACTCCAGGTCTCTGACAGTGGAAACTACACCTGCACCATCACAGAGTTTGGACGTCGATGGAGTCGGATAGACGTAGAGCTGAAGGTCAAAGGTCAGATACACATCACAACATCTACTGTAGATATGTAGTTACAGGTCAGAGGTCAGAGGTCATGTTGATCTTTATCTTTCTTTTATCCACAGAACGATTTCCCTCCTGGTCCAAAGCTCTGGTTGTTCTCCTGGTTCTCCTGGTTGTTGTTCTTATTGTTGCTGTGGCTCTTTATGTACGTTTTCGACTCTACTTCAAGTCAGGTAAGTTACTACTACATTACCCATAATGCTCATGGGTTACATCTGTTCTTGACTTGAGGGGAAACCAACATGAGGCCGTTGAAGATGAGTGAGTAGTTATTAGTTGAGTGTCAGTGAGCAGCTGATTGACAGTGAATCAGGAAGGACTCATTAACACAGTGTCAGGATGAAGACTGACACATACTTGTCAACTCATCATTAAGTAAATAAATTTATTTCTAAAGCACATTTAAACACAGTTACACTGACCAAAGTGCTGTAGATAGTGTATGAAAGACAAGAGAGGAGAGAAATAAATGAATATGCAAATGTATGAATAAATAAGAACAGGTGGGATAATTATACACTGACTCAAAGACACAAAGTGATAGACATTAAACAACTAAAAACGTCTGTGAATACAGGTGAGTGTTCAGCCTGGATTTAAAAACAGAGATTGAAGGGGAGTTTCTCATTTTAAGTGGCAACTGATTCTATAATCGAAGGGCAGAAACTGTAAAGGCTCTGTCTCCTTTTTGCCTGAGTCCAGATCAGGGGACATGGACGAGGCTCCAGGATCTCTGAGATGTGGAAGATAATTGGGGATCTATCAGGTCAGACATCTAGTTTGGGACCAGACCATTGAGAGCTTCAATCAACAGGATTTTGAAATGAATCCTAATCTGGACTGGGTGTAAAGATGCTATAACTGGGGTAATATGCTCCTGTTCTTTAGCACCAGTCAGCAGTCTGACTGCTGCATTCTGGACCATCTGAAGGAATGAGAACAGGGACCAAGGAAGACCAAAGTAAAGGAAGTTATAATAATCAAGGCTTGAGGTTCTGAAGGCATGAATGACTTGTTCCAGATCATGAGATGACAGAAGGGTTTGAGTTTAGCAACAGTCCAGAAAGTGGGTTTACTGACTTAACTGAGCATGTTAACCCAGTGTAAGTGATAAACCTGGGTTTTCCGTTCCAAAATGGTCAGGTTAAGTAAGTCACTATGGTAACATACGCTCTGAACATAACCTGGTAGGGGGTAGGTTTTGTTCCGGTTCTGTTCAGGTTATGGGTATTTAGGTGGAAGTTCAGTCGGCCACTGTGAAACTTGATACAGGCTTCAGCTCGCTGGCAGGTTTAGTTGAAGAAACTGTGAGTTTCTACCTGTCTCCTCCCACATGAAGAAGCTGTTCAACAGAGACTGTCCATTCATTCACAATCCCACTGATATCGAAGCTGAAATTATGTGAAATGTTTTACGTCGCGAGAGAATCTTGTGACCCAGATTAGACGTCCTGTCATTTCCAGGGGAACATCTGTTCCAACACCACAGCTTTTCATCCACTATATGATTTATCTCCATAACATTCTCTGGCCACATCACCAACCTCACACACCGCGGACGGTCGCTCACATCACAGCACATTTTATCCACAGCGCAGTGTTTTTTTTTTTTTTTTTTTTGGCAAATGTGAGTTTCCTGTACAGAAGTTTTCTGCCTTCTTTCTGTTGGCTGAGCACAACTCAAATGTTAATTTTTTAGTTAGTATTTTATTTACAATATGCAATTTAAATGACTTCAATAGGTATAAAATAAAAATGTGTAATCATTGTATCAAGTGTTAGAATTAATATTTACGTTGTTTAAGAGCTTAATTCAATTCAATCAAAGTGAGGATCATAGCCTAGTAAAATACACCTTAACTTTTTGAATGATGCTTTTATATTTCATTTTTAGTTGCTTCCATGTCCTCCTCCCCTGTTGGATTGGACCTAAATAAAAATCAGAAGAAAATTATTATTATTGTTTTTATTTATAATTCTCAGTTGAATGTGGAGTTTAATTTGTTTTATTCTTATTTATTTTATTTATTATTGATTATTGAAAATAAACACAGTTGAAATAGTATTGAATTCTAACTTTCTAGGTTTGATTTGAGTCGTTGATTCACACAGTGCAGATGTTGATACAATGACAAGGCTGACAAGGGCCGAAGGAAACACTGGTTAGACTCATGTGTACGTCCTGTACATGCAGCACAGTTGACAATGAAGTCACTTTGACTCCACATGTTTTCACTACAAATGTTTCACTTCATAAAATGTGCTGCTGCTGCTGCTGCTGCTGCTGGTGTCTGTTCACATGATGATGTGTTTGTTGTTTCTCTCAGTTTACAAGGTGGAGGTGGATTCAGGGTCAGAGTCTGTCCTGCTGCCCTGTAAAACCTTCAAGACTTTCTTCTATAAAGACGTCACAGTGGAGTGGATGGACCTCATCAACAGGATGGTCCATGTGTATCAGAACGACTCTGACCGACCTGGAGACCAGGACCAGATTTACAGAAACCGAACTGAGATGAAGAAAGACCTGCAGAGAACTGGAGACCTGAGTCTGATACTGAAATACCCCACATACTGGGACAGTAAAATCTTCACCTGCACCGTCTACAACAGAGACAGAAAGATCCTGATGGAGAAACAAGTGTTTCTACAGGTCAAAGGTCAGTTCTGGTTGTTTTTCTATGATTATTTAGTTTGTTTCTAGTTGTTCTACACACACACACACACACACACAGTCTGGTTTCCATAACTTCAGGGGTAATTTCATTGACTTCATTAATTTCTTTCCTGGAAACACCAGAGATCCCATTTGTTGCTACCACTTGTTTAAACTTTATCTAAACGTGACTCTAACCTGAACCAAACCTTAAGTCATTTTTTTATTTTTACATTATGGGGACCAGCCTTTTGTCTCCATAAGGGAGACAGGTCCCCACAATGTTAGTGTGTAAACAGATTTACGTCCCCACAACGTAAGACATACCTAAACCACAATACACACACACACTCACTCGTCTTCAGTGTTGTTGTCTTATGTATCAACATGTACAGATGTTGTTTCTACTTCATATTCATCATTTCTTGATGTTTCTATTATTTTATCTTAATATTTCCTATTGATCATATTCATCAGTTATTTCTAGTCTACACCACAGGTCACTACTCCCTGTTGACACTGACAACCAGACTTTAATCCAGACTGGACGGAGCCGTTTATGTTCAATCTTCCTGTAGGAAACTGAAAACTGTTGTGACTCATCTGCTCCGAGACGTGACGGTGGTTAAACATGGAGACATGAGACTAAGCTCAAGATTATAGTTCAGGACAGTTACTCACTAAATTCACCAGTTAAAGACAATAATAATAACAACAACAATAATAATAATAATAATAATAATAATAATAATCTAAAGATTCAGATTTACTGGTAAACTGTTGAAGACTGTTCAGTTGTGCACAAATTATTATTATTATTGTTGTTTTTATTTATAATTCTCATTTGAATGTGGAGTTTAATTTGTTTTATTCTTATTTATTTTATTTATTATTTATTATTGTATGTAGCTGCTGCTGCTGCTGCTGGTGTCTGTTCACATGATGATGTGTTTGTTGTTTCTCTCAGTCCAACAGGTGGAGGTGGATTCAGGGGTGGAGTCTGTCCTGCTGCCCTGGAAAACCACACTTCACCTGCCTGAAGACGTCAGAGTGGTGTGGTGGGACAGAGACAACAGGATGGTCCATGTGTATCAGAACAACTCTGACCGACCTGAAGACCAGAACCAGATTTACAGAAACCGAACTGAGATGAAGAAAAACCTGCAGAGAACTGGAGACCTGAGTCTGATACTGAAACATCCCACAGAGTCAGACAGAGGAACCTTCACCTGCAGTGTCTTCAACAGAAACAGCCTTCTGCTGTGGAAACAAGTGGTTCTAAAGGTCAAAGGTCAGTTCTGGTTGTTCTTCTCTGATTATTTATCTCAGTTTGTTTGTTTCTAGTTGTTGGTAACTTGTTGTTCGTCTTCCACCAGGATCTGTTTTAGTTGTTTGTCTCTAGTCTTTTGTCTGTTTCTTCTTCAGAGAAACTTCAGGTTGAAGATGAGACAGTTTCCCTCAGGAACGGAAGCAGATCCACTGATCCAACTCCTCTGATGACTGATCAACCAGTCTGAGTGTCTGTTGATCAATATTTGATCACTGATACGATCAGACTTTGGATCAGAGAGAAAACTGTGAAGAGTTGGAGAGTGAAGGCAGCACATTAAGAGACAGAGAGAGAGAAGGAGCGTGTAAGAGAAAGCAGTCACAGGTAGTTGAAGTACTGTGTGTGTGTAGTTTTGGAAATATTTTTTACTTATAGATTGTTATTTTTGTAAATATTATTCAGTTGTGTATTTTTGTAAATCCTTTTTTCACCACTGAACTGGGACGTTGAGCACAATAAAACACCAACACTGGAAAAGCGACTACACCATCATTTGTTTGGGAGAACGGAAAAAGAAGCATCTGACATTTATTTATATCTGCAAGTATGAATGAAGGTTTCTGATCATATAATGTCACTGATTAACATGAAACATCTCAGTGTCTCAATAAAACATGTCTCTGATTTTATGATGAGAAGTAACATTCAACGTTTGCTCCATAAATACTGGATCCACCTCAGTAAATGTTCAGTTTCTATCAGAGACCACAGTGTATTTAAAGGTTCATTGTCAAACTTCCAGTCATAATAATCATCTTTTCTCTTCTGTTTCTTTCATTTTCATTGTAAAAGTTAATGATACAAATATTCAGTGGTTAAATTCTCCAACGTCAGCTGTTATGTTACATCAGTAAAAAGGTTGAGTGAGACTGAACAAACTAAACATCAACAAGACGGTCTGATATCACAGTCGTAATAAAACTATATCAATGCTTTTGATTGATTACACATTGATTTTTGATTCAGTCAATTAAACAGACTTCATGTCTTAAAATCTTTGAGTTTTTATTTTATATCATCATCAAAACGTTCAAATCGACTTAAACTTCAGTAAACTTCATCATAACTTCATCAACTTTGAACATGTCGCTCTGCTGGATAAACTTTTACAAACCGTCACCTTGATTCTCTAACTCTAACATTTATTGTGTCTACCAGCTACAAGAGGATCAGTGTCACAGTGATCAGGTGAATGATGATGTTATCAACTATGATCATACATCAGAGCTGTTCACAGCTCGTGTCTGCTGCCACCTAGTGGCTAGTAAGAGTTATGGCAGGTTTAAAAATAACAAGCAGAGGTCGAGAATAAAACTAGAAAGTTAATAGTTATATTAACCAGTTCACAGAGGGATGGGTCTTTGGCATTTTATAACATGAATAACACCATCACAAACTGTAAATATGTAAATAGAATCAATAGCTATGTATCTAACTTTATGTTTATTTCAGGATTATTGACTTCACCACATTAAAACAACCTGATGAACAATTTTGCCTGGTATAAATCTCTTTTAATTTAGCAGTTTGTGTCATTTTCACCAAACAGGAGCAGGAATCCAACATGTGAAAGTGAAAGTAAACGGCGGGTAGTCCTCTGATGTTAGTTTATAAGCTACATTCTAAATGATTTACAGGCAGTCTGGCAAATTCTAAACAAATCCTTCACATGATATAAGAAAAAGGGCTGAACACTTAAAGTTTGCACAGAGTCACTTACTTATTTTGGTCAATTACACACAATGGGCACACAAACGGTTTCTCCTACTGTTCACTGCTGCGTCTAACTGCTGGAAAAGTCACATGGATGCAGGCGTGGTCTTTCTAACAAGTGTCCTCTCTGTAGTCTGTCTCAACACAGTTTTCATGTTTTACCAAGTACAGATGTGTTTTAGTGATTTAAAGAGAGTTTTTATTCTTTTTAATGTTAAGTTCTCTGCCTATATTTGTAGACCCCCCCTCCTCTGGAAACACACAGACGTTCACATGTTGACAACAACAGTGTGACAGGAAGAGGAGGAGGCTGAACAGAGACTCCAGCTGAAGTTCAGATGATTTAATGTTTTCTCTGGTGAAGAAATTGTAAATATTAAACACAGTCATTATAAAAGTAGTAGGATTTAACTGACATTAAATCCACTACACTGTTACCAGGATCCAAAACCAAACTGTTGAAACAGTCTCATGAAATAAAGTCAGTATCAATGTGGAACCTTGAGTAATAATAAGTTGAACACGGAGCCTAAGTCACGCCCCTTCTGGTCGACCCACTGGGTCCTTAGATTGACAAAAAATTTCATTGCAGTCAATAGAGAGATGAAAATTATTTTCCGATCCACTTTGACTTCCACCCTGAATTACACATATCCTGTATCTTAATTTAAATGAAACTATCAGTGAGTCAAGACTATATTTGTGATGCAGTTGTTGATTTATCTGCATCTGAAAACACGTAACTGGTTCAACTACAAACCAACCAGTCTGGTAGGTGACGTCCGTCACAGTTTCTTTCCCCAGCAGGAGCAGGTGATAAAACTGACCAGGTCAGATATTTTCCTAGGTTAGCGTAGCTGCTGTTAAGCTAACGTTAGCGTCAGAGTTTGACGGTGACGTAAATGTAGCCAGACCAGCGTTGTAGTCGCTACCTGGTCTCACACTAAACCTACAGTAACGTTTGCTGCCTGTCACTAAACAGACTCTCTCCATGTCAAACATTATCTTTAACATTCACTAACATCACATGTTAAAACCAGGACACATTTAAACCTGGACCAGAACATCATTTATCTCTCCATAGACGCTAGTTCATCATTTTTACGATCAGAGGACCCGTGGACCGGAGGTAGATTGACGTGATTCAGGCGTAACTACAACTTGTAGAAGAGTCATCTCCAGTGTGTTGTTTGTGAGGTCTGGTGAGCTGCAGTCTGATGAGGATCCTTCAGGTCCTTCAGGTTGTGTCATAGCTGCTGGTACCAGCTCATCTTTAGCTCCATCAGCCAGCACATCCAGTACTTCACAAAAATGAGTACATCCCTCTCACATTTCATCAGCCATTTCATTATATCTTCTCAGTGGACGATGCTATAGAAATGAAACTTGGATATAACCTGGAGTAGTCAGTGTACAGCTTGTATAGCAGTGTAGATTTAATATTCACTGAAAATAACTCAACACACAGACATTATTGTCTAAACAGCTGGCAACACAAGTGAATACACCCTTAGTGATACCTGAACATGTCACTGAAACATTCAAAGCCACCTGTCCTATTCATCATGTTGGTGATTTTACCTGCTTGACTGGACCAGACAAGTTTGGAGACAAGGATTTGAACAAGGATTAGAGCTGTTAAATTTGGTGCTTTGGGAAGGATTCTCTCATACTGGCCACTGGAAGTTTAGGAAACTGAAAACTGTTGTGACTCATCTGCTCCGAGACGTGACGGTGGTTAAACATGGAGACATGAGACTAAGCTCAAGATTATAGTTCAGGACAGTTACTCACTAAATTCACCAGTTAAAGACAATAATAACAACAACAACAACAATAATAATAATAATAATGTAAAGATTCAGATTTACTGGTAAACTGTTGAAGACTGTTCAGTTGTGCACAAATTATTATTATTATTATTGTTTTTATTTATAATTCTCAGTTGAATGTGGAGTTTAATTTGTTTTATTCTTATTTATTTTATTTATTATTGATTATTGTATGTTTCCCTCCAGAGTCCAGAGTTTCACTGAAAATAAACACAGTTGAAATAGTATTGAATTCTAACTTTCTAGGTTTGATTTGAGTCGTTGATTCACACAGTGCAGATGTTGATACAATGACAAGGCTGACAAGGGCCGAAGGAAACACTGGTTAGACTCATGTGTACGTCCTGTACATGCAGCAAGTTGACAATGAAGTCACTTTGACTCTTGTTTCTAGTTGTTGGTGACTTGTTGTTCGTCTTCCACCAGGATCTGTTTTAGTTGTTTATCTCTACTTGTTTGTCTCCGTTTCTTCTTCTACTGCTTCAGGTCGTAGATGAAACAGTTTCCTTCAGGAACAGAAGCAGCTCCATTGATCCAACTCCTCTGATGACTGATCATTCAAAGTGAAGCAGCTGATGGACGATGGATGAAGACAGGAGGACACTTTGTTTCGTGATTTCACTAAAGATCAGTCCAGTTGTTTTAGATTCAACATCATCAGATACTTTGACCTGGATGAGTGAGAATCTTAACAAAAACTGGAGAAGGTCAATGAACAGATTGGTTTTCTATTATTAAAGGTTTTTTTTTTTAAACTCCAGCATGTGAACCTGTATTCTACTGTTAGAGTCTTTGAGGTAATTTCAGTTGTTAAATAATGAAAGTTATTGTTGCTACATTAGTGGAGATGTGGTGGTTGTTTTTACATGTTTTATTTGCATTGGATAAATAATGTTTGAGTAGGATGGATGGGTGAAAATTGTTCCTAATGAAAATTCTTCTTTCACTGTACAGTTCATCAGATAGACAAACATACACAATAAGACATCAACAATAACTGAACAACACCCACGGAGAATCCATACACAACCCTGGACATCAACAACAGTGAAGTTTAATACAGTGACTAAAACAAGAGAAATGATTGTCTCCAGGAATTTAACTTGTTTGGCAAGATGTGGGGTTGATGTACCTGTTAAAGAACACAGATACAGATGTCCTTATGGTTGATTTATTTGGCTGTGGTTCTGTAATAACAATACAAATTAACAATTAGTAAAGCAAACGCCATACATCATAAGATAACTAAAGTTATAAAGGACTGTATTCAGTACCCAGTTATATCATATGAATCCTTTAACATAAACAAATCACCTCACACGAGTCACAGAGACAGAATGACTTATCTTGTTAGCTTTAACAACACACCAGCATAAGACAGCATTAGCCTATACACACCTAAACAATACATAATGTTAGCATCCAACTTCAACAGAATGACGTCATGACTCTCACCTTCTGGCATCTACACACAGCAATAAACCAGGGAGGTACAGGTGAAGAGGAAATTACAATTTATCCGCCAGTGAAAATTAACTTTCACAGCTTCTCACACATGGATGTGGTGCATCGTAGCATCAGAGCAGCTAAATTGTGGGACATGTGAGAACTTACAGAGAAACAAGCTGTTACTGAATGGAACAATAAACAAGTTAGCAACACATTAACAGTGTGGGATTTCTAACACTGACATTGACTAAGTGCCATTTTTTTAATCAACAATTTTTTACCAACATCAATATGATGCTGGTAGGAATGAATGATCTGTGAGCCTGATTGGTTTGGAAGGACAACACCTTCTGTCTGGCGGCAGCAGCTGATACTCAGGGACACAACATGTATTTCTTGTCTTTTCCTCACCACCCTGGATTCACAGATTGTGATCATGGTCTTTTGCTGTTGCCCAGAAATCCAACTGAACATATTAAATGTTCTATTTAATTTGCTTTTGTTCATAGCTGACAATGAAACCACGAAATAGAACACAAAGTTAAAATACTCTCAACAAAAGGACCGTCATGTCTCTAACTTCTCTAACACTTTACACACTTATTCATTTAGAAAATTTTCAAATATAATAAAATTTGAAATAATCTTGAAATAACTGTAAATAACAAAGGTGAGTCAACACAGTTTGACCTTGTGTGAGCTGCTTTAATCAGATGATTACTGTCCACACATTAACATTATCATAGAAACAGAGTTCACACACCTTTGTTTCATGGACAAATGTGGAAACATCAACATGTTACCAAACCTAATTTATAGGGACACATTGTATTGAGATGGGATCAGAGAAATCTCTGGGATGAGTTTTATTTCTTACCAAAAAGGTTAAACAGATGAAATTCTGTGTTTTCAGACCAGTGATTTCATCATTTACCCTTTTGGACTCAAACATCGTCCTAAATGAACAATAATGACTCACTGAGACAACTTCTTCTCATAAGACAAAATGTATTAAAGTTTTATCTTTTTCCTTCTTTAGATTATGATTTACTTTATGTGTGAATATGGAAATCTGATTAAAAATTAATAAAAAAAATAAATAAATCAGCAAAAATGACACAGGGTTTTTTTTTCTGCTTCAACCTTAGTAAAACTATAAATAATCCTTAGTTTGTATGTTAATTATTTTAATTTGATGATAACATGAAGTTTTTTCTTAGGATGTAAAATTCTTTTTTTAAATATTACAATATATTAAAATCTTCCATTTTCATGATAGAACGTTGTGTTTATAAAGATTCTAGAATCTAACAATAAAACATGTATAGATACATTTCATTATTCACATCTGAACCAAGAAAATAACACAATTCCATATTTCAACTGTATTAAAATCATGACATTAACACATAATCAACTTTTTATATAATAATATAAATATTCATCCAGTTTTACTATTAAAGCTAAATGAAAATGAGTCTTTCTGAATCACTGAAGCCTCATTATTTCATCTTCACACTAGTAACTGTTTTCACTTCTCTCACCTCTTCCTTCCTCTACAGTAAAAAAAATCATATTTTGATCCGTTTGATGAATTTCTAAATCATTAGCCAATAAATCACCAAAATATTTATTGTTCTTGATGATTTGAAGATCTGAACAAGTTGAGTTGTTTACTTTATGAATCGTCTTAAAACAAACAAGGCCGAGCTGGAAACTGCTGACACACATGTTCAGTAAATTGTGACTTATCAGTCCCTTTGCCCTTTTGTTCCTTCACAAACCGCAGACTGACCGTGACAGGCCGTGACTCAGGTCAGGTAAACTGCTCCACCGGTTACTGGAGCAGATCAATGAAAAAATGTGGGCGGACGTCGACGGACTCGGGGATAAATACCAGGTTGTAACAGATTTCAGGCACAGAAAGAGGAGCTGAGGGCACGCTGAAGACTGAAGACAGCGAAGTGAGTGATCAGAGTTGTTTTAGAATAACGTTATTGTCAGTGGACGATGAGGACGCTGCTGCTGCTGTGTTTGTGCCTTTGTGCGTACGTCACCTGGGCTCAGGATAACCTGGAATTCGACAACTATGATGTAAGTGTTTTATGATCATGTTTCCATTGGTTTATTTTAAAAAGATAGATTCAAAATGATCAAAACATCCTCACATATCAACATATTATTGGTTTATGAGTAATCCAGCATGTTTATTATGAATAATATGTTTTTTTTTATTATCATTTATACACACATATACAATATAATATGTACAGAAAAATAAGTTTTTAAATGTTGTGGTTTTGATCTTTTGACAGTATTCTGATGTCTTGCCAGCAGCGAATGAGACAGTAAGTAGAACTGATTTGCTTCAGTGACGTATGTTATATATTCCAGTATGTTGTTATTTAATCTCTCTCATCACATTTTATCACCAGGGAAAATCTGTAGGTGCTCGTGGTCATCGTCCAGTATCTGGACGCAGAGACGGCTACGTTGCAAACCGCTATTCTCCACCACCGATCAGCGGAGGAAGAAGGTACGTTAACACACTGATACTTCAGCTGTGTTACAGTTTCTTTACACCACCTGAACCAGAAAATTAAAAGCATCTGAGTAAAGCCAGATATCAAAGACTGTGGTTGTAGTCTAGCAGACATTTGTCATTGTTGGATTCATTCAGTCTCAGAGGAAACAGGTGAAGATCTTTGGTTTGACTATGTCATAGTTATGGTTTAACCACACTACTAAGTAAAGATAAAAAGGTGAAGACTTCTGTCTTGCCTGTGGTGGCTGTTGGACTGACTTTGGAGCAGTTATGTTTTGGAGTTCAGTAATTGGTTTTGGCTGAGTTTTGGCGTCATTTTATATTTTTCTTTTGCACCTCTAATTTGGGTCATATAGGGGCCGTACATCCTTTGGAAACTTTGTTAAAAAATTGGGCCAAATTTGGCTCGTAATGATTTTGCTACCTGGGAAAGGTTTTACTTTAAGCTAAACACGCTGCCAACAAGCTGATGGTTATCAAGTATAAGGTTTGTATGTTAATTATTTATAAATATAAAAGGTTTATTGGATTGTTGGATTTGGTAGTATCTAGTTGCAAGGTGACAAACTCACCACCTCCTCTTCCAAACATCTAGGGGAACCACAAGTGGCATTTAGGTAACGTGAAAACACCTCTAGAGGCAGAGTTTGGTTTGTCCTTTCTGAGCTACTGTAGAAAGATGGCAGACCAATCGGACGTTAGATTCCAGATGCCACTGAAAAGCGTGTCTGACGTGTCTCTTGGTTTTCTGCCAGGTATCGAGGTCGGCCCACGGCAGCTCCTGCCAGAGGTTCAGAGACAGAGGAGGCGGTGGAGCAGCCTGAGGCCGGAGGATGCACACACGCCTCAGTTCAGATGGTAGGAGCACACTGGTAGCACCAGTCACCAGAGGCTCAGTTTTACTGTATTTTACTACATTGTTTCTTTTTTACATATTATGGACATTTTACTACAGTATGATTTTATCACATTTTTTGATCTTTTAAACATCATGTCGTCTTTAACAAATTATGTGTATTAACCCAAAAACAATAACAGTAAATGAAATGATATTTCTGTTCCTCAGGGTGTTTTGTGTCCTAATGGCTGTGAGCTGAAAACCGCTCTGTTGAAGCAAGAGAGGAACGTCAAGACGGTAAATAAAACTATTTAAGATAAACATTTAAAATAAATTACTTGCTTTGTTGTTACAAGTTACTATTGAGAAATAATAAAAAAACAATGTTCACAGATCATTAATGAGCTGAAGCCTCGGGTGGACGATTTGGCCAGATCCTCCAACAACATCTACAACTACGTCAACAACATGGCCCACTCTCTGAGGGAGCGACAGAGGGTCATCAATGGTAAACAATGGTTGAATTTTATCTATATGTGGTTTTTGAAGGTCATGGTCAGTCTGCTGTCCCACACTGGGATGTGAAAAAAACACTGACTGGAACTTTTAAACAGTAAAATCAGAATTTTTATATTCTTTTTATAAAATTTGTGCCCTGTTTTGGAAGCATTGGTAGAAGCTTAGCTACAGTTTGATCAATGTGTACCACATTTTCACATGAATAACCATTTAATACAACAACAACATGCTAAAAGGCTGTGATTTTGTGGTTCCACTCATAAGTTCCTGTCAATCCCTTCATCTTTTTCTCCACTCAGATAACAGCAGGGTGGTGGGTCAGTACACTGATAAAGTGGAGGAGCAACACGCCTACATCAAGGAGACGGTGGACACTTTTTTCCCCTCCAACATCAGAGTCCTTCAGGTAAACATGAGCTGACACATCAGACAGATGACACATTGTGTTCATTTTACTTAAAACTTTACTTTAAACAATCTTTTAAACAATCAATCTCAAACTACAAACACCCATGCCTAACACGTTGCCTTGTGGTCACAGGGAGTCCTGGACAAAATCAGGCTGAAAATCCAAAAGCTGGAAAAGGCCATCCAAGCTCAGAGAGAGGAATGCAAGGAGCCATGCAGGACCACATGTCCCATACCTGTGGTGTCTGGTAAGTGTTGGACCAAAGTATTAGTTACAACCTACATTCTCATCTTTTGGACCCAATAGTAGTATCAGAAAGCTTTTAAACTTAATTTGCACTTGTCTTATGTGACTTAGGTAAGGAGTGTGAAGACATCTACCGTCGTGGAGGAAAAGACTCCCAGATGTACCTGGTCCAGCCTGATGCCTTCAGCCCCCCGTTCAAGGTCTTCTGTGATCAGACCACCCAGAATGGAGGTGAGAATATGAAATAGTTAAACCATCTATACTCTAATTAGTTTAAACTGTACTTACCGTGGAGGTGAAGAGTTTGATAGAAGACTCACAGGTTTTAAAAGAACGTCTTTTATTTTCCCAGGATGGCTTCTCATGCAGAACAGGCTTGATGGCAGTGTTGACTTTGGTCGACGCTGGGATGAATATAGACGTGGATTTGGCAACATTGCCTTTGATGGTGGAAAGGGTCACTGCGAGGTTCCCGGTAAGAAGATCAGACACAAAAAGCTTATTCTTGCAAAAATGAATAGAAGCCAGTGTGTTTGAGCACATCCAATTTCAGCTGCTACATGTATACTCATATTGAACATTATTCCAGTAATCTTTGGTTGACTAACAAGCCTTTCTACATGGTCACACGACAGGAGAATACTGGTTGGGTAATGAACAAATTAGTCAGGTGACCAAGATGGGCCCCACGGAGGTTCTCATTGAGATGCAGGACTGGACAGGAGCCAAGGTGAGTCCTCCAGGTCTCTACCTACGGCAGAAAGAACAAGAAAATTAATCTGCAACTGTTGCTAAACTTTGTCTGCCTTTTTTTTTTTTTTTTAAAGTAAAGTTTAGGTCTTCCTTGCAAAGGGAATTTTACAGTTTTTGAATTTTTTAGACAAAACGAAAACATAGTTACATCTCTTGTCACATCTTTTTTTTTTTTTTTTTGAAGTTAAAGAGAAATTTGAATTCCTGTATTTGTCAGAATACTTTGGTTCCTACTCTTAATATCTTAAAACATCATTTGTTAAAGTTGGGTTTAATTATCAATTAATAACAACTTAAATTCAAACTTCTGAAGAATTTAATTCTTACTATTTCATTCATTCCAAAATGTTTTGGTTGTCATTTAGGTCCAGGCTCAGTACAACAAGTTCACCATCCAATCAGAGGCTTCCAACTACGTGTTGGCAGTTGATGGTTACTCTGGCAATGCTGGCAACTGTTTCCTGGATGGAGCCTTGGAACTCTTTGGTGAAAATCGTACTATGACCATACACAACGGCATGATGTTCAGCACCTACGACAGGGACAATGACAACTGGTACGTGGCATATCTTTCTTCAGTACCATCAAGACCTCTGGTACAATTTCATTATTGGCTCACATGTGTATATATGTTTCCAAAAGGCTCAAAATATACTTGTCTTGGTGGCAGAATTGCTTCCCGTCTAGACAAATTCCTAGTTTAATTAATTATTCATCACTGGTTTTATTTGTTTGTCTGAACAAGGGTCCCTGGTGATCCTTCGAAACAGTGCTCCAGGGAGGACGGAGGTGGCTGGTGGTACAACCGCTGCCACTCAGCCAATCCCAACGGCCGCTACTACATTGGTGGAGCCTACACTCGGTACATGGCCAAGCACGGCACAGATGACGGCATGGTGTGGATGAACTGGAAGGGGAGCTGGTATTCGCTCAAGGCCATCAGCATGAAGATCAGGCCTTACTTTGCCTCTAGATAAACACGCTAGACGTTGTCAACACATAACACACAAACACACGAGAGACTGCAAAAGTAAAAGAAACACCATTATAATGGATGGGTTCAAGAACCACCAGAACATCAAACCTACATTCAACCAACAGTGAAAAGTTTTCTTTATTTTGGCTAAAGCTTGTATGTTGATAGACACAGATATTTACACAGAAGTGAACAGTGTGCAAAAAAAAAAAAAAAACGAAGACAAAGAAATGCAACGTTAAGCTCATAAAATGTGACGATCAGATATTCTCTGATAAATTTAAAGGACAAGGAGAGAAACCTCACTGTTATTCTGAGTAAATGTGTTGTGATCTGTCCTTTGTTGTTATGTGTGACGTCTTCTGTGTGAACGACTAGGACGAGTTGATGCCAACTGTCCTCCATTACTCAATAAACACATTGAGGAACATACTTTCTGTTTGGTCTGGATATGTTTTAACACACTAACATAACTGTGCCACATTATCTGATCTACCAGTAAACACATAAGGAGACGGTAGAAGAAAAACTTGGGATTGTTTGGATAAATTATTATACAATGTGTTGAAAGGTGACTCATGAGAACTTGCAAAGAAAATTACATTATAAACAGAACAAACAATCCTGTGCTGTTTTGCAGGAATGTCATAAATAACCTATCCCTATCTGAATTGTGTTAAATGTTTGATGAAAGCAGCGTGTTCATAGTTATGTGATTCAAAAAGTCCCAAAATATCCAAGAGAAACATGATGATGCAGATGACAGCAGTTCATGAAACTTGACTAACTCTTGGCCACTAAGAAAAGGCTACAAAATGTCCAAGAATATATATATATATATATATATATATATAAAACGTAAAAAAGTAAGTTTCATAGGTTTAATTTTATAGCTTTTTCTGGAAAAATGGGTGGCTTTAACCATTAGTTCCATTTGGATTTGGATACTTTATTATCTCACCAACTCGACACAGGAGTTTGGGGCCGATCCTCCATCCCTCTTCACCCTGTACACTCCTCACTGCTACCTGCAAAAGTCCTCTGACAACTCTGCAGTCGTCTGTATCAGTAGACTTTCACCCCCAACACCAGTGAACATCCACAGATGGACAATGAAGTGTTAAAGTCTTACAGGTACCTGACAGTATTGATGCTGTTGTAGCATCAGTCATTTTCTTCAGTGTGGTCTTCTGGTGCAGACACAAAGAATGACATAGTACAATGACATAGTATAGTAAGGCATCCAAAATTTGTTTAAAACAACACAAAAGTCCAACGTGATGAAAAACAAAAACAAAAGAAAAGAAACAAACAAAAAACATCACTCTACTCATGCATATCCTGTTATTGCTGCTGTAGTACTTGGTTTTAGCTGTTACAACAGTACAACATCAAAAGTTCATCCATCCTCTAACCCTAAAACTAACAGTATGTTGAATGTAAATTTTGACAGGAGAAGTTTAGATTTGATTTTTCCTGATCTGGTCCATTTCTAAAAAAACACTCAAACAAAATAGGATTAGGACACATTTTTATTGACTGTTTCATGAGTCTATCACATAAGAAGATTACATAAGATCACATAAGATTTACCGAAATGTACTGAAAGTTGTTGTTTAGTGTTTAACTGAGGTGGATACTGAAATAAATAATAAAAAACAGAGGGTGGAGGAGTGTGTTTCCTTTGCTGTGACTTGCTGAAATGTGTTTTAAATGAGGTAATAAGAACATTTACCAACATTCAGAAAAATACAAAGATAAAATGTAAAAACTTTCCCAGTGATCGTTGGATTTGTGAGATGTAAACATGACAGTACGGATGATCAGTGACACAATGAAGATGAAGTCACTGAAATTTGTGATGCTGTAGTTGTCATTGAAAGTAAAATTCAATTTGTGTGACACATTTAAAATGTATTGTGCTTTACAGAATATTTTGACCTTTTGATTTCTCTCATTTTCATTTTTTTTCTTCAAATTAAACTATAGATTTCTTCATTAAAATTCAACATGTCGTCAAATTTCATTCCATTCCAGCTCTGCAAGATCAAGGACCTGCCCATCTGTGGAATCCTTCAGCGGTTCGTCAAGAAGCAGATGATTCGGTGCAACGTCCTCAAACAGGTTCAACAACTCTTTCTGGACAGTTGGGATGGTCTTATATTCTGCAGACGGAGCCAGGACTATGTCTACAGGCTGCAGTCTGATATGTGGGATGTCTTCAGGAGGAGTAACAGCCTTGTTCCTCTGGTTCAGAGTTTTGTCCATTTGGTCCATGTCGTTGTGAAACAAGTGATAACTGTCATGATCAACACTGAACTGTAGTGCTGATTGGCAGGATCCACGGCAGGTTCGCAGCTTCATGTCAATGTCCACCTGGTAACATCAGCAACATAGAGTGGTGACCAGATTGAATACAATCCAACATAATTCAAATAGATGGACGTTATCGGCATAGAAACAGACACAGTGTTGTCTAGTTGGATGATATTCAAGAAAGAAAAGGTCTGGGGTTCATCATTTTACCATGAAGTTTAAAGTTTCTGTCTCTTATTTCAACCTCTCAAGGAGCCTCACCTCAGTTCGATACAAGTCGTCAACCTGCTTCTGAACGTTTCTGAGCAGATCTTTGAGCTGCTGCGACAGACGAGATGATCGTTTCCGTAGAGATGTGAGATTCTTGGCAAGTTCTTCAGCATGTTCTGCAAACTTCAGCTCTGAAACTGGAGAAAAAACAAATCCAGGTTATTTTAATAATTCTTTAATGAATCTTTCATTTATCCACAATCCCAAACTCTGACTCTTACCGTATCTGGCGACGATTACTCTCCGGTTGGAGTCGTAGACGTGTGTCATCGTTTTCATGGACTTCTCAGCTGCATCTTCATGCATCTGTCCTGTCTTACACACTGTCCACAGTTTTCTCTCTGCTTCATTCTCCATCTTCTTGATCAAGCCCTGGAGTCTGCAGCCTGAGGGACACTTGGAAACCTACAGAAGAAGAAACACTTCTTCTGTTTTACATGTTGGTCCAAACATTAGAAAAGCGTGTGATGAAAATGTTTTGTAGGGCTTTTATTCTTCTTCTTCTTTGGGACCTTTTGGACACTTTTTGCCTTAAATTATTAAGAATTATTAAAACATCACATTCTTTTTAATAAAGTCAAATATGATTAATTCTTTAAATCTAAGGAAAATGTATGTTTCCTCTTATTGTGACTGTATGTTTCTTACCCAGTCATCATCTGAGCACAAACCAGGGTCTGGTTTCACTCGACACTGTTGCTTTTTGTGCCATCGGCTGCGAGTGAAGGACTGTCGACCAACCTGATTCTTCTGTTTCAGCCTCAAACACACTTCTGCAAAAACAAATTAAAAAGAAGAGGGGGCTCAGTTTGCTTCCAACTGAGCTCTAATTCATAACATAACAATGCAAACATTTATATATGTTTAATGTGCCAATTTAACTGAAACACAATAAACTATGTATGAATGGTTTGCAGCATTTCTGACAATGTCTGTAAGAAGGAATATAAGAAAATATGAAAACAGAAATATGAAAATGTACATGATTTTGCATCACAAATGTTCCATTAAATATTCATAAAAGTTTAGTTTCTCCTTTATTTTTAATGTTTAAAGAAGTTTAATAAACTTGTAATTTGTGTCTTATTTTGGATGAGAAAGTTGCAGATATTTGATTAATATGTAAAGTAAAAAAAAAAAAAAAAAGTAATGAAATGTGTAAATGTACCTTTGTGGAGCCACAATCGAAGCCCTTCAGTGACACATAGACAGCTTCGGTTTTGATTTAGATTCTTTGTTGTGACATTAAAGTTTTTATCATCATGATTTCTTCTCAAAGTTCTAAAACAATAAATTATAAAAATTTTTATAAACAACTAAACTTTAATAGTTAAATGAAATAGACATTTTCAGGCACACGTCTGGGATTTAAGATTAAATTACTATGAGTTTTGTATTTCATGGTTTTATCTTTTTACAAGTTTTAATATTCAGAACATAAGAAACACATTTTCTTTAGTTTTAAGTGAAATAAGGCCTCAGACCACTGTAGCTGAAGTGAACGTTGAATCTTTATTGATCGATGAAGAGTTTAGCAACAAGGACAACATCAGGTTTGTTTTTTCAAGAACACTGGTTTGGTAATTCTGACAAACAGCTCAATACTGTTTACACAGTGGGTTCACAAACATACAAGTGAAGATAGTCAGACACTGTTTGACATGATTTTGAAATCCACCACAATGATTTACCAACAGATCAACAGTCTCCGAGGCCTGAAAGCAACTCAAATGTGTGTTTGAATTCAACTTTACCGTCATCTCTTCTGCTTTACTTCATCTCCAGTTTTACCCTAATTTGGCGTTTCTAAATTGTATTAAAGTCTATGTTTCTTAATTTTTCCTGACTCTAAGTTTGTTAAAAAGACAATGATCTGATAAACATCCTAACAGTTTTCAGACTGTAACTGGCCGGTTTATACATCACCCACACGACTCCATTTTCAATCTCATATGGCTTATTTTTCTGCGGGTCGTATGAGCCTCTGTAATAAATCCCATTTAGGTTGGCTGACTGGCAACTGTTGTACCACCACCCACCCCCATACATCTCCGCACAATTCTCTTCCCACCTATCATTGTCTTTGTCGAAAGTGCTGAATCTCATCCCATTATGGGACAGATCAGGTGACTTTCCCGTAACCAGAGCATCACCGGCCTCCCCTATGTACCTGGACACATGCAGCGGATACCCCTCCTCCTCCGAACCAACCCTGATTGTGTACTCTGCACTTGCTTTGCCTCCTTCCCAATCCTCAAGCTCAACCTTCAGCATGGTCTCATCTTGATTGGTCAACAGGTGCAGATTCTGGTTGCCTAGCCAAACCTCCCCATTGCCCCGTGCATCTACTGAGCCAAACCCATCACGGTATTCGGCCCAGGTGCGGTTGAAGCTGAGCGCGCCATTCTCTCTCTGCTGGACTAACAACCATCCACCCATTAGACCTTCCTGCTGGCAGTAAACCTCCACTACCCTCACTGAGTCCGTGCCTCCGGGTTTGATCTTAAACAGACCATTTGTCTCCCCTGTCAGGTGGTACTGCTTGGCTTCAACACAATCTGCAAACAGAGGAGCACACGCAGTGCAAATTAGCTCAGACCGAGTTGTTCTTTGATTCATGTAGTGGGTACTTTCTCTACAAAAAAAAAAAAAAAAAAACCTAATTAACCAGTGCGGCATTCACATAATACATTAATGCAGACATAGCTACCAATAACGACTCTAACATCTCTCTGATACTTCTGGGAATCTGGAGGGTTCTAACAGGAAGTACATTTTACTTTGTACAAAAATTATGGCAGTAAGACAAGATTAACTGCATCAAGACAACTATGTTTTAATTACTCCAACCACTCAACACACACAAAAACGAAAAGTTCCAGTCTCCATACACATTAAGCCAAAACTACCTTAAGTTAAGTCTTTAAGTTCTAGCAACAAACTACGGTAAGAACTTTGTTCACTTTTGTCTATTTGTTTATTTATTTTTGTAAATAGGTCGTACTAGCTAATGCTAAATCATATTGTCTAGCTGAATGACCATTTTTGAAACATGTAGATTTTACAGCACTTCTGATGTTTCAGTACCTTTTCCTACATAGTCGGCCTGCCGCTCAATGCGTGTACTTTTCACACTCCGGGCGTGGAAATCAGGAATGTCGTCTTCTGCTACATCTGTTTGGAACGCGCCAAAATCAAACCCGGCAAACGGATCCCCAGATCCTAATTTGTAGTCTCCTGTGATGCTTCCTTTGGTGCCACCGGTGTGGTAGGTCTTGGTGGAGGAAGAAGAGGAGGAGGAGATGGATGACGATGAAGTGTGGCTGAGGCTGGGGAAGATCGCGCTCATTGATCCCTTACTGTGGTCTTTCAACGACTGGCACTCAGGGCCACTTTCTATCACCTCCTCCACCCTCTCCACCGGCCCCTCTGCTGTGTGGACAATGGTCCTCCTGATGCTCTTGGTGCAGGAGACGGTTGAGGTGGACACGTGGGATGTACTGGGCTGAGGGAAGCTTCCGTGTCCTCCTCCAAACAAATCACCGCCACCACCACCTCCTCCGAGCTCAGTGATGGAAGAGGAGGAGGTATGGCTTGTGGAGGAGGAACCGGAGGAGCCGTGGGTAGTGAGGGAGGATGTCGAGGAAGAGGAGTACGAAGTACCTGGGTCTTTGGAGACGGTTGCTGGAGATGAGCTGGATCCTTCTTCCTCTAGGATCAACTCTAAGGTGTTCACCTGAGAAAGAAAGACAGGAAAAAGTTAAGCATGTGTATGTTCTTCAAGAAAAGATGGCAGAATTTATGTTTTTTAAAAAAGGTGACAATCATGGCCACGTGAGGCCTTGCATGTATCATGGGGACAACTTCTGCTCCTTCATCTCGTCTGCAGGATTCATCAGTTCATGGCTTCAACATCTAGTTTTCTTTGCGTTCACTCACGTCAGGGAAAACATCTTCTGTCTTCTGTGCTTCTGCCGTTGCACCGGTGATGCCTGACTTGTAGACGGAGGGAACAACCTCCTCTTTCAAAACCCTGCTCTTCATCACGTGCAGCGCGTCCCCACAGTCTCAACCTGCTGATCTGATCGGAGTCCAGCTGGTCAATCTGGGAAAGTCAACAGAAAGAGACAGTGTGATGGAGCGGCGTCTTAAAGTTGACAAAACCTCCTCGTGGCCTCGGTAGTTTCCTGACCGTCAGGAAATCATTATCCTCTGAGTTTTCAGTGCCAGGAACTCAGTTCCTCACGTTAGGTCCTTACCTGTTTGTCCAGAGCCACGTAGCTCTCTTGGTCCACCTGGTACTCAGCGTAGCCGCTGCAGGATCCTTTGCAGGAACGGAGCTTGATGTCGATATCCACCTGACAAGAGGCAGAGATGAACATGAACTTCCTGTTCCTGAAGACTGGTGCAATCACATAATTAAAACCTATGCACAATGACTGGGTCCTGCCAAATCTAATTAGTCATTGAGCCTTCGTACCTCCAGCCTCTGCATTTCGATGACCTGGTCTTTGACGCGGTCCTTCAGTGCAGCCAGAAGCCTCAGCTGTTTATCGATCTTGATCTTCATTTCTGTGATTCTCCGACGTAGACTCTGAGCCAAGTCGTAGTAGTTGTTGTCGTTGCCTGGTGGGAAACCACAGGTCATGTTTGAATGAATGCACTGACCAATAGGAGCAGAAAAATGTTCTCATTTGTTTCCATTTTGTTTAAGGAGGTTTCGCATAAACCATCAAATGTGAGAAAAATGTGTTTATTTTCATTTAGAAGGTTTTTCTGCCAAGTTTTCCAGTGTAGCCCCTCAATCAATGATCAACTGATTTCCATTAATGAACTGAAGTTCATTAATAAGATTTTTCTCATTTTAAACATCTATTCATCTGTGTCAAGTTTTGTCACAGTAGCTTCTTAAAGTGGTGTCTTATTCTTGACATATATCCCAGTTCATATTAACATTTCTTTAGCTAGTAGACATCATCAAAATTAGAAGAGAAGTAACTAGACTTTTAGAAGTTTTCAAACAAGTCCACTTGCCCTTTCTTAGAGACCTGGGCTGTTTTATTAACTTTAACAAAGAAAGACATATACTCTATATACATTTTCTATTTTTCAGGGTTTAAGTTGAGCTTTCTGTCGGACAAAGACAAAACACACACTAACCAGCGTCAGTGGTGAGTTTCTCCTTCAGGTAGTCGTACGTCTGTTTGGACACCTCGTCAGTCGAGCGGTGTTTGACCGTGTTCTGGTCCAAGAGGCCACGGATCTTCTCCACCTTCTTCAGCAAAGTGTGGTCGTATTTATCCATCAGACCCTGGATCCTGCAGCCGGACGGACATTTAGGTCCCTGATAAAGAGACAAAGCATACAGGACAAGAGGGACATGTTAACACAAACCTCAACTTAAGTTGTGGCAAAACAGGACAAAATAAGGAACCAAAGAAGTGGTTTACCCATTCGTCTGAGGTGCAGAAAGGCCATTCCTTCTGAGTGGCACACTTCTCTGACCTGGTGCCATGTTCCACCGGACGAGCTCCTCTGGGGTCTATTATTCCCTGGAAAGAGACAGAAAGAGAAATTAAATGTTTCAAAAGAAGTGAAATAGCAGATGTTTGTTCTTCATAGTTGGATTATTGCTGAACTCTGAACAATTAAAAGTTGTCAGATATTTCTTACACTGAAACAAACAAACATGCTTTTCAAATACTGTTTTTTTAAAAGTACATTAATGAACAAATCAGTGTGATTTAATTAAGATAAATTAGAGCAAATATAAAACAACCAATTTCATCATGATGTGTTGCTACAATAGATACAAATTCAGCATTATATGATTAATTTGGCATATTCCTACGTTCTGTTTATTTTTATTATTATTTACTGTTGTTACTATTCTACTGTTGTTAAGATTTATTAATAAAAATTATGACGTGTCTTTCTTTAAGTTCCCTGAGTCTGTCTCAACCTGATATTTGTTCTTTTTTACTAAATGATTTAAAGAAAACACAGTGATGATCTGAGTGAAACTCACCTGAGCCGACGCTACAGAAATCAGCCCTAAAAATATCCAGAGTTGTTTCATCTTTGTTCCCGCTGTCCTTCTTCAGTGTGAAGACAGATCACTCAGTGTTTCTCCCGACGCTGCCCTGGGACTTTTTGAAGGTCCACCAGAAAGAGAAACATGACTCATCGGGCGATGACCCTCAACACTGTGACTGGTCAATAACAACCTATGTTCTACGTCCCCCAGATGTCCAAACATGCTGAGATATAGTATCATAGTCATACTACCACATAGTATATTTGACTTCACCTGCTATGAAGTTAATTGAATTTATTGAAGTGAATCAATTAAAGGTACAGTAAGTGATTTTTTTGGTGACATTACTTGTTTTGTTGTTTGTACCAAACCAAACCAAAACAGAGAGTTAGTTGTCTCTCCCTACTTGAGTTATGTAACATTTCATAATTCACCAAAGAACTCACCAAAATAAGACACTGATGGCTTGAAGACCCTTTAAACAGCAGTAAAAACAGTGAAACAGCCCATTCTGGGACAAGCTCTGATATGACGTCATAGTTTCGTACATCACTTTAAATAAACCCCCAAAATTTACAAAGAAATCCACGTTTACAAGAGGATAGTGAACTACAATCGCCTGCAAATAATGTTAATATGCTCTTTCTCTAACACCAAATAGAGTGAACAGAGTGGCAGAGTGGTAATGTAATAATGTTACACTAGCATTACTACAGCTACTTTACACGTCACATATTGTAACGTGTTGTGTTCATCTTCTCCATCAATATTCGTGTGTTTTGTGATGGCTCTTGAACACATCAGGGTAGTGAGACGTGAAGTTAAACAGAGATATAAGAGACAAACAGTTTCAACACCAAACGGTGGCGAGTTCAATGAAATAAAGTCCCAGAGTTTCAGTAAAGTTCAACTCGTTTGTTTTGCAACAATATAGTTTCTACTCTGACACATTTGTTTCGGTCTCAATTCCTGATCCTCTGACTCATCATCAAACAGGTTGAACATCAGTTTCTCACTGATGATTCATCTGTGAGTTCATCAGCGATTCACCGATTGATGAGCAGACCATCTGGAAACAACCAATCAGAGCACAGCTCATTTAAATATTAATGATCTTACTGAGTAGGAGGTTAAACCAGTCTTTAAGGATCCTGGACCTTTTTCAGTCAAACCACTATTACATATTTTATTTAGAGATGTCAGAGAAGAGTTTACAACAATTAACAACATCAACTCTATGTGCCCATTCATGTCTCCACAATCCCAAAGGAAACACAGCCCATGACTTTTACTGTATGTGGTGACGATTACGCTCCGGTTAGAGTCGTAGACTTCTCCGCTGCATCCTCATGCATCTGTGCTGTCTTACACACCGTCCACAGTTTTGTCTCTGCTTCGTTCTCCATCTGCAAGGATCAACCCCTGGAGTCTGCAGCCTGAGGGACATTTGGAAACCTACAGAAGAAGAAATACTTGCACTGTGGTTTGAAACCAATACCTGTTGACCAGTATGTTGCAGCAACATTGGCTTTGTCCTGAAGGTTTTACATGCTTTTATAATTTGCCCCTACTTACTTACTTCTGAACTACTGATCAGAAAAGCATTTCACACAACTTGCCTTAATCTGCTTCAATTCACAATGCAAGATTTATTTGAATTAAAGTGAAGTTTTAGATTTTTATTTAGTGTTTGGTTTTTTAGATTGTTTCCATCCAGATGTGATGCGTCTTCCCCTTGATTTTATTTATTTATATATTTTATTTACCTGAATAAAATCCACCATCAGTTAAAGTCTTTTTTTCTCATATCATCTGTGAGAATATAATAAATATAGCATTTGATAAATATGTCAAAACAACAATATAGGTTGTGTAAATGATATAGAAAATATGTATAATTGACTTTGTAACATTAAATGTTTATAATTTATATGTTTAAAATGTAAACTATTTCACTTTCACTTTATTTTAATTCATCAAGTTGAATGTTCAAAACCTAAATACTAAAAAAAAACTTCCAAATATTCTTGTTAAATATAATTGATTTGAAAGTCAAAGAGACATTTTCAGGTACATGTCTTAACAATTTACAATTTCCAACACATTATCTGTAGTTTTAAGTGAAATAAGGCCTCAGACCACTGTAGCTGAAGTTAAGATTGAATCTTTATTGATCAATGAAGAGTTTAGCAACAAGGACATCGGGTTTTCATTTGTTTGTTTTCCAAGAACACTGGTTTGGTAATTCTGACAAACACTGCCTTTACATTAAATCACATGTAGTTTAGCTGACTTTCAGTTGTTTCCATGATGTTCTTCATGTTCCTGAGCTGAAAACTGTTACATGTTTCCTGTTTCAGGTATCTAAGGACTGTGTTCTTTGTTTTGACTTCAGAACAGGTACTTTCCCTATTAAATACACAACAAGCCAATTAAATCAATTGTTGTCCACCTGTAATTGGAACATTTGGGGAACAATTTGGACTTTGAATGTACTTGTAAAAGAAAACAAACATCTTGTCATTAACTCAACCTTCACTTCATATTTCGGTACATAGGGCTTACTAGCTGACGCTAAAGCATGTTCTCTGGTTGAATGATCCTTTCTGAAACTTGCAGGTCTTAGTTGACCTGCCGCCTAACGTGTGTACTCTTCACACTCCCGGTATGGAAAGCAGGAATGTCGTCTTCTGTTACGTGTGTTCGGAACGCGCCAAGATCAAACCCGGTAAACGGATCCCCAGATCCTAATTTGTAGTCTCCTGTGATGCTTCCTTTGGTGCCACCGGTGTGGTAGGTCTTGGTGGAGGAAGAAGAGGAGGAGGAGAAGGATGACGATGAAGTGTGGCTGAGGCTGGGGAAGATCGCGCTCATTGATCCCTTACTGTGGTCTTTCAACGACTGGCACTCAGGGCCACCTTCTATCACCTCCTCCACCCTCTCCACCGGCCCCTCTGCTGTGTGGACAATGGTCCTCCTGATGCTCTTGGTGCAGGAGACGGTTGAGGTGGACACGTGGGATGTACTGGGCTGAGGGAAGCTTCCGTGTCCTCCTCCAAACAAATCACCGCCACCACCACCTCCTCCGAGCTCAGTGATGGAAGAGGAGGAGGTATGGCTTGTGGAGGAGGAACCGGAGGAGCCGTGGGTAGTGAGGGAGGATGTCGAGGAAGAGGAGTACGAAGTACCTGGGTCTTTGGAGACGGTTGCTGGGGATGAGCTGGATCCTTCTTCCTCTAGGATCAACTCTAAGGTGTTCACCTGAGAAAGAAAGACAGGAAAAAGTTAAGCATGTGTATGTTCTTCAAGAAAAGATGGCAGAATTTATGTTTTTTAAAATAGGTGACAATCATGGCCACGTGAGGCCTTGCATGTATCATGGGGACAACTTCTGCTCCTTCATCTCGTCTGCAGGATTCATCAGTTCATGGCTTCAACATCTAGTTTTCTTTGCGTTCACTCACGTCAGGGAAAACATCTTCTGTCTTCTGTGCTTCTGCCGTTGCACCAGTGATGCCTGACTTGTAGACGGAGGGAACAACCTCCTCTTTCAAAACCCTGCTCTTCATCACGTACAGCGTCCCCACAGTCTCAACCTGCTGATCTGATCGGGAGTCCAGCTGGTCAATCTGGGAAAGTCAACAGAAAGAGACAGTGTGATGGAGCGGCGTCTTAAAGTTGACAAAACCTCCTCGTGGCCTCGGTAGTTTCCTGACCGTCAGGAAATCATTATCCTCTGAGTTTTCAGTGCCAGGAACTCAGTTCCTCACGTTAGGTCCTTACCTGTTTGTCCAGAGCCACGTAGCTCTCTTGGTCCACCTGGTACTCAGCGTAGCCGCTGCAGGATCCTTTGCAGGAACGGAGCTTGATGTCGATATCCACCTGACAAGAGGCAGAGATGAACATGAACTTCCTGTTCCTGAAGACTGGTGCAATCACATAATTAAAACCTATGCACAATGACTGGGTCCTGCCAAATCTAATTAGTCATTGAGCCTTCGTACCTCCAGCCTCTGCATTTCGATGACCTGGTCTTTGACGCGGTCCTTCAGTGCAGCCAGAAGCCTCAGCTGTTTATCGATCTTGATCTTCATTTCTGTGATTCTCCGACGTAGACTCTGAGCCAAGTCGTAGTAGTTGTTGTCGTTGCCTGGTGGGAAACCACAGGTCATGTTTGAATGAATGCACTGACCAATAGGAGCAGAGAAATTTTCTCACTTGTTTCCATTTTGTTTATGACAAAAACAATTCAACACTGTTATGGAAAACCTCAAGGATTCACAAAAACTATTAAAAGTTAGAAAAACATGTCTATTTTTATTTAGAAGGCTTTTCTGCCATTTTTTCCACTCTAGCCCTTCAAGCAATAATCAATGATCAGTTGATCTCCATTAATTAATTGAAGTTCATTAATAAGATTTTTTTTTATCCTTTTAAACAGCTGTTCATCTGAGTCAGGTTTTGTCACATTGGTTTCTTAAAGTGGTGCTTTATTCCTGACATATGTTCTCATGTGGAAAGACAAGTTTTAAAAAGATATTATCCTCCATTTTTTTAATGTCCTTTTAGTTATATCATGGTATTTTTTGTTTGTTTTTCCTGGACATTAGCATAAACCAGACACATAAAATCTGACATGCAGTTCTGTGTAAAAGTTAGACCCTCCACATGTTTTGTTTAAGCAGTGCTGTAAAGACCATACGTATTTATCTCTCTCTTTCTCACTTTATATTATAATACATTTGGGGGTTACAAGTTGAGCTTTCTGTCGAACAAAGACAAAACACACACTAACCAGCGTCAGTGGTGAGTTTCTCCTTCAGGTAGTCGTACGTCTGTTTGGACACCTCGTCAGTCGAGCGGTGTTTGACCGTGTTCTGGTCCAAGAGGCCACGGATCTTCTCCACCTTCTTCAGCAAAGTGTGGTCGTATTTATCCATCAGACCCTGGATCCTGCAGCCGGACGGACATTTAGGTCCCTGATAAAGAGACAAAGCATACAGGACAAGAGGGACATGTTAACACAAACCTCAACTTAAGTTGTGGCAAAACAGGACAAAATAAGAAACCAAAGAAGTGGTTTACCCATTCGTCTGAGGTGCAGAAAGGCCATTCCTTCTGAGTGGCACACTTCTCTGACCTGGTGCCATGTTCCACCGGACGAGCTCCTCTGGGGTCTATTACTCCCTGGAAAGAGACAGAAAGAGAAATTAAATGTTTCAAAAGAAGTGAAATAGCAGATGTTTGTTCTTCATAGTTGGATTATTGCTGAACTCTGAACAATTAAAAGTTGTCAGATATTTCTTACACTGAAACAAACAAACATGCTTTTCAAATACTGTTTTATTAAAAGTACATAAATGAACAAATCAATGTGAGATACAAATTCAGCATTATATAATTAATTTGGCATATTCCTACTTACTATTAATTTTTATTGTTATCTAATATCTACTGTTGTTAAGACAGTGGAAGATTTATTAATAAAAATTATGACGTGTCTTTCTTTAAGTTCCCTGAGTCTGTCTCAACCTGATATTTGTTCTTTTTTACTAAATGATTTAAAGAAAACACAGTGATGATCTGAGTGAAACTCACCTGAGCCGACGCTACAGAAATCAGCCCTAAAAATATCCAGAGTTGTTTCATCTTTGTTCCCGCTGTCCTTCTTTAGTGTGAAGACAGATCACTCAGTGTTTCTCCCGACGCTGCCCTGGGACTTTTTGAAGGTCCACCAGAAAGAGAAACATGACTCATCGGGCGATGACCCTCAACACTGTGACTGGTCAATAACGACCTATGTTCTACGTCCCCCAGATGTCCAAACATGCTGAGATATAGTCAGGCATCAGAAGAGCTAACAAAACTTTCTTTAGAAATAACATAACGACATCACAAGGGAACTGGAAACTGATGAAAGGAAATGAAATCTAAAAAAATGAATTGCCACAGAGGTGAACGTGGTCAACCTGAGTAAGACACTGGAACATATTAATGTTTCTTTAATGTAGTTGATAGTTTGTCTGCAACTGGAGAAGAGATCTGGGTCTTTTACGTCGTCAAAGGGGACATAGAAAGCAAAGCCATATTTTCCTTGGCATTGTTGAATAAAATCAGTCTGTTGTGTCAAAAGGACAGAACCAGACTCTCAAACCTCATCACTGCCTCCTTTACATGTAATTTGTAAAACTAGACACAGCCACAGTAAAACAGTCTGTTCTGGGGTCATCGCTTTAGATACACATCCAAAAATTTACATACCCACTTTCACAGGAGGATCGCTGTCTACAGTGAAGACATGTTGAATAATCCCTGTTGATTTACCTTCTGGAGCATATCAACCAGATTAATTTCTTAAATCCAAGAGCTCCAACTCAAATGTAAACATGTATGAATTTAGTTTGTCACTTATCTGACGTTTGGACATAGACAGATTTTTATTTAGCATTTTGTTTTTGAGATTGTTTCCGTCCAGATGTGACGCGTCTTCCCCTTGGTTTTATTTTCATTACTTATTTTTTAATATGCCAATTTTCCTCAATAAAATCCACCATCATTTAAAGTCTTTTTTTGCTTATCAAAATATTGATAAGTATATAATAAAACAACAATATAGGTTGTGTAAATGATATAGAAAATATGTATAATTGACTTTGTAACATTAAATGTTTATAAAATGTAAACTTCTTCACTTTAACTTTATTTAATTCATCAAGTTGACTGTTCAAAAACTAAATACAAAAATTTCCACATATTCACATTAAATATAATTGATTTGAAAGTCAGAGACATTTTCAGGTACATGTCTTAACAATTTACAATTTCCAACACATTATCTGTAGTTTTAAGTGAAATAAGGCCTCAGACCACTGTAGCTGAAGTGAAGATTGAATCTTTATTGATCGATGAAAAGTTTAGCAACAAGGACATCGGGTTTTCATTTGTTTGTTTTTCAAGAACACTGGTTTGGTAATTCTGACAAACAGCTCAATGTTGTTTATGCAGTTGGTTCATTAAAATACAAGTGAAGATAGTCAGAAACTGTTTGACATGATTTTGAAATCCACCACAATGATTTACCAACAGATCAACAGTCTCCGAGTCCTGAAACCAACTAAAATATTTATTTGAATTTAACTTCATCATGACTGTCTGTTTCACTTCATCTCCAGTTTCATTCTCATTGTTTTCTGGCATTTTTACATTTGTATCAAAGTTAAAGAGTCTGAGTTAACTGTTAAGAGAAGGTGGTTGGATAAACATCCCAACAGTTTTCAGACTTTTCAGGCTCTTCACATTGCTGAACTGAAAACCGTTACCTGTTTCAGGTATTTAAAGACTGTGTTCTTTGTTTTGACAGGTACTTTCCCTCCTAAATACACAATGAGCCAATTAAATCAGTTGTTGTCCTCCTGCATTTGGAGCATCTGCATCGTTTTTGGTAACAGCTACATATAAAAACAGAAGGCCTTTTGTATTCTGTGACATCTTTGCAAATTTTACAGATTATGATATAAAGTAGACTTTCATCATCAGTGGCTGAATGGACATATGATAAGATCATATAGTCTGGGGTATGACTTGACAAAACGGTTTTCAGTTAAGAGCAGTTCTGCAGGGGACAATTTGGACTTTGAATGTACTTGTCAAAAAAACAAACATCTTGTCATTAACTCAACCTTCACTTCATATTTCGGTACATAGGGCTTACTAGCTGACGCTAAAGCATGTTGTCTGGTTGAATGATCCTTTCTGAAACTTGCAGGTCTTAGTTGACCTGCCGCCTAACGTGTGTACTCTTCACACTCCCGGTATGGAAAGCAGGAATGTCGTCTTCTGTTACGTGTGTTTGGAACGCGCCAAGATCAAACCCGGTAAACGGATCCCCAGATCCTAATTTGTAGTCTCCTGTGATGCTTCCTTTGGTGCCACCGGTGTGGTAGGTCTTGGTGGAGGAAGAAGAGGAGGAGGAGATGGATGACGATGAAGTGTGGCTGAGGCTGGGGAAGATCGCGCTCATTGATCCCTTACTGTGGTCTTTCAACGACTGGCACTCAGGGCCACCTTCTATCACCTCCTCCACCCTCTCCACCGGCCCCTCTGCTGTGTGGACAATGGTCCTCCTGATGCTCTTGGTGCAGGAGACGGTTGAGGTGGACACGTGGGATGTACTGGGCTGAGGGAAGCTTCCGTGTCCTCCTCCAAACAAATCACCGCCACCACCACCTCCTCCGAGCTCAGTGATGGAAGAGGAGGAGGTATGGCTTGTGGAGGAGGAACCGGAGGAGCCGTGGGTAGTGAGGGAGGATGTCGAGGAAGAGGAGTACGAAGTACCTGGGTCTTTGGAGACGGTTGCTGGGGATGAGCTGGATCCTTCTTCCTCTAGGATCAACTCTAAGGTGTTCACCTGAGAAAGAAAGACAGGAAAAAAGTTAAGCATGTGTATGTTCTTCAAGAAAAGATGGCAGAATTTATGTTTTTTAAAATAGGTGACAATCATGGCCACGTGAGGCCTTGCATGTATCATGGGGACAACTTCTGCTCCTTCATCTCGTCTGCAGGATTCATCAGTTCATGGCGCTTCAACATCTAGTTTTCTTTGCGCTCACTCACGTCCAGGGAAAACATCTTCTGTCTTCTGTGCTTCTGCCGTTGCACCAGTGATGCCTGACTTGTAGACGGAGGGAACAACCTCCTCTTTCAAAACCCTGCTCTTCATCACGTACAGCGTCCCCACAGTCTCAACCTGCTGATCTGATCGGGAGTCCAGCTGGTCAATCTGGGAAAGTCAACAGAAAGAGACAGTGTGATGGAGCGGCGTCTTAAAGTTGACAAAACCTCCTCGTGGCCTCGGTAGTTTCCTGACCGTCAGGAAATCATTATCCTCTGAGTTTTCAGTGCCAGGAACTCAGTTCCTCACGTTAGGTCCTTACCTGTTTGTCCAGAGCCACGTAGCTCTCTTGGTCCACCTGGTACTCAGCGTAGCCGCTGCAGGATCCTTTGCAGGAACGGAGCTTGATGTCGATATCCACCTGACAAGAGGCAGAGATGAACATGAACTTCCTGTTCCTGAAGACTGGTGCAATCACATAATTAAAACCTATGCACAATGACTGGGTCCTGCCAAATCTAATTAGTCATTGAGCCTTCGTACCTCCAGCCTCTGCATTTCGATGACCTGGTCTTTGACGCGGTCCTTCAGTGCAGCCAGAAGCCTCAGCTGTTTATCGATCTTGATCTTCATTTCTGTGATTCTCCGACGTAGACTCTGAGCCAAGTCGTAGTAGTTGTTGTCGTTGCCTGGTGGGAAACCACAGGTCATGTTTGAATGAATGAATCAATAAAAAGTTTTTTGCTGTTTAAACAGCTGCTGGTTTCTAACTTTGAGCCTTTGAGTTTCTGATATTGGTGTTTTATTGTAACATTTAAACCAGATGATGTAGACATTTATTTCACTTGTAAACATTATCACAACTAAGCAGATTATGTTGAGTATTAGGTTTAAATGAAGCATCGTTACTGTGAGCATTGAAACGGACGATATAAACATTATACGATACATTTCTCTCACTCGCCTCGTCTCTCCTTCATCTCCACAGTCGAGTGTAAATCTGATCTGATATAAAAATGACTGAAGACACAAATCTGTTCTTGCTTTTGTTTTTTTTTTGGTTTTTTTGGACATATCTATGACAAAATAGTCATTCAGAAACTCTGACTATCTAACTATGTTAAAAGAAAACATTTTTGCAGTTTAAGTTGAGGTAAAAAAAAAAACACACACACTAACCAGCGTCAGTGGTGAGTTTCTCCTTCAGGTAGTCGTACGTCTGTTTGGACACCTCGTCAGTCGAGCGGTGTTTGACCGTGTTCTGGTCCAAGAGGCCACGGATCTTCTCCACCTTCTTCAGCAAAGTGTGGTCGTATTTATCCATCAGACCCTGGATCCTGCAGCCGGACGGACATTTAGGTCCCTGATAAAGAGACAAGGATAGAAGGACATGTTAACATAAACCAGAGACTTGATTTGACTTGTGGCAAAATAAGACAAAAAAGGAACCAAAGAAGTGGTTTACCCAGTCGTCTGTGGTGCAGAAAGGCCATTCCTTCTGAGTGGCACACTTCTCTGACCTGGTGCCATGTTCCACTGGGCGAACTCCTCTGGGGTCTATTACTCCCTGGAAAGAGACAGAAAGAGAAATTAAATGTTTCAAAAAAAGTGAAAGAGCAGATGTTTGTTCTTCATAGTTGGATCAAGTATATATATTTTTACACTAAAACAAACTGACTATCACGCTTTTCAAATATTGTTGACTTCAGATACTTCAGAGTTTTAACCTTCAACTTATTAAACTTTTCATGCAACAATAATAACAAAGTTTCCATAACAAGTTGTATCTGATTTCTTGAATCTAATTTTACAAAACGTTTTTTAAAACAGAATCATGAGTAAAACTCACCTGAGCCACCGCCACAGAGCTTAAACCCAGACAGATGAGCAGGCGAAGCAGTTCCATCGTTGTTCTCGTCGTCCTTCCTCGGTGTGAAGACTCATCAGCTGTTCAATGTTTCTCCAGACGCTGCTGTTCAGACAATTTGAAGGCTACCGGCTCAGTTTGGACACAACCCAGTGACTCATCAGCGTTTGGAAACATTGTCCAGGTTAAACCGGAGTTGAGCAACTTCTCAACCGAGGCGTTGGAACGTTTGTTGAACACAAACAGTGATTTACCGACATTTGACGGGGTTTGTTTTCTGAGTGAGCAGTGACAAACAACACAGACGGTGACGAATTGATATGACTCAAAGTGATATTATTGTTGATGTTTTAGGTTCTTTATCTTCCACATTTAAGAAAATATTGATTTGAGTATTTGATGAAAAGTTGGACATTTGTCACAACTAAAGGTGACACATGTTTAGTTGTTGGTGATGACGTTTAAAGAATTAAACTACATAAAAATGTAACTAAAAACAAACAGTTGAATCATATCTGTCTTTTAAGATTAAAGATTTAATACTTGTATCAAACATCTGTTTGTATTTTCATCAAAAAGAATCTTAATTCTTCTTTTTATTTTCTATTTTCACTCATATACAAAACCAGTTAATAAATATAAAGAAATAATAATAAATTCACTGGAAACACGAAAAAAAATAAAAATAAATCCACTGTAAAAACTTTACCTTTTCTTTTTTACCTTAACATTTGAACTAAAACTGATCTTCCATTTTCATCAGGACGTCTTTTTTCTCATGGTTCATTTATTTTTTTCTCTTGTTTTTGTTTTTTACTTTAACAACCAGAGAGAAGTTGATCCATTAACTGATTGTTCCTCCAGTGATCAGCTGACGACACTGAGCTGCTCAGAGATACGACCCAACCAGAGACCCCAGATCCTGGTGGAGATGAGGAGGATGAAGAGCAGAGTAAAGACGATACAAACCATCATTAGGTCTGTAACTATGGTGAATGTACGATCTGTCCACATAAGATGAAGTCAGGGCGCTGACCAGCTTCAGAGGGAGTATGGACCTTGAATTCCTTCCTACCTGTTGAGACTTACATGCACATGGCAAGAGATTTGTCCTACCTAACGTATGTGTGTTAGGGATATGTCTGTCAGTCAAGCCTCCGGTTGGACATTTTGCCAGAACACTGGCAAGAGGAAAGACAAGAGGATCATGATGTTTATTAAGGAGAGATGAAGTAACCCGGGGCATCATTAAGGCCCATTTATACTTTCTTTATGTACATAACTATGTACAGCTGCTCCTAATGTTGTCAAACATCACAGCCTTTATTCTCCCCATGCGTACTTTACGTCAACATGGTTTTTAGGCAATGTATCCACTAGAGGGCAGAGCTGAGATCAGTTTCAAACAATAACAAACGTGGACGGTGAAGCAGATCACAGCTTCATTCTCAGACAGAGATAAAGAGTCAGCGTGTAGACGGTGGTGGTCTGAGGACGTTAAACACGTCGCAGCATGTGGACGCAGATTTCTTCTTCTTCTTTGTTCCTCTCTCTGGTCACACTGAGCTACACTGTCCAACACTGCCCCCACGGTTTCTGGTGGTGTTACTGCGTCTGATGCTGCTGATACGGATCAGTAAGATCCTGAAAACCACCACATTATTAACGTGATGACGGACGAAAGGCTGCGTCCTACATCAGAGCAGTTCTCTCATGGTGATAACTCGCTGTCGACCGACGCCACAGCTTCTGTCCCTACATGTCCCAGCTGGAAACATCCACCACAAACCTTCCTCCTCATCTCTGGAGACTTTACTTTTTGTTTTTCTCTATTTTTTTGATCTCATCCTGTTGATGGAACAAATAAAGTCTGTTCTATTCTATTAAATGTGGATGAGCAGCATCAGTGAAACTAGAAAAAAAACAAAACATTTCAAATGTTTCAAACTTTAAATCAGAATCAACATTAATTCTCCTTCAAAATGTCACATCACACGTTACCAGACCAGTTTCAACAGTGTTTTATTTAAAAAAGGTTCAATTTAAAAGTTTAGATTTGTTGAACTGAAGTTGATCAGGGAAGAAAGGAGCAGCGTCGCCACCTGCTGGTGAAATGACTTCACTGTAAAAAGACCATGTTTTAACTATTTCTTGTTGCTAATGACATCATGTGATGTCATGTGATGTCATGTGATGTCATGTGATTCATTGACACTATGTGAAAAAGATGTTGACGTTTATTCAACAGTTGTAGTTTATTTACATGTTCATACTTTCACTTAACATAAAACACAAACAATCTTTTCATTGTTTTCAGTCAAATAATGTAAAATGTGTCACTTTTACACCGATGGTTATAAACTGTGTCATCTGTCAATAAAAAGGCACTTGATTAAAACATTACATCAATTATTAATTATCAATATCAATAGCAGCTACAGCCCCTAAAACTCTGGTGAGTTTAGCATTTTAAAATGAAAAGTACATTTGAAGAATTAGTCTGAAGTCTTTAGAAAGCAACAGTCTGACGTTCTGTAAGATGAACAGTTTGTTAAAATGTGAACTGAATAAAAAACGAATATTCAGGAAAAATAAAGTGATTAAATTAAAGTGAAATAAACTGATTGTTGATTTTCTGACTTGAAAGTAAAGAAACTTATTCGACTACATGAGTCTCGTTTCCACTAAAGGAACTAACAGATGCATTTACAGGAACTGGTCCGTTGGTTTGTGTCTCCACCACAGTATCAGTCACCGTCGGACAAAACTCAGGAACCTTTTTTAGTAAGAAAATAGTTCCTGTCTAGAGGAAGGTTCTCTGTTCAGCCAACACTGGTGGCTACAAATGAATTAATTAATGTTTTACCAACATGAAACACGTCAACAACAAACGGACGGATCTGTTTTCTTCCTCTCTCACACAAACACACACAGACTGCAGCGCATTGTTTATTAATCATAACGTGATGAATTGATCCCGTCAGGATCTGACCCTCGGTGGAGACACAGACGCTACAAGGACCGAGTGAGACGACGTTCCTGAAAAGTTGCCACCACCTAAATTTTTCCTGGACCGTACCAGGTGGAAACGTGACTGGAGTGTCCCTGGAACAGGTGAACTGAAGAACAAGTTCAGCTCCACTACTTTTATTTTCTGAAGGAATATTTTCTTAACGTTTCCCTTATTCATCTCATGATGCCTTTTCTTTACATTGTATGAGACGTTGTAGAGCTGGAAATAAAAGAGTAATTTACCATGCGTTGTTGTACTTTAAAGTATGGAGATGAGAAGTTTTTCTTTCCAGGTAAAAATGGAATGTTAGTGTTCTGGAGTTAATCAATAAATAAAACAAATCAATAAAATACTTAAATACAAAAACAAGCAAAAGCTGCAGATCAAAGAACTGTAATATAATATTATATATAATTAATATTATAATACTATAACGATGTGATCGTCCACACTGATGAACAGTTGACAGTTGATTACTGAATATCGATGACCTGTTGCTGCTGTATGATGCTGCAAATAGACTTTGATTGTCTCTGTGTTTTTATTGTTCACCAAATCGCTCTGACAGTTGATCCAACGGCATCGTTTACCGTCGTCGTTATGGTCACAACAACAGCTGCTGTCGACAGGCTGGTTTTTTAAAACTACATATTTACCGTGATCGTTCCCGGTGTGGATGATCCCTAAACTCGCCGGTCGTGTGACCTGCCCTCTGTCTTCGTGTGCGTCAGCAGGTGGTTGGTGAGATGCTGCAGGAGTCTGAAGCGTCTGTGACATCGGCTGCAGTCGAAGGGTTTCTCCCCCGTGTGGATTCGTTGGTGTTTGGTCAAGTTGCTCTTGTGATTGAATCGTTTCCCCCAGTCTTTACACTGATGTGGTTTCTCTCCAGAGTGGCTCAGCAGGTGCTGTCTCTTTACACTCCTGATAGTTCAGCTGTCCTGGCTCCATGAACTCCTTCCCACATAGGATGCAGCGCAGCAGTTTGTTCTCGTGTCCGGACCAGTGGACCTTCAGGGTGGACCGGCGGGAGAAAAGCTTCCCACACATGTCGTAGGCGTAGGGTTTCTCCCGTGTGGCTGCGCTGGTGGACGAGCAGGTGCTGCAGCAGGCGGCAGCTCTTCCCGCAGCGAGAACAGCGGTACGGTTTCTCTCCACTATGAATCAGCCGGTGCTTCTTCAGGTTGTTCCTGTCTCTGAAGGCCTTGGGGCACAGCGTGCACCGGAAGGGTTTTTCTCCGGTGTGGGTGTGCTGGTGCGCCACCAGCGACATCTGGACTCTGAAGGTCTTGGAACACAGTGTGCATTGGTACGGTTTCTCCCCTGTGTGGAAGCGCTTGTGCTGCTTGACTTTGGCCGACTGTTTGAATCTCTTGGTGCAGAAGCTGAAGCTGTACGGTGTCTCCTCAGAATGGCTCAGCATGTGGACCTCGTCTGGCACACACCTTCCCACACTGTTCACACATGAAGGTTTTCTCTCTGGCGTGAATCAGCTGATGTTCCCTCAGAGTCCCCTCCCGCCCAAACATCTTCCCACACACGCTGCAGCTGAACGGCTTCTGTCCGCCGTGGATGAGGAGATGCTGCCGGAGGCCGTGCAGTAAGTGGAAGCTCTTGTTGCACCCGGTGCAGGTGTGGCGTTGTTGCCATGGAGCCTCATGGTTTCCGGTGTTTTCTTGAACACACGTTGAGCGTTCGACCTCTGGGCGGCTGCAGTGATACCGCTGGTGTCTGACGAAGTTGCTTCTCCTCGCAAACATTTTCTCCGTGTGTCACCACCAGATGGAGCCACATCACTGCTTTTATTCTTTGCAGCTGTTTGAGCGTCTTCTTCACAGCTGTAAAGTCAAGAACAGTGATAGTTAGAAACAGAAACAAAGGTGTGTTTGTATTTAAAACTTCTGAAATAGATTTTAAACCTAAGGGAAGAAACAAAAAAGAGGGAAGATCCTGCTGCTGCTCTGAATAAAGACTAGAATAATCATTATTACACCACGAGACTGATGCACAGCAGAGTAAACACACACACACACACACACACACACACACACACACACAGCAGCTGAATCCTTTGATAATTCTGTCTTTTGAAGATGGACTATTTTTTTCAGGTCCCTTTGAAGTGACTTTTACTGGCGCCTCATTTAGTTGAGTCAATTATTTCAGAATCAAAGACTCGTCTCTGTATGAATGTGATGAATATATGATGCAGAGTCAGTGGAGTGAAGAGCCTCGTCCACGTTGAGCTGGATGTTTTATACTGCTGGAGAATTGGAAATGTCTTTTATTTTGAATTATTTAACTTTATTTTATTTATTTTTTCGCCCTAAAGCAGACATGTTTTTAAATATTCAGTGTAGAACTGCACCGTCGCTGTCTAATTCATCATCTTTGTTTTCCTCATAATTAAAGCATCAATATTTAAGACATTTAACGGCTCTGACTCCTGCTGGCTAATGTTGTATTCACCGTCCTAAACCTCAGCACTAGCGTAGCCGTGGGTTTCAGTCTGGGCGCTGCCATCTTAACGTTGTTAACGTTGTTTAGTAGCTAAAGCTAAGTATGTTTCACTAACTCTTGTTACGACACTTTGAACCTGAAATGTATCAGTGTTTTGATTTAAACCTCATGTTTCCTGTTGGTTAAAGACGTCAGAGGAGAGGACAGTAACTATGATATGGACAAACTCTCAGTGTTTACATCTGATCAGAGAGAAGAAGAACAACATGGACCAAATTAACTCTCTACATCATGAAATACAACATCCAGAGCGGAGACATGTCGGTGCTCAGCTTCTACCACACGTTGGTTCAAAGATTCAGGCTGTGATTGATACTATTGAGCCAGTTAAATTAATGAGGTAGTTATAAGTCACATCGCCCTACACTGGATGGAGAATGAACTGTAATTGACTTCATTTGATCATTTCAGAAGACAAGTCCTGATCTGCAGTTATTCAGACGTAAGGTAACTCGTTACAGTTCAGAGACAGTAATATTGTAATGTAACTAATTACTTTGAAATACCAGTAACTAGTGACCTGTAATGGATTACATGTTGGTCTGTACCCCATCCAGCCACCAGGGGGCAATCCAGATGTTTGGTTTCATTCTTGAGCAGCTTCCAGGACCAACTGAGTCACGTTGTTGGTCATGAATGAATCTGATTCTGAAATTCATTAAGCAGCTTCTTTACTGAAAACTGCTATTTTGGCACAAGAGAGAAAAAAATATGAAATAATCAGTGAAGTTGGATGAAACTTTACGTCTGTAAAGCAGGAAACTTCTGTAACTCACTCTCTGTGATGCTGCTCCAGCAGGTTTTTTTTATTCTTTCTTTCTTAAACCCTGAATCCATCATCTCCTCCAGACGTCAACATCAGCTCAGTTCAGCAAACAGACGGTTCTCCTGCGTCTCAATTAGAGACAACGATGTTTTAGTTGCTGCCTCGGTTGATGAGTTCAGGTTTATAGGAAACTTTATAATGGGTTGATATAAAAACACATTTCCTTTCGCGTCTCTGGTTTTCTGATCGACAGATTCACTCTGAAGGGACATAACACATTAAAACTTTTACTCTCGGGTATCAGCAACTTGTGTCACCACCAGATGGAGCCACATCACTGCTTTTATTCTTTGCAGCTGTTTGAGCGTCTTCTTCACAGCTGTAAAGTCAAGAACAGTGATAGTTAGAAACAGAAACAAAGGTGTGTTTGTATTTAAAACTTCTGAAATAGATTTTAAACCTAAGGGAAGAAACAAAAAAAGAGGGAAGATCCTGCTGCTGCTCTGAATAAAGACTAGAATAATCATTATTACACCACGAGACTGATGCACAGCAGAGTAAACACACACACACACACACACACACACAGCAGCTGAATCCTTTGATAATTCTGTCTTTTGAAGATGGACTATTTTTTTCAGGTCCCTTTGAAGTGACTTTTACTGGCGCCTCATTTAGTTGAGTCAATTATTTCAGAATCAAAGACTCGTCTCTGTATGAATGTGATGAATATATGATGCAGAGTCAGTGGAGTGAAGAGCCTCGTCCACGTTGAGCTGGATGTTTTATACTGCTGGAGAATTGGAAATGTCTTTTATTTTGAATTATTTAACTTTATTTTATTTATTTTTTTAAGCCTAAAGCAGACATGTTTTTTTAAATATTCAGTGTAGAACTGCACCGTCGCTGTCTAATTCATCATCTTTGTTTTCCTCATAATTAAAGCATCAATATTTAAGACATTTAACGGCTCTGACTCCTGCTGGCTAATGTTGTATTCACCGTCCTAAACCTCAGCACTAGCGTAGCCGTGGGTTTCAGTCTGGGCGCTGCCATCTTAACGTTGTTAACGTTGTTTAGTAGCTAAAGCTAAGTATGTTTCACTAACTCTTGTTACGACACTTTGAACCTGAAATGTATCAGTGTTTTGATTTAAACCTCATGTTTCCTGTTGGTTAAAGACGTCAGAGGAGAGGACAGTAACTATGATATGGACAAACTCTCAGTGTTTACATCTGATCAGAGAGAAGAAGAACAACATGGACCAAATTAACTCTCTACATCATGAAATACAACATCCAGAGCGGAGACATGTCGGTGCTCAGCTTCTACCACACGTTGGTTCAAAGATTCAGGCTGTGATTGATACTATTGAGCCAGTTAAATTAATGAGGTAGTTATAAGTCACATCGCCCTACACTGGATGGAGAATGAACTGTAATTGACTTCATTTGATCATTTCAGAAGACAAGTCCTGATCTGCAGTTATTCAGACGTAAGGTAACTCGTTACAGTTCAGAGACAGTAATATTGTAATGTAACTAATTACTTTGAAATACCAGTAACTAGTGACCTGTAATGGATTACATGTTGGTCTGTACCCCATCCAGCCACCAGGGGGCAATCCAGATGTTTGGTTTCATTCTTGAGCAGCTTCCAGGACCAACTGAGTCACGTTGTTGGTCATGAATGAATCTGATTCTGAAATTCATTAAGCAGCTTCTTTACTGAAAACTGCTATTTTGGCACAAGAGAGAAAAAAATATGAAATAATCAGTGAAGTTGGATGAAACTTTACGTCTGTAAAGCAGGAAACTTCTGTAACTCACTCTCTGTGATGCTGCTCCAGCAGGTTTTTTTTTATTCTTTCTTTCTTAAACCCTGAATCCATCATCTCCCTCCAGACGTCAACATCAGCTCAGTTCAGCAAACAGACGGTTCTCCTGCGTCTCAATTAGAGACAACGATGTTTTAGTTGCTGCCTCGGTTGATGAGTTCAGGTTTATAGGAAACTTTATAATGGGTTGATATAAAAACACATTTCCTTTCGCGTCTCTGGTTTTCTGATCGACAGATTCACTCTGAAGGGACATAACACATTAAAACTTTTACTCTCGGGTATCAGCAACTTCCTGTTGTTGCTTCATCTTTGTCTTTTGTTTTATTATCGTAAATGAAGGAAGGTTCCAGAAGCAACTAAATCTGAGGTTTGAAGGTCTGAAGAACTTGAGCAGGTTTTTAAAAAGTTCAGACATTTTTTTTCACTTTCAAATCTGAGAAATTTTATTCAGATTTTATTCAGTTTTACAATTAAAGTTTGACAGTTTTTGACATCAAGAAAAACCTTCAATGCCACTCAGGTCTTGTAGGATCCAGGTCTATCTGGTGAATCCTGAGACCAGATGTGAGACCCTTAGATCTCCTGCTGGTTCTATGTGCTCAGAAAACATCCACCATCAGGAAACATCTTCATCAGATGTTTGAACCTCCAGTTTCCACCGAATGCTTGTCGCTTGCGTTGCATCTCTGACCCGTCGTCCGTCAGTTACCATCGGACGCGTCTGCAGTCTGGCAGCCGGCATCAAGATCTCACGAATTTACCCACAATGTGTGATACATCAGGGTGTAGTTTCTATACAGTGTCAACGAGGAGAAATGATGATCTGAAAACCTCCACTTCAGACCTGCCTCCACCCGTTATTAAGTTTTCAAGGTGTAGCACAGGAACATATGATCCGCTGTGAACACGGTTTATTTTATTTTGAAAGTTAACCAGATGTTTTATTTTGTTTCTATACATGACTTCCTGTCCTGCCTGATCTGCTGTTTGCCACATTGCCGCACCGTTATCCGGGACCCAGCTGATTCACTGTAGAAACACAACGATCGACTAGAACAGAAAACGCATCAGATCCGCTGACGGATCGGAGACGCACCACAAACGAGACACATCCGGTGGAAACTGGGGATGAACCTCCTCGATTTCTTGTGTTAACCGAGAATCTAACAACATTTCTACCACATTGTTTCGTGTTTTGTTTCCTTTGTGAACCAGATGTAAAATTGAAACAATGTATCATTTTTACTTTGTTTGCAGAGGAAACTCATTTCAGCTGCTTGTATCCATTTTGTTTGTCATTACTAAAAGCTCATGACCGCAGGTTATTAAAAACTTCAGGCTTCATCGTTCTTCGTGTCGTCTCCAGCTGACGCCGAGCGCAGCTGCTTTTGTCCACGAGACGAGAGGAAGTAAAATATATAACATGAGCAGTTTCTGATTAAAAATAAGTGTTGTCTAACACCCTGGCTGATGATCACACCAAGAGTTTTAATTCAGTCATTAGTATTCACTCTGTCAACTCCACATGTAGCAGCTCAACATTTTAACTTTTCACAGTTTCCCTGGAGAACACTTAACGCAGAAATATGCACCAATACTTCCTCTCCCTCTGGTGCCTTGTAAGACTGCAGAGGTTTACATCTTCAAGAGCCATTTACACATCAACACACACACACACACACACACACACACACAGAGAGTTGGCAGGTCAGCTGCTCGGTTTGTGTATTTTAGTGAAACTCGGGAGGAGAAGCAGAGTTGTGGCGTCATTCGCTGACAATCGAAGACTTTCTCTTGCTCCGTCTTTTCTCACCGGAGAGAAAGAAACCAGAGGACAAGGCCAGAGAGAAATCAATACCTGAATAATTCATTCTTTGAAGTAGTTGCAGTTTTCTGTCTCATACAGTTGAAAATCTTTAAATGTTCTCACCTCGTTTTGGTTCTGTTTGCTGTAATGAGCAGCACGGCCGGTGTTCAATAGAAGGAAATGCATTTCCGACGGATGAAGCAAACACTTTGATAAATGTTGTTAAAAGATGCAGAAACAACGAGCTAACATGCTACTAACGTTAGCTTCCAAGCTGCAGATCCTCAGTGAGACTAACGACCTAAAATGACAGAAGTTAATCACGTCTGATCTGTATCTGTCTGTAGAGTGGAACCAGACTGTGATGAGTCATGCTGGCAACATAAACACTTAAATAAACAATCAAAGCTGCAAATAAAACTCTAGTTATTGAGACGGTGCTGCAACATTTTCATAAAAATGTAAAAATAATGAAAAAATAAACTTCTGCACCTTCTGCATAAACTTCTAATTTCTGCACCAGAGGCTTCAAACGCTTCACAAGAGGAAGAAGAGAAAAAGAAAAACATTTTTTTTTCTATATTTTAGGTTGACAGGGACAATTTGGACTCATGGGCATGAAAACGCACACACACACACACACACACACACACACACACACACACACACACACACACACACACAGTGACCCAGTTTGCTGGCAGCTCCACAGGACGCTGCAACTTCATTTAGTGAAGCGCATCCACCGTCTAATAGTTTGTGGAAAAGCTGTTACCCACAAACCATCAGTGACCAACACGAGCCTCCTCCTGTCTGACTTCCTCTTACACTCTGTGTGTGTGTGTGTGTGTGTGTGTGTGTGTGTGTGTGTGTGTGTGTGTGTGTGTGTGTGTGTGTGTGTCTCTCCGTCGGCCATTAAGGCGTCCGCGGGGGAGCGTGGAATGAAGCGTGAAAAGATGAGGACAAATTGACTCCCAGTGACAAGATTAGACACAAAAACACACACACACACACTAAAAGGACATAAATTCAATTTAACTGCCAAACACACACACACACACTCAGGCCGACAGATTGTAGTTTCGGTGACTGAGCGTTAACAATCAGAAGATAATTAACATCAGAAGAGAAGAATCATGTCGATACAGTTCAGATTCAGAAAACATGAATATTTTCACTCAGTTTGTTCGATGAGATGATTTAATGATGGAAGGTGGGACCAGCGGTCAGACTCAAACTAGAGGAATAAAAGCTTCAGTTTTCATTTTTATAAAAACATCCAGAGACGATGTGATAGTTGAGGACGATGTCGGCGTCGCTCGTCATGTTTCAGGGTTTTTGTTTTGTTTTTTGTTTTTACAGAGGGAGGAACCTGAGACGCGTCGCCGCCGTCGGTTGAATTAATGAGACGTTCACGTGAATTATTCTCCCACAGTTTCTCACACGTCGACCGTTTTCACATGTGTGAGCAGGAAGAAGAAGAAAGAGGAAGATAAATTATAAACAACAGAAACTGGTCAGAACCAGCTGATCTGGTGTTTTCTCTGTGCTCATTAATCATGTGTTTGATGTTTTTTCTTTCTTTTTATTATCATTATTATGTTCTTTCATATCATTTCTACACTGGACCATTATAACAATCAGAACCGTCAGTACAATAATTCGTAATATTAATGTAACTTCTAGAAACATATGCTCCGTGCTGTTTAATATATGTAATTAATCCTACGAAAATTTTAGTCAAAGAAAGAAGAAAAACAAGGAATGAAAATAGATAAAAGTTGTCTCTGTTTAATTTAATGAAATATGGTGAACAGGGAAAAGGAGGAAACTGTTCATTATTATGTTAATAATCACTTTGTTTTCTCTAATGATGCTGTCGTGTGCATCATTACACTCGGTCGCCGTGGATACGAAGTTACCAGATATCTGTCAGACTGCGAGGAAACAGATAAGAACACGACACAGTTAATTATAATATAAATGGGACAATAGTGTCACATGGTGTGTGTGTGTGAGAGTGTGTGTGTGAGTGTGTGTGTGTGTGTGTGTGTGAACCTAGAGGCTTCTCAGAAATAGTTTCTTTGCATCACTAACTTCCTCTTCTCTGTTTATGTATGAAACAGACGACGTGTGTAATAAGGTGAAGTATTCCTGAGATGAAACTGTGCTGATCTTTGTGTTTCATTTCATTAAATTATCTCTGAACCAGCTCATGTCCACACATGAACGTCTACTTCTATACTGGTGAGGACCATCACTGGTACAACGTTTCTACTGTTACAGAATAAATAAAGTGTCATTTGTAACATATTCTGTTAGATCATTTAATGTAAGTAACATATTCTAAATACTTTAGATAACCTCCAGTTGTATATGGAGCCGAAGTCACGTTACTTCCCATCAATCATCAATTACATTACAGTGAATGAAGAGATAAACATTATTTTCTGATCCACTTTGACTTCAACCCTGAATTACACACGTCCTGTATGTTAATTAATTGATAATAATCAGTGAGTCAACACTATGTTTGTGGTGTAATTGTTGATTTAACTGGTTGAACTACAAACCAACCAGTCTGGTAGGTGACGTCACGTCACAGTTTCTTCCCGGCTGAAGAGAGAACGAGGAGCAGGTGATAAAACTGACCAGGTCAGATATTTTCCTAGGTTAGCGTAGCTGCTGTTAAGCTAACGTTAGCGTCAGAGTTTGACGGGACCAGACCAGCGTTGTAGTCGCTACCTGGTCTCACACTAAACCTAACCTGTCACTAAACAGACTCTCTCCATGTCAAACATTATCTTTAACATTCACTAACATCACATGTTAAAACCAGGACACGTTTCAACCTGGACCAGAACATCATTTTATCTCCACATTGACTCTGGTTCATCATGTTTATGATCATGGACTGGAGGTAGATGGACGTGACCGTAATACACGTAACGAGGCTTTAAATCTTCCTGAATTCACAGGATATTTACTGTAGAGGAGCAAAGACTGTAGCGTGTTAACACAAGATGTTTTGTCTGGTTAAAGATAATAAAATAAACAATCTTTTCTGAACCATTACTCTATTTACTAAGCTGCTAAAAGAGGAGAAATAACAAAAATATTCAACAAAATATTCTGTTGTGAAAAATAAATGAATAAATAAAGTAGTTACTGCTGCAGATATTTTCTATCATTTGGTTGAAATAAAGTGTCAACAGAAAAAAACCTGCATTTTGGGCGAAAATGATGTGACTCAATTGTATCTTTAAACACTTTCCTCAGTGTCGCGTCCCCAACTTTTCTAAAATATCCTCTAGTCTTTCAACATGTGCTCTACAACTGTGTCCCTGCAAATAAATGTGGTCACTTCTCAAAAAAAAAAAAAAAAAAACTGATGTACTTTCTAAAAGTGTCCTCATGTCCTCAGTGTCTTTACTTTTTCAGAAAATGTCTTCACACCGAGAAAAATGGTCTCACCTCTAAAAATGGCCTCATTTCCCAGAAACACCTCAATTTTTCAAAACAAATCACAAAGTAACGATGTTGACGACTGACTCTGTAAACACGTCTTGCTTTTTTTTTGAAAATGTCCTCACTGTCAAGATCTTTAGACCTTTAAACAACAGAAGCACACAAAGACTCGCTCCATGTTCTGTGCTTCACTTTCTGTCCAAAGTTTTGTCCAAGTTATTGTGGAATATTGAAGGAAAGTTGTTGAAACAACAGGAACAGCAGAGCTGAACAACAACACTTGTCTTCTCCAATGAAGGAAGTAAATAAGTAATAGAACAGAAACAGTTTCCTAAAGTCAGAAAGGTTACAGGACACCAGCAAACATGGTCAGAGTTCAAACACTGCAGCTGAATAATCTATGAGTTTGTTTCGTTCTTCATCAAACCCACTGTGCGGTAATGTAGTTCTGGATTCGAACATTTGTCCTGCGTGGAGGGTTAGTTCCCCACAGAGCAACACAAAGGTTTAAAGTTCAGTTTCCTCCATCATTGTGACTCAGGGGGATGGTATGTTATGATTTCACTGGGTATTGTGGGATTTAGATACACTCATCTATTATTGATGAGATGAAGCAGATGCTTCAGCAGACAGAACATGGCATCTTTTCTTTGCAAAGTGATATTTCACTGTTTATCAGCTCAAACCACTACATCTTAAACATAATGTTACTTTTTTATGAACATAAATAAGAATCTGAAACTGTCTGGGGATAAACGGAGAGATCGCAAAAAGCTTTGATCTGGAGAAAAAGACCACATTTGCATCTGAGGACCTTTGAAGTCCCTCGAATATTCTGTTGTTTGCGAAGTGTCGTTAACAGGGAAAAAGTGAGGTAATTGTCTTTTGAGGCCTTAAATTGCTACTTTCAGGCCTTTTCCAGCTGTAGGAACTTGATGAAACATAATTTAGCATTTATTTTGGTGTTAGAAACGAGTTCAATAGACAAAGTTCAGAGGGTGATACAGAAATGCTACATCTTGCATTCCCAAGACGATTCGTTTCCAGGTTTTAATTCCCAAGTCCTCAAGGTTCCCAGAGTTCTACAGTCCCAAGTGTTCCCAGGGTTCCCTAGGGTCCTGTGCTCCCATTGTCCTACTTTCCAAAGACCATATGTTCTCCAGATCCAGTGTTTCCTTGGTTCTACATTCCCAAGATCCTACGGTATGTTCCCAAGGTCCCATGTTCTCAGGGTCCCATGTTGCAAGGGTTACATGTTCCAAAGATTTTGTGTTCCTAAGGTCCTGTCTTCAAAGACTCCTGGGTTCCCATTGTGAGGCTTCCCCAAGATCCTGTATTTCCAGGGTTGAACATTCCCAGGTTCAGGCCTTTAAAGGGTCCAGTGTTTCAGTGGACCTGTGCTCTCAGGGTCCCACTTCCCCAAGGTTCAATGTTTCCAACATCCTATGTTTTCATTATCCTACTTTTCCAGGTTTTATGTCCGTAGGGTTCTGTGTTCCCAGGTCCTACCTATGTGCTTTCCAACAGGCTTGAACCCATTTCACATAGCAAAATCATTACAGGCCACATTTCACCCAGTTTTGTCAGTTTCAGAAGGATGTTTTAATTAATTAGAGGTGCACAAGAAAAAAAAAAACAAAAGGCCTCCAAACCAATTATGGGACAACAAAACACAGACATAACTGCCCCAAGATCCAAAATCCACCAGAGTCAAACCAAAGACCCTGCTTCCTCAGTGACAACATGAGTGTGAATGTTGTGTTGTGTTTTTTTAACTGTATTTATCACTTTGGAGCCATGATCCCAACTATGATGCTGATGAATTGAGACTCATTAATTAGATGTTACAGCAGTTCAAGCAGTTCCCATATTAGTGTCATGTCACATTAAATGAGACGGAGCTTGTTAAACATCTATTTCAGGTTCCCTGGATGTGTTTGTGGAGCTGGGCAACATTTGTATTTGGTTAAATGTTAACACAAAGTTCAGTTGAGGGAATGACATTACTTTTTTTACAACTAGTTCATAAATGAATTAAAAGTTTGAGCTGATGGTGGCGCTAGATGACAAATTAGAGGTTCATCACCGTTATGAGGCTCTATCCTCTGGGAACCATGGACGTTGGGACCGAATTTCACGCTGATCAAATCAACAAGCTGTTGAGCTTTTGAGATATTTTTGCCTGAAGACAAAGTAGTGACAGAAGAAGAAAATGATTATATAAGACTTACACAAGACCACAACATAAGAAATGCATTTTTCATTTGTGGTGCCTCTAAATTTCTGAACATCATGGCTCAGTTGTTCTGTTGTTGTTGTGTGTTTAATAAGTAGAACAACCTCCCGAAGGAGAGCAGAGGTCGTGGGTTCAGTGGGAACAACACAGCCTGTCTCTTTACATTAGCCCAGCGTCGTGAGGCTTCACCAGGACACAGCCTCCGCTCCGTCTGCAGCTTCTATTCCTCCTAGACGAGCTTCTGTCTCACAACCAGACGAGTGCATCTGCAGAATCATTCACAGTTTAAAGGAAAAGTTTAAAGGACCACACACATGAATGGTTTCTATGAAATAACCTAATAATGCTCAGAGGTTTTAGATAAAACTCTGTTTGGTTGAATCAAACTACACAAGGTTGGTGTGAATGCACCTTTAAAACCTAAGGATGCTTGAGTTTTCAGCTTCTTTCACAAACACAGACGGTAGATTTTTATCCAGCTCATCCAAATTATCCAGTTTTAATGGAATATTTACGCTCTTATTTACCTTTACAACTATTCCCCAATAATCCCAACCACTGACGACAGTGGTTTCGACAGGAAAAGCATCACTTGTTCATCACAACTTTAAAGTGACGGTCCAGAGTAACATGAACCCAGGGTCTATTTCACCATGAACACCAGTCAAACTCCTCCAGATATGTTACGTTGGTTGAAGTAATATCCAGTTTAACCGTCTTTTGTTTTCGCAACCAAATAGTTAACAATGAAAGTAAATGGGGCAGTCAGCCAAACGTATCTAAACTGTCATTTTTTAACCACTAATAAAGATCAAAATATCACTTCACTTCAGCAGTAGCATGAATAGGGTCCCTACACATAAACTGAAGTACTGATAACTTAGTAAGTGAACCCAGAGTTTATTAAAAACACTGTTTTACAAGACTTACCCAACGTCTGGTTTTATAACAACTGGTGATGAAGGATGTTCCACATCAGCAGATTCATCATTTCGCTCACTCTTCCCAGAAGTATCGATTGTTGTTCAGTAAAATGGTGAATGTGCTGATAATATGCTAATAATACACATACACTCTCTAAAACATCCTCTGTCACTAATTATTATACGAGTGCTAAAGTACAATCAAACAGTGTAAGTATGAGAATACAGGAAATTACTGAAGCAACCAACTGGATTTGTTTTCAGAAAAGGTTCATTTTTCTTATTTCCAGTCATGACACGTCGTCATCTGGTTGAATGTTTTTTAAGATGATATTTTAAATACCTGAAGTCCTGTTACTGACAGATGAAGTCCAGTGATACTCACCAACTCTCTGAGCAGGATTGAGCTACTTTGCATTTTAACTGCAGTTTTCAACAACATCCTCATTTTGGCACATTAACATTAATTTTAACTGGTGTTATTTCTTAGATTTGACTTACAACAACGGTTTCCACCTCATCCATCGCTGTTGCCATGTTTTTCTCCTTTAGTTGAAGCATTAAGTGACCTAGCTCATTATCAATCACACCTACGAAGCTGAGGTTGGTCGACCGTCTCCAGGCTGGAACCAGCGGCATTAATAAGCACCAGAGGACATCAGATCCTGTCTGAATATCTGAACAACCCGGAGACGTGGTTTACCTGGAGGTCGAATAGACACATTAGACTGTGTTATCTGTTATATTTGACTTGATTTGACAATATGAAAAAGGTCAAGTTTCATTTCTTTTCATACTTCCAAGGTCTGGTTCAGGGGAACAGATGTCCCATAGTGGGATCATTAACATTCTCCTTTCATCTCGTCTTTATTTCCCTGTAGCTACGACTGTTGTTTTCACTAAATTACTTTGAGATGTTGGGAGACACAACAGTGTGTGTGTGTGTGTGTGTGTCGGGTTGTTTTGATCCCAGATTAGTGAGTACTTCGAGCTGCTTCAGGTGGGTAACACATATTTCCTGTCCCTTTTATCTGTATTTTGTTGTTTTCCTGAGATTATTATTGTATCTGATCATAATCAGAGAAAACCAATGAATTGTTAATGAGGTTTGGACTTACCCAACGTGTTGTTTTCGTAACAACTGGTGATGAAGGATGTTCCACATCAGCACATTCATCATTTTCCCGAACAGGCCGATGCTTCTGTGTAGAGCCAGTAAAATGATGAATCTGCTGATGTGGAACAACCTTCATCACCAGTTGTTATAAAACCAGACGTTGGGTAAGTCTTGTAAAACAGTGTTTTTAATAAACTCTGGTTCACTTACTAAGTTATCAGTACTTCAGTTTATGTGTAGGGACCCTATTCATGCTACTGCTGAAGTGAAGTGATATTTTGATCTTTATTAGTGGTTAAAAAATGACAATTTAGATACGTTTGGCTGACTGCCCCATTTACTTTCATTGTTAACTATTTGGTTGCGAAAACAAAAGACGGTTAAACTGGATATTACTTCAACCAACGTAACATATCTGGAGGAGTTTGACTGGTGTTCATGGTGAAATAGACCCTGGGTTCATGTTACTCTGGACCGTCACTTTAAAGTTGTGATGAACAAGTGATGCTTTTCCTGTCGAAACCACATATCAAGGACGGACATGACAGAGAGAAAGCAGTCTGTCGTCAGTGGTTGGGATTATTGGGGAATAGTTGTAAAGGTAAATAAGAGCGTAAATATTCCATTAAAACTGGATAATTTGGATGAGCTGGATAAAAATCTACTGTCTGTGTTTGTGAAAGAAGCTGAAAACTCAAGCATCCTTAGGTTTTAAAGGTGCATTCACACCAACCTTGTGTAGTTTGATTCAACCAAACAGAGTTTTATCTAAAACCTCTGAGCATTATTAGGTTATTTCATAGAAACCATTCATGTGTGTGGTCCTTTAAACTTTTCCTTTAAACTGTGAATGATTCTGCAGATGCACTCGTCTGGTTGTGAGACAGAAGCTCGTCTAGGAGGAATAGAAGCTGCAGACGGACGTTAACCAACATAAATTATCTCCTGACTCGTATTCATGGTGAAATAGATGCTGGGTTCATGTTACTCTGAACCGTCACTTTAATTTATATAAACTTATGAAAAGGATGTTTCAGGATGTCAATAACAAAAGATCAGATTGAATTAAATAGATTGACAACTTTACAAAAATTGTGTATTGATAGATAGATAAAACACTTCTCAAAAAAAAATACAAAAAAAAAAAAAAAACAAAAAAGAGCATAAAAAAAAAACAAAAGGGCAGAGAAACTGAAATGTGCAGGAAGTAAGTGATGCGATCTAATGATTTAAAGATGCTACTTATGCATGTATGTAAAAACACTGTGAATGGCACAAAAAAAAAAAAAAAAGCCTGAGGAAGAAGTACATGACTAAAGACGGGAACAAAGCAACCGTCACTCACTCCTCTGCTCCTACACTTCACTCTTAAACTGTGTTTGAATATGTCATAGCTGTGTGTGTTAAGCTTGTGCTAGCAGTTTGAATAGCTCAGCGGGTGTCTTTGCATTTTCAGTGTGGTGCCGTGGAGGGTTTACAGAGCTCAGTGTGCAGCGCAGCAGGAAGCCTCATCTGGATCTGCTGTAAGAAGACACTGATGTTTGGCTTTAATAACAGCATCAGGGAGTGTTTTCACCGCTCAGCTTTTAATATTTTATTACTTCACCCAAGGTAAATGGTCAGGTTACAGCCATGAAAACATTTTATCACTTATAACAAGTCTTTTCAGTCCACATTGACATTTCTGATGCTCATTCTTTCACCAACTAAATAATCAAAACGTAGATCGACAAGTTTCGGCCTCCAACACTGCATCTGTTGTCTGTCACAGATATTTTTCACTGGACCTTTTTACCAAGAGAGAATGATAAAGCATATTCTTCTTATTGTCAGAAGTTGCAGGACTGAAACATTGAGACTGACGTCAGAGAAAAGTTTGGAGCTTATTCTTTTTGTTTTATGAAAAACTTGAAGAGGAAGAAGAGACAATGAAACTGGGTTTGAACAAACTTTTTCTCTTAGTAAGCAGCCTGTTTTCTTTTTGTTGATAAGAATGTTTGGATTCAGGATTTTCTTATCGCCTCCTGTCCCCACAGACGCCCAGTGACGTCTTTATCTTCCTCCAGGTCCTTCCTAAGCCCCGTCCCGGACCAAATCCCCTCTCAGGCCTCCAGCTCCAGGCGGAGCAGCCACCAGACCAGAGACTGATGGGGCTGGTCGGTTTTACTGACAAATACAAAAGTATGTCACTACTTTGTGGCCGTTGTTGGATAGAGGAAGGATGCAGATGTTGAAATTCTTAGATTTTATAAAAAGATCAATAATTACTGTTTCCAGTCATCTGAACTACAGTTGTTGTTTGCAAATGAGTGAATCTGAGGTGAAACTTTTAAATGCTACAAAAAGGAAAAACAAAAAGAAATAAATGAGAAAAACTCTCAAGTAGAAGAAGAAACATGAACAATGTTAACATGAAACATCATGTAAATTAAACCTCCAACTCAACGTCTAAACGTCTTTTCTAACATGACACTTTAAAATTACTTGTGTGAAAATGATTCAACATTTTGATGTTGAATCAACTTTTCAGTTTCTTAAATTGAAGTTTTATTGACAGAAATATTCCATCTTTACCCATTTAAACTTCAGTCTTCACCAGAAAAACAACTTCAACTTGTTTGTTAAAAAAAGGTACATTGATGGAAACATGTTGTGATGTTGATTAACTATCAAACCAAAACAATGTTTTCACACGATGCAATCAAGACAACGTCGGACCAAACCGAGAAAAATCAGTGAGAATAAAGAAAAAGAAAAGAACCTGAGTTCAGACGTTAAACGTTCTTCACACAGTTCTCAGGGTTGACTGGTTGTTGGATGATTACTTTGGTGAAACAAAACACATCATCATCTTCTAGATAAAGGGTCCAAACGAGGCTATCGCAGGACTGAGAAATTACCCAGCATGCACCAGGATAAGGAGACGGTTGTTAAACGTTAAGCTAACTTAGCGCTAACTGCTAACCAATAATGTCTGTTGATGTTAATGTCAAGCGTTAGCGTTAGCTATCAGTCGCTAGTTGTCACTTTACTAACGTCTCCATTCATCTGATAACAGGATCTTTATTAATGATCAACTAGATCAGTTTTTAATCCATCGACATAAACGAGTCTGTAGACGCCATCTTTGTTTGTTTGTTTGTTGTCATTTGGTCGTCATGGAGACTCGTCTCATCATCTTTACGTAGCAACTAGCGACGACTTGTGATGACGTGTAACAGGAAAGTAGAGGAACGTTTTCAACACTTTGTTTCAAGGGATAAAAAAGAGAAATGTTTGGTTGATTGGAAGTTCAGGTGTGTGAACATGTCGATGTTTAAGGTTTAAAACAAAGTGTTTGTTGGATCATCTAAGAGTGAAGATGAATCTGGAGCTGGAATCAAAAAATGGAGGAGGAGTCTGTAGTCGCTCAAACTAAAAACACATACAAACACAACAAAAACCCCTAAAAACACACAGTGAAGAAATGACTGAGTCATTCAAAAAGGTTTTTAAAAGTATAAACGTTCAGTCGAAGTCGATGCTTTTTGGAGCTGAGAGCCAGAAAATGATGAGCAACTTGTTGTTTTTTTCTTTCAGCCTCCATCAGTTTGATCCGTTAATGGACGCCACACCTGAAACCACCTGGGAGCGCAGGTGTGAAGACCCACAGTGGAAACACATCGTCTCCTGGCTGGATTAATGAGCAGCGTTAAAAATGATTTCACAAAGAGAAAAAAAGAAAGTTTGTGGCTCCCATCCTGGGTTGAACTGTGTGTGTGTGAGCTAATGTGCCAAATGAGGAGGAAAGAGAAAATGTGCCGTTAATAATTCATCCAGAGATAAGAGTGAACGTACAGTATCACATCCGCTGCCTCCTGCCTCAGTCTGTACGGCACCACAATGAATTTTTAATCAACGGCACCAAACAAAGTGTTGTTGTTGTGTGGTCTCACGCTCGGCTCCACCTGGACCGCGACGGTTCGTGATCAGAGCCGTGAAAATCACATCATACGGCATGTGGCGTGTTAAATCTGAATTTCTAATCTGATGTAAATCCCAGCCCCTCAACGTTTCCACGCTACTCGCTCGGATTTGTCACGTCTCCGGCGACTCTGGTGGTCGACTTTCAGTCTGAACCAAGTCTCCGACCGGGACTGAGACGTGCTGCATGAACAGATGTGACACTACTTTTTTTTCAAAGCCATCGGTTCATATTTGTCCTGATCGTCCTGGAAATATGTTCCCGCCTCCTTTAATTACTGTGAAAACATAAAACCTTCTCAACGACGTTATTATAAATTCATCCATATATTCTATGCAACCCCCGGCTGGTGCATCATGAGGACCACTCAGGAAATTCACTGTGATGCCAAGACAGAGACGAGAAAATTGACATTGTTATAGACCAGAACCAGCAGTCATTTAGCATAAAGACTGGTGCTTTATCTCAGATCAGATTCTTAAAAATGAATGGACGTAACCAAGATGGAGACCACTGAGAACAGCCTCCATCGTCGTCTTAAAACAGACAGATAATTGACTATCTACCTCAGGTTATTTCATGAAAAGAATGACACAGCTGTAATGATCACAGTTGGTCTTGCATGTGACATGAAATGATGTAACCACTGATGCTGACATTGGGCCGTCCTTTTCTTGTTTCTGAGATTTAAAAAAAAATCAGTGCTTTCTCATCTTTAGCTAACGTCGCCGAGATGGTGACTATCAACGGCCTGTACAGCCTCACCGCTGCCTGACTAGTTAGTACCTCCGTTTATTTTATGAAACGAACAACACGACTGTGATGATCACATGAAAATGGACGTTTTAGTCTCTCGCATGTCTAATGAAATCATGTCAACACCGGTGCCATCGTTGTTTTTGGACGCGGTGACTCATCTTTAACTAACGTAGCTGAGATGATGATTTGAACTAAACAAAAAAACAAAACACAGCAGTTTAGTTGATCCAGAAACTCAAATAGACCATTTCCACCAGCATCTACTTGACTTGACTCAATTTGACTTGACTTGACGTGAACAGACGCCGGCCACTGATTGGTCAGAGGGAGTGTCTTCACAAGCTGCCACCAGACGCCAGTTGAGTTGAGAGAGCGTCAACAAAATAATCAAGCTCCATTTTTGAACAGGACAAGAGTGATAGCCATCGTCGTAGCTACCTGGTTGTAAGCTAACCCAGCAACAAGTACAGCATCTCCTCCATGTCCATTAATGTTTACTGATGTTTTAGTGTCGTGACGTCGCAGCAGTTTGACTCCACTCACCACATTCACGTGGAGGAGGAACCAAACTGTGATGGAAAACAACGTGTCTGCTACCAGACTGAGTAGAGTCCAGTAGAGTCCAGTAGAGTCCAGTAGAGTAGAAACACAACATGGAGGAGAAGAGACAAATATAACAGCAACACTTCATCATTTTGTGGAGTTTTGTTGCTGATTTTGTGATGCATCAACATCAAAAGTATTTAATTTGAGTTAAATTGGCCTAACGAGGTTGAAATGCATCATAACTGTTAATAATTATGTCTGTGTGTTCTCCAAACACTGCAGAAAGACTTTTAAGGAATATGTAATTTAAAGTTTGCATGTTTGTCTCCAAGTGTGACGGCTCTGTGAGGCGTTAATGTCTGAATTAGATGTGATGAATAATAACAAGTAGATCTAATTTTCCGGGTGTCAGTTATAGGAGGAGCACCGCTGTTCTGTGCTGTCGTGAAAAAAAAAAATCTGCGTTGAAGCTTGAAGGCGACACACTGAGACTCAGACGACCCAAGCAACGGCGTCTCTTCTTTGAAAAATTCCCAAACGTCTCTTTACCACTGATTAACGAGGCTGTGATCGGCGGACGCTTTGACGTCGGCCGGCTGTTTGGTTTCTAATTGGCTGAGGAAACGCGTCCGTGTCCGGTCGTCGGCCTCAAGTTGCTCTGGGACTTGGTCGTAGTCTGGTCTTTGATGTTTCTGCCTCTGGGACGTAATTAGTTCCACCGTGAGACCAGAAGGTCGACATCTTTATTATATGAGAAACGAACCAGAAATACTGATAACGACGTGTGAGATTAAATGTGCTGAAGAATTAAAGATTTAATTTAAAAAGCTGATGAAATCTGTGTGTTTTTAATTAATTAGTAGAACTATGGAGTTTTGTGTTTTTTTTTTTAAACCACATAAAAAGTCAAGAAAGATCGTAAATGTGAAGCCAAGACGCCTGTATCGCCCCCTGGTGGCCGGCTGCAGTCAGGATCATAAACCCCAACATTGATGATTGACCCTACACATCACTAGTCAGTTCAGGATTTTAGTGACGGTCCAACTTGACTTATAGATCAATTATATCTGTGACTGATGATGTAACAAACAGTTTGGAGACAATCTGATGAACTTTGTCCAGTTGTTTGAGTGCAAAAGGTTTAAAAACAACATAAAAATAGTGATGAAATAGTGAAGACCAACCACTTCTAACTCTAAAATAGACCCAATAAACATTTAATCACAAGCTGGTAATGATGAACAAATTCAACAACAAAGCGTTTTGAATTGACTAAAATAGTTACTAAAATAAAATAATCTAGAAAATAATTACACAAAATAAACACAGCAGACCTGTGGGGTTGTTGAAGAGAAATAACAACCTGAATCTTAGAAATCTGAGGCTTTTCAACAGATACGACTCTAAAAACCCAACGACAACCAGAGTCATCGAGCGTCCTTCACTGACGCCATGTTTGTTTCTGTCCTCGATGGTTTCACTTTAACCAGCGGTCTGTGGCATCAGGCATGTTCACCCTGGAGGAGAAGGTCCGGAGAACATGTCACTCGAGGGAACAAAAGTTAGACGAGGAAAGTTTGATCGTATCAGTTTCAGGGGCGGAGACGTCAGCGTGTCTGAGACGGAACAATGAGTCACATCAGAGGGAGGAAAGACTGTGACAGAGATAAATGTCAGACGGCAAAAAAGAAAAAAAAGAAAGAAAAGGTGGTGACGGTGGTGATGAGTGTTTACAGACGGATGATAGAAAAATGTCCAGTAAAGAAGAAAAATAGAAACGAGAGAGAGAGAGAGAGAGAGAGACAGAAGACGAGTCAGAGACGATGACGACGAATAACAGAAACACAGAAAGAGCCTGAAGCAGGACTATTTTAATCTGCACTGTCTCATGTCGTCGTCTGTCAAAGACTCACGATTCCTACTCAACTGTACTTTTATATCTCAGAGGACGTGAGGCTCGTTCTGACCTGAACCATCTGACCGGCCTCTGAAGACGTGAAACGTCTTAACTGAAAAAATGATCCAGTTTTTAGAAAACACAAGAAAATGTTCTTAGTTTTACACAATTATCCAGCATGAAGAGAATAAATTTGATTTAAAAATACTCACATAAACATACACATACATTCACATTTACTAGAAAAGAAGTTTCTACTTTTATATGAAAATAATTAACCTGAAACAACTGAAGTCCAATGGATAATAAAGCACAGATGGAGTGTGAGAAGAAGAACTGAGTCACAACAACAACAACAACACAAACCAGCTGATGATCAGTGACTTCACTTGTTAATGTTGATTATGATAAAACGCCATGAGTGTCGTCTCTGTGGGTTTTTTTTAACTTTAAACTCAGAAATACAGTTGAACTTTTCAACTCGTCCACCGAGACAGAACGAGGAGACGTGGATGGAGGAGGTGGGGGAGGAAAGTGTTAAACATAAAAGATCTGAGGAGCAAAAAGAAAATGAGCAAATGATGTAACAGTTCAGGGTCGTTTCCACGGGAAGTGAGTGAGAAGAGAAAGAAACAGTTTTCTCTTCATTTCTGACGGCGTTTACTTCAACCATCCGTCTGTTCATGTGCTGTGTTTGGTTTCCTGGTCATTTGTCATCGTTCCAGATATCAGCCCTCTGTTCATCTGTCTTCTATCATCGCTTCATTCATCTGTAACACGAGGATGCATCTGTCCACCCATTCATCCATTCATCGTCAGAGATTTCATTAACTGTATTTTTTGTTCTGTTCATCTTTAGAATTTACTTTATATGATCGTCATCACCGTCAATCAAGTTTATTTAGATATAATAGAAAATAGAAAGATTTATTAGAAATGATCTTTAAACATTGATCTCAAGGTTCTTTACAATATTATAGAAGATGAAAACACGACGGTTCCAACAGTGAACGGCAGCTGGTGACAATGTTCCATCTGTCCAACAAACTAAACATCTGTCCAACAAACTAAACATCTGTCCAATCATTTAAACATCTGTCCAACAAACTAAACATCTGTCCAATCATTTAAACAGCTGTCCAATTATCTAAACATCTGTCCAGCAAACTAAACATCTGTCCAACAAACTAAACATCTGTCCAACAAACTAAACATCTGTCCAACAAACTAAACATCTGTCCAACAAACTAAACATCTGTCCAACAAACTAAACATCTGTCCAACAAACTAAACATCTGTCCAATCATTTAAACATCTGTCCAATTATCTAAACATCTGTCCAACAAACTAAACATCTGTCCAACAAACTAAACATCTGTCCAATCATTTAAACATCTGTCCAATTATCTAAACATCTGTCCAACAAATTAAACATCTGTCCAACAAACTAAACATCTGTCCAATTATCTAAACATCTGTCCAACAAACTAAACATCTGTCCAACAAACTAAACATTTGTCTAACAAACTAAACATCTGTCCAACCATCATGTGTCATGTTTATCGTGTCCTTTCCCATGTGTGTCTGTCATCCATTCATCTTATTCAATAATCATCATTTTGGCTCCGTCCATCAATCGTCTGTCTATTCACTCATCATTTATCATTCACCCATTAATAATCATCTGTTCACTCAACAACTTGTCAGTCTGTGTGTTATTTATGAATCCATCCTCCACCCGGTATTTATAAGCTTTAATAATTCATCTGTCTATCTAACGATCCGTCTGCTCATTTCTCCATTAATCTAAACATTAACATCATCAGCCGTCAATCATCTGTTGTGTAGGTGAACGAGTCCATTGATCTTGTGACTTCTCATTAATTCTGACGTCACTTTAACTTCATTCATCATCTTTTCCTCCATCTTCTCTCAGTTTAATTTGTTGGACACTGTTCCCATCAGCTTCTGCATTTATTCATTTGTTTATCAGCATATTTCATCAGCTGTCGTCGTTCCTCTGATCAGAAACTCAATACGTCAGGATCTCATGTTTTTACAACACAAGTGTTGTTTGTTCTATGGCTTCTCTCTCTCGTCGCTGACAGGAGCTCAATAATGAACATGTGCGGCTGCTGGACGAGGCTGGAGGCTTTTAAGCGTCATCTCTGAAACGCCCACTGATGTTGACAAGCCATTAAGTTCAGGAAATTGATTTCCAGATTGAAAATCCATGCGGGTTGTGAAAAGCTGGCAACCGACTGTGGTGACCTTTCAGAGTCCTGACCGCTGAGGTCGCCACAACTTATTATTTATAGATCGATGGAAACACACAAAAAGATAACAGCTCTGGTCCAGTGTGTTTGACATAACTAGTGATCAATCAGAAACCATCCACCCACCTCCCAGAATACATTTCACCTCAGCGCCAGGACAAACACAGGATGTTACTGCTCGTACGACAGTGAAAATCCAGGACGTGACACAAATGGGTTGAATCCTCTGAGGTTTCATTCACTGCTTCTCTGTGTTTTGTTTTAATTTGTGCTCATAAACATAAACCTGTAATCAGTCAGCAGGTTTCCCTCCTGAATTCACAGAAAAAAGTCAAACAGTGGTTTTCTTCTTTCTCTTCGCTGGAACACAAACACAGACAGGACTGGGTTGTTTGTTCCAACTGTAACGATGCATAAACACGTCAGTTTTGGTTGTTTGTTTGTTTCTTATCGATGGCTGATTATCAACAGCAGCAACAGACACAGTGAGACGTTCATCATCTTTCATCCAAATGTTGTGTTGTGCTTTTTTCTTTTTGTCCAGTTTAAGTTTCTTACACGGTGTCGGAAGTCGAGGTTCAGTTTAGAGGAAAGCGACGACATCGTGATTTATAAGTTGATCATCTTAAACTGATTCAATAATCAGTAGAAGAGCAGGTGTAAGTAACGTGATCCCAGTGATTCGTCTGTTCTGATACGATCGGTGTGAAAGGACACGACTGTAAGATTCAGGTCAGGAAAAGTTTGGTAGGTTCATTTTTTTTAAAAAAAGGACAGTGTCCGGTTCCCAGTCAATCAATGAATCAATCAGGCTTCAGTACTAAAGGTCAGAGTGAGAAGATTTTAAAAACATCCTGCACAGGAGGAGACTGGAGGAGAGAGAGTGAACGTGACCTGGTGCAACATCTGACAACGTCAGCTCCGTCCAGAAACTTGAGTTAAAAAGTTTAAATCATCAACCTGTAAAAAAAACAGAACAGCAGAAGTTTAAACAGGAGGGAACAAGAGTAGCAAGGTCTTCTCATATGTTTCACTACGTTTTGCTCCTGAAATAAAAAGTCTGAAAACTGAACCTGATTTAATTTGTCCAAAACAAATTACGATGTGTCGTTGAGGGATTTGATCATTTTACTGAAACTTTAATAAAAAAGGTTCATTTTTAATCTTCTTCTCTCCGACCAGATGTTTTTTATCTGGTCGACTGAGTTCAATCATCAGCCAATCAGACGTCAGAGCCACTTTCATCTTACGACCTGACGCTTTTTATTCTATTTAGAAACATAAAGTTTGATCAACTCAACAAACATCAAACAGGTGTTGTGATTCTCTTCACGTCATCACCTCAGTCAAATACAAATACAGCGTCGTTCAGACGTCGACTGATGAAATAAAGACTGTGGAGGATTCAGGTCCAGGACTAGAATAACTTCTCAATCCAAAACTGTATTTTCAGGTGTTTATTTACCAACACGGATGAATGATTCAAGTAGCTGGTTTGTCAAACTCTTCACATTTTATGAGATATGAAGGACACAACAACAACGACAACCACAACAACAACCACAACAACGACCACAACAACAACAACAACAACAACAACAACGACAACAACAACAACAACAACCACAACAACAACAACAACAATGACCACAACAACAACAACAACAACAACAACAACCACAACAACGACAACAACAACAACAACAACAACAACAACAACAACAACAACAACAACAACAACAACGAACAACAACAACCACACAACAACAACAACAACAACAACAACCACAACAACAACAACAACAACAACAACAACAACCACAACAACAACAACAACGACAACAACAACAACAACAACAACAACAACAACACAACAACACAACAACAACAACAACAACAACAACAACAACAACAACAACAACAACAACGACCACAACAACAACAACAACGACAACAACAACAACAACGACAACAACAACAACAACAACAACAACAACAACAACAACAACAACAACAACAACAACAACAACAACAACAACAACAACAACAACCAAACGTTGACATGTGGACGAAGCCTGAAAGTCAAGAAAAAATGATTAAAGAGATGATGAATATATTTGTTAGTTCAATTAATGGTAAAATAAACTCATGTTAAAAACAAACCTCCAAACATTTAAAGAAATGTTGAAGAACCATTTCCTCTTCCCTGTGTGTGTGTGTGTGTGTGTGTGTGTGTGTGTGTGTGTGTGTGTGTGAAGTTATTAAAAAGAAAAGCAGCACTGAGTCTGAGCAGTGATTCATCTTTAGTCACACGTCGACACAGAGACTCGGGGATAATTGTGGCGTCACCTGACACCGCCGGACACAGAAAGCAGCGGTCGACTCTAACGACTTTCCTCCTTGAGAACGTGTGGATGACGAGTAATGAGCGGATAAATTAGGGGGCGTTCAAGAGACAGCGACTGAGCACGATGAAAGGACGGTGGGTTGAACAGAGATGTGAGAGAAAATGTATAAATGTTCCTGAGGTGTCAATTTACTTTTATTAACACTGGAATGAAAAATGAAAATATTCTTGCTTGACTGGATGTGGACACACACACAATGAGGCATCTTGTTTGGGAAATAATGGACGATATTTAACGACATGTTCCATTAAAAACAGCACTTGAGGCAAAGGAGTTTTTGCTTGAATGGACAAAAATAAAAGAAGACGAGTCTCACGATCTGTGTGTGGTTTGTGAACGCAGCTTTTAACCAACTGATGTGGATGCGAATGTGACACATGTTCAAAATACTAAATAATGTCTCATAACAAAGGAGGGTGCTCAGTTAACAACAGAAAATACGTCAAAGAGCAACCAGTCCAGTGTCAAGACCAGGAAACAGGACGAGGGTCCAGGTAAAGTCACAATCAGACACGAAGACAAAAGCCTCAAACAAACGACTGCTCACTGATAGTTTGGTGAATCGTCACTGGACAGAACGTTAATTATGGATCTGGACCGTGATCGTCTCCCACCAACATATCAGTCATTGGCAGTAACATATGAAGGTTTGGTTCTGCTGATTTCTGTTTGAGGCTCAAAATAATCTTCTAGTCAACTTCTCAGATGGTGAAATCATTACAGGTCAAATTTGGCCCAATTTTGTCAAAGTTTCAGAAGGTTGTACGGCCTCTATCTGGTTCAAATTAGAGGTGCAAAAGAAAAAAACACAATGACGCCAAAACTCACCCAAAACATTGACATAACTGCCCCAAAATGAGTCCAACATCCACCACAGTCAAGACAAATGTCTTCATCTTGTTGACCTTTACTTTTTAAGTAGTGTGTTAAACCATAACTATGACATAGTCAAACCAAAGAGCTTCACCTGTTTCCTCTGAGACTGAATGAATCCAACAGTCGCTGATATCTGAGACGACAGAGCAGCAACAAGACGACCAGGTCAGATGTGATTTTTCAAACTTAGTGCTGAAGTTGAACTGGACGAGATGTAAAGTTAAGTTGTTGAATCTTCACATAAACTTTCTGTGAAACAGCAAATCAGTGTTTAGATTTAGAAGGTGTCTCCTGCTTCTGATTTATTCAAAATAAAACATGAAATATGTTTAGTTTTCTTTGGGTTTCATCTCCACTGGGAGATGAAAACCTTCAGTGTTGATAGAGTCTGACTGTAAAGGGATTTAATGAAATATTGATTTCCATATAAAGAGCAAGGGACATTTTTGGCACAAGGTGACTGATGTGGTGTTGTTGTTGGTTTTATGTTTGTGTTTCATCGATGCTAAATAACTCTGGTTTTTACCATTAAAACTAAAGTTGAGAAAAGAATCAGTGAAGAAAAGTCTTTCCCATAAACCTGAAAGAAACTGGTTTTCTTTTTTTTTCATTGTTTTCTTTCAGTCTTTGGTATTCGGGGAAATAAAACAATAAAAGTTCCTGTGACGTCGGGAGGTTTTTTTAATTTTGATCCACAGTTTCTCTGACGCCCAAACAACCTGAGATCAACGCATAGAGACGTTTGCGGAGGTCACATTCCTCCGCCTGCTGAGGATTTCTAAAGCCAGTAATTTTGTTGTTTTTCTGTTTTTTGGCAGCCGACGAGTCAACCCTTCATGCTGAGCTGCCTCATAATGGACATCAGGCATTTTTATTTTTCTTCTAATCCAAAAACACCCACTATTGAACTGCTGTCCTCTGCCAACGCGTTTGATCCCTGAACCACCACCACTGACATTTTCATCATCATTATTATTATTTTATCAGTGTGAACCGTTTTCTGTCCTGGAAAGAGCCTTGAAGAAAGAAATGAAAATTAAAAGAAGAAAAAGCTTTTGGGAATTTTTGTTTAATGAGTTAAAACTAAGTTATATATTTATTTAGAGGAAATGATGTCTAATCTTTATGGACAGGACCTCTAGACACAGCCAAGCCTCAGAATCACATCTCTGCTTTGTGCAGATGTTGTGGTTCTGTTGCACCATCGAGCACAGTGTCTGCAGTAATGCATGCTCTGCTCAGTGGTGGTGAAGAGGCCGTAAGACGAGGCTCTCAATTTACTGGTCCATGTATGTTCTGACCCTCACATACGGTCACGAGCTGTGGGTAGTGACCGAAAGAACAAGATCACAGATACAAGCGACTGAAATGAGTTTCCTCTATAGGGTGAAGAGAAAGGATGAAGCTCTCAGACATTCAGGAGGGACTTGGAGTAGAGCTGCTGCTCCTCCACGTCGAGAGGGGTCAGTGGAGGTGGCTATGCCCCCTGGACGCCTCCTGAGGGAGTTGTCCTGGACATGCCCATGCGGGAGGAGGCCCCGGGAGAGACCCAGGACGTGTTGGAGAGACTATGACTTGAGGCTGGCCTGGGAACGTTTTGGGGTCTCCCTGGAGGAGTTAGTGGAAGTGGTTGGGGGGAGGAGGGTCTGGGCCTCCCTCCTGAAGCTGCTGCTGACTTGGACCTTCCAGATAAGAGGGAGAAAAACGACGAGAGATGAGAAATGATGTCTTATAATCAGTTAATTGTACAGGAGTCAGAGTGAATCTTGTAACGACTGCAGAGACAAAGAGTCGTGTCTTTTCAGTGACGGCGTTGTCAGAAAAGGAGGTTAAAAGTAAATGAGAGTGATGCCACTGACGATAAAACCTTGTGATTAAATAAACAGCTGAACAAACGGAGGATGACGGGGGCAGAGCAGCTCAAAGAACATGAAGCCTCAAATCACCAACGACCAACCAAACGCCTCCAGCTGCAGCCGCTCTGATTGGATAACACAGATTTGTAGCTTCACAGGAGCTGAAACAACAACACAAGCGAGTGCAGCGTGAGACTCACGACGTAAGAGGATTTAATCTGAGGACAGAAACAAACATGAAACTGTTCTGGTTTTAACAGACGATCGTCTCTAATCTCTGATGTTGACTGAATAAACTACAGGTTCAGGTTTAGTGTTTTAAAAGCAGGACGATGTTCAATATAAATACTCAATTATCAAAAATGTATCAACCGTTGTTTGGCTTGTTTTCTTATTATAAAACAACTGAAGTGTTTAAGTAGCTCATTGATTCTAGATGACGAAGCCTCGACCAGTGGAGGTTTTTCAGATACTTGTTGGCGACTTCAGGGTCGAGCTTCATCACGTTGTATAGATCAGACCTCATCTGGTCTGGAGACGCATCAAGATCCAGGAGGAGCTGGAAACTGTGGCTACTGATATTATAACAACGGTCTGAGGCCAAAAGACGCCAACATGAGACAGTGGTGGAGACAACGAACTACATCGACTCTAATTACTGTCATTAAGTGCAGGTTTGGGTACTTATTATTTAACTGTGTAATTTTATATCACAAAGACAATGACATGTAACGATCAATCGATGTCATTATCACGTGAACTGCACACTCATCTGGTTCCCATGGCAACACATAGATACATTGTTGCAGCCAGGAAGATTATCAATAGGATAAAACAGATCAATGAAGCACAGATGGAGATTGAACTATATGATATGACTAAAACAAGGTTAAAGTTAGTGGATGAGACATTGGCAGCTGAAACAAAACATGATGAACTTGTTGTTAATTTTATTGAGAATTTATAGCATTTGATCTAATTTAACAGAAACAATGAGCGAGAGAAAAGTCTGTTGAAAACGACTGTTGAGAATAAAATAAACATAAAGTTAAAAAGTAACTAAAACTCTGAGCAGCTGTTTAGGAGAAAACTTTAGATTTTTACTTGAGTATATTTTAACACCAGTAGTTGTAGTTGAGTAATATACTATAATATGAATAATATATATATATATATATATATATATATAATATATTGAGTAAGACGATGGTCTGTCCTTGTCCTGAAGCCGGTGAAGTTACCTTCATTTGAGAGACAGTGAAGGAGCCAATCAGTGTCAAGAACTGGCATTTTATAATGAAGTTGTCAGTTAAGACTGAAAACATGACAAATAGGTGAAAAACCACATGTTTAAAATCTCCCACCTTCAAATATCTTTCTGAGAGTTTTTTATGAACATTTTATTGTGTTATTTTATTGTGACCAACCGTTCTCTGTCTCCTTTAAGTCCAGATGTTCAGTATCTTCCCACCACAGGTGAGACCACTGGTTGGCTTTTTGTTTCTGGTACAAAACAACTTCATTGTGATCAGAAACAGTTTGTTTGTGTTTGAGTCTCTGACTTGAAACAGAAACTTCTCTGTGTCCACCACCAGTTCTTCACAGAGGATTAAGGATTATAACCACTAACCAGTCCAGCAGACAGCAGCTTCGGAGGAGTGGGGGGGTGAGGATTTATATTTGATTGGTTCCTCTCTGGAGAAATGATTGAGTGTAATTACAGACAGGAACCAGTCATTTCACTGATGAGAGCGATCATACTCGTGTCATTTGCATAATATTCCTGCACGCTGGTAAATTGGCTGAAAATGTTGACAGATGCAATCAGCGGCGTCGCTCCGCCACTTCACAGATGAGATGAGAATGAAACTGATTCATATGAAAAGATTTGATCAGGACAGTGAGATAAAACTGCACATCTACTCATTTAATACTGGAAACTTGACGGTGGTGTAATGGTGTATGTCTTAAATAGTTCTGAAAAAGAGCCCAATAATTTATACAGTTAACAGAAGCAATAGTTGATGGCGGCCATGTTGGGTTTCCTACAAGACACAAAGTTCATGATGTGTCTCTACAGTTTCATGGTCATTCTGAGTTGAAGACGACGTTGTTTTGTTTTCTCTCGTATTTAATCGACTGGACAAAGAAGTTTTGGTTCTAACGTAATAAATGTGCGACATTCTTCGATCTTCAGGGTTTGGTGCTGGTACGACCGACGTCTGACCGGTCGCTGTTTCTCTTGATGCACCTTCTTGTGGTGTCGCACCGCGGTGAGGTCTGTCTTGTCCTGGGTTTTGAAAGTCTAACTCCTGTTGTTTCAGGTCACTTGTCCCCTCATGTGATCAAGTAGTCTGTGTCTCCCTTTGTCCTGGGCCAGTGTGTTTCTTCTTCTGTTGATCACCTGAGCCACAGTCACAGTGTTGAATTTCTCACAGTGTTTTTACCAGGATCCTCACGACAAGCGACCTTTTGTTTTGTAAGTTTATTAGCACTTAATCGCTATAGTTTAAGTAAAGTTTCATAGCCTCTTTAGTTGTCCTCCTTTGGAGCACCTTCTGTACTGTTTTATTTCTTTGATTTCTTCTCCTCCGTAAGGAGTGCTTTTTGTTATTAGCTTCCTTATCTTAGGAGTGTTTTTCTTCTTTTATTTTATAGTTCCAGTAGTGTGTCTCCAGAGAGCTGCTGCCCTATTCGCATGCACCTCGTGGAGGTGCGTCGTTGAGAGGATCCTTGCCTTGCTCTAGGAAATAAAGCACCTCTGCATCTGAGTCCTGCATTAAGTGCCGGCCTGACATAGTGGAAACAAGTTTTTGCAGTGTCAATTTCCCTAATTTTCCTAATTTAATCAGGTCACATATTGGTGACACTGAAAACGTTTTATCTTTCCATTGGGACCAATATATATGAACCTGGTAGTTGCAGAGTTATTCCTGATTTATGGGTCCGTCTATGTATATATCTAAACCTCTAAACTACCTTGATGTTTTAAGATGCTTCATGTATCAAATCCACAAAGTTGCACTGATGTTGGAGAAACAGTTGACTCAGTCAGTCGCCACTGGAGCGAAAAATGAAGTGAAAGAAAACTCTGAAGGCCGAGTCGTTCCTGTAGCAGCCGACTTCGCCCGGCGTCAAACAGGTCAAACAATCATCTGCTTCAGAAGTGTTTCACCAGAACTCGTTAGTATTCAACGACTCATCCGAGAGCGCCGGGGCAGCCGCGTGGAAACGAGCCACGCCGCCATCTGTTTCCATCTATCGGCTACAGCAGCAAGAGGACGGTTGTTAAACTTAACGGTCTGTGATGTTTTGTGTACAGTGATACAGCAGAAAATAAAAGAGCAGCAGTGATTAAACTGAGAAAGTCAGACCTGAAGAAAAGCAGCTGACTACTTTACTTTAAGGAAAAACTCTGAAGTGAACGTTTCAGAAACATCGTCGCTGAAGTGGTGAAACTTTATCGTCGACTGGTGGAAACCTGGCAAAAAAAAAAAAATAAAAATATTAGTTTCAGTAAAATGAAACTCCCTCAGGACGTGGACACATACGACCTGAGCAGGCTCCCTCCCCCGCTAATTAATAATCAGCAGGTAGTTTCAGCTTTTTTAATTGGTTAAAGACGTTTTCCAGCTGCGCCAATAACGTCCTCTATTACAAATATAATTGCTTGTTATGCTGAATAATATTTCAAACACCAGGGGAACCAGCCACGTTTCCTCTCACTCACTTCTACTTTCATGTGTCAACGTATTGTTTCTTTTCTCAAGGTTGAATAATCCTGAGATTCTCACATTAGATTCAGATTTATATTCAGTCTCTTTACTGTTTATTACCATTATTATAATAATATTTTTTATTCAAGAACGTCTCCATCTCAAGCTTGACTCCTTCATTTGTCCATTGACAAGTGAAGAGATTCTCCTCGGTGACTCTTGGCTCTGATTGGTTGAGGAGTCACTAGGGAACGTGTGTGTTCATGTTTAATCCCTCAGAGAATAAAACTTAATGAATTTAGTTTGTTGTGTAGAAAGTTTTTGCAGCGAGAGATGTTTTTTTTTTTTTTTTTTATGTAAATGAATTCTGTGCTTAGAATATATAATATATTTAAATGTATAAAGTTGTAAAAAGAAAAGAAAATGTATTTTCTAGAGATGGAGAAAAACTCCTGGAATTAAAAATGTATTTTGTATCTGCAGTTTCTGAATGTTTCCGATTCTTTTTCATTAAAGTGACGGTTCAGAGTCATTTATCACCATGACAACGAGTCAAACTCCTCCAGATATGTTACGTTGGTTGAAGTAATATCCAGTTTGACCGTCTTTTGTTTTCACAACCAAATAGTTAACAATGAAAGTAAATGGGGCAGTCAGCCAAACGTATCTAAACTGTCATTTTTTAACCACTAATAAAGCTCAAAATATCACTTCACTTCAGCAGTAGCATGAATAGGGTCCCTACACATAAACTGAAGTACTGATAACTACAGATTCATAATTGTTCTCTTCACAGACACATCAGCCTGTTGTTCGAGAAAATGATGAATCTGCTGATGTGAAACAACCTTCATCACCAGTCATCACCTGCCCCATTTACTTTCATTGTTAACTATTTGGTTGTGAAAACAAAAGACGGTCAAACTGGATATTACTTCAACCAACGTATCATATCTGGAGGAGTTTGACTGGTATTGATGGTGAAACAGACTCTGGGTTCATGTTGCTCTGAACCGTCACTAATCAATAATTTTAATTATTTTTTTTCTTTTTAGTTGATGATTATTGGAATATTTTCTCCATGAACTCAAAATAAACCTTTATCTTTTAAATTGACATGCTAAAATAAGTATGTTACCTCGATTAATGTTAAAGAAAATCAGTTCTGTTTTTCAACCTTTGATTTATGGTCTCGTCATGTAAATTATTAAGAGACAAAAAAAATCCTCTGTAGTAAATTCACCAGAGTGAGAACAGTCACGACTAGATGGTGCAGTTTAATAAAACAAGGTGATTAAAGGTTGAAATCATTAATACAACATTTGACTTCATAAAACACTAATTGAACTTCAGATCTTTTATGTTATTAAACTAAAAACCACATATTCAAACTCATTGACATAAATCACATTATTTGTTTTATAAATTAACCAAATAGCTGCTAACGCTAAAGTTAGCTGTGTTTTGTTGTTACAGAGGATTAAAGTCAAAATTGAATCATTTGAATTATTTGATTTCTTCTTGTTTGATTAGAAACAAAGCAGTTTTTAATAAATCATCACAGCAGATGTGTTAATGACTTGTTTACTGATGTAGGACTGATTCACTGCAGCTGGAGGTGACGTGTTCACACTCTTGGTCCTTCCAGGTTTAAATGAGGGAAGTTTTTCTTCATTTCTCCAAAACTCAACAACTGAACTAAACAGCTGATCCAGATGATTCGGCCTCAGTCGGTCGCTGGTTCCTGACGTCATCACTGACATGTTCAACTTTCACTTTCACATCCAACTGGTGATTTAGTCAAATGAGTGTCTGGTGTTTTCATGAGTCATAACCGCATCCGTGTGTTTGTCGCAGCTCATTTCCAGTCGTGAGTCTGTTGAACAGATTCAGTTCACACTCTGCTCTGTTCTGTGGATACTCCATTTTTCACTGCGTTTGTGTGTGTGCGGTGACAAATTATTGATGTTTTCTTCGCTGCCTCAGTGTGCGACTGACTGACAAGTTTCACACTGAGCCGAGCCCGAGGGGACAGTCGTTAGGCCCCGAGTCTGACAGACTCAACCCGGCAGAAAAACAGCTCGCCTGAGGAAAGTGACTGAACTGAGTACAGTGGGAGGAGGGGGAGTCGCTGCTGCTACAGTCATCGTATCCACAAAACCACTGGGACCAAAGAGACAGGATGGTGACTGCTGAGTGTGTTTGTTTCAAAAAACAATGGAACCATGAAACAATAAACACCATTCTGACCAGTCCAGAGTCATTTATCACCATCAATACCAGTCAATATGTTACGTTGGTTGAAGTAATATTCACAACCAAATAGTTAACAATGAAAGTAAATGGGGCAGTCAGCCAAACGTATCTAAACTGTCATTTTTTAACCACTAATAAAGCTCAAAATATCACTTCACTTCAGCAGTAGCATGAATAGGGTCCCTACACATAAACTGAAGTACTGATAACTTAGTAAGTGAACCCAGAGTTTATTAAAAACACTGTTTTACAAGACTTACCCAACGTCTGGTTTTATAACAACTGGTGATGAAGGATGTTCCACATCAGCAGATTCATCATTTTTCTTTAAGTTCAGCAGACGTGAAAGCGAGATGAGGCTGCAGAGACGTGGAGGTCACATGGTTCAATCACACAGGTTCCTCTTCAACAGCGTTTGACAGCAGCAGCATCCGTCCATGCGTCGCCGCGGGAGACGGGCGGTTACACGTTCCAGGCTGGTTGACAACAGGCGGCAGCTGGAGGCTGATTCAGTCACAGCTGCAGAGACGTGTTGGAGTCAGACGTCGCTGGTTCAGACTCCGTCCTCCATTTACTCTCATTTCAACCACGACGTGACCTGAATGTGACGCAGCGTCGAATCAATCACTTCTCCTTTCTGCTGCGACAGGTTGGTTTTTAAACTCTAGAAGAAGAAAGAAAGAGCAGCAGAGCATCGTTTAGTCGTTGTTGTTTGTCATTTGGGTTCAGTGGCAGCTGTTGTTCATCACCTCAGACAAAACTAAACTCATCTGTTTGTTTCTTCGACTCGCTGTTTCCTCTCATGATGATAGTTTCAGGTGATAAATGACGACAGATGCTGAGTTTTCGTCTAATCTTTTCTGTTTCTGGCCACTCGGTGGCAGCACATGACGTCGACGTGTCAGTTTTAACGTTTGTTTGTCGACACGTTGATGTTGTTGTTTGAACAGATTTTACCATAAACGTCATGTTATTTCAACACGTTCTTGTATTTGTAGCTGATTTGTTACATCTCGTTCTCGCGGTACGGACGGAGCTGGGACCTTCAGACGTTCGACTTTGACTCCATCAGGTTGTTTTTCTGGTCGATGTATCAGGAGACATGTTTATTAGTGTTGGAACCAGATTTATTCACAGCTGACAGACTTCATCCTGCTGCCGTCCAAACACCTCACATCATATTTATTATCTGCTAACGTGTTTTACTTCCTCTGACCGACCAGACGAACCCAGAGAGACGGAGACGTCACAGCTTCACTTCAGATCAGGACGATTCAAACTTGTTTCCAAACTGTTGTTTTTCATGATAAATTGTAACAAAGACTCAGAGTTGACGGTCGATCAGCGTCATTCAACTCGTCGTAGACTCTGGTTGATGTTTTTATATCGTTGATATTTTTCTCTGATGTCGAGTCGTCGATGATTTAATCTGATGATTGATCCTGAACGTTGATCATAAAAAGGTAAAAGCAGGAGGTCGTTGTTGCTGTGAAACTCTTCAGGCTTCAAACCAGATTTAAAGGTTTGTAGAAACAATTACAAAGAAATTTACAGACAAAATCAAGAGAAATAAACAGTTCGTGTTTTGTTCCAACATCAGATAAATAAGTAGAATAATTTGACAAATCGAGGTTTCACTTGATTGGTTCGTTGTGATTAAACAAGGAAGAGACGATGGAGAGTTTGAGAAAAGAACTTCTCTTTCTTCTTCTTCTTTAGAAGAATTGAAGTACTTCTTCTTTTGTCTTTGTTCGACCTGTGACTCCAGAGAGAAACCGTCGCCGTGACCCTGAGTGATTAGAGGAAACATAAAGACACAACCGTCGTCTCTTTTAGTTTTAACGCGTCGACTCTTTTTGTTTCTTATCCGTTTATTGACTTTTTGTCTCTGAAACTCTTTCGTTTGCCAGGTTTTTCTTTTGTTTATGTCTAAACTTCAGGTTTTGGATGCGACTGAGGCTCCGTCGGCCAAACTGATGTTTGTTTTCAGTCATTACGTTGAGTCATTACGCTCAGTAATTATGGAGCAACATCAGACTGGAAACGAAGCCAATATTTCGTTGTACGTGTTGACCTGTTGATGATGATGATAGTTTTAGAAGAAAGAAGAAGAAATAACTAGAGACTGAAGATATTAGAAGAAATTAAGAAACTGAAATAACAACATGTTTTATAAAACAGAGGTCGTTTAAAAGTCAGAGACATTTTTAAAACTTTGTCACAAACTGTAGAAGACGTTGATCACGTCTTTCATCAGATCATGTGACTGAACCACGACGACAGCCTCCAAACTTTAGAGATTTAAACTAGATTTAACTAGAGATTTAACTAAAAAACTGGTCCAGAGTAACATGAACCCAGAGTCTGTTTCACCATCAATACCAGTCAAACTCCTACAGAGACTCCTCCAGTTTGATCGTCTTTTGTTTTCACAACCAAATAGTTAACAATGAAAGTAAATGGGGCAGTCAGCAAATGGATGGTGACAGAGTGAAACCAGTTTTTAATAAACTCTGGGTTCACTTACTAAGTTATCAGTACAGATATCAGTACAGGTTCAGATCAATAATCACAGTTTATCTTTTGTTATTGATCATCTGGGAATTAACAAAACAAACCACGTTATTGATCATTTGTTCTATCAATTCACCAGATTGATCAACAAACAAACCAGACTGATGAGTTTGTTGTTATAGTGAAGATTTAAAGACACACACACACACACACACACACACACTCAGACTCAGAGAAAGAACGAGTCCAGAGACGAGTTTGTGCTTGACGAGTTTTTGGCTGCAGGTTCAAACCAACATGTTCAGTTACAGTCGATATATTTACACAGAAATGACACAAAGTTTAACGTGACAAAGCAGTTTACATTCATGTTTCAGAAGAAAACGTCCAGCAGCATCAGTTTGTTTCCTCCTGTTGGTCGTTATAGTAACAACAACGCCAGCTGAAGCTAACGCTAATGCTAACGAACAACGATATCAACTGTTGTTCTTTGTGTTTTAGTTTTTAGACGTGGTATTTTCTTGTAAAACAGTGTTTTTAATAAACTCTGGGTTCACTTACTAAGTTATCAGTACTTCAGTTTATGTGTAGGGACCCTATTCATGCTACTGCTGAAGTGAAGTGATATTTTGAGCTTTATTAGTGGTTAAAAAATGACAGTTTAGATACGTTTGGCTGACTGCCCCATTTACTTTCATTGTTAACTATTTGGTTGTGAAAACAAAAGACGGTCAAACTGGATATTACTTCAACCAACGTAACATATCTGTTGAGGGGAGTTTGACATGTATTGATTGTTATTCGTCACTTTAACATGAACGTAAAGAAAAAGTCTTATGATTTGTTTTTGATGTTTGTTTGTTTGTTGTCACGTCTCTTTGTCAACGCAGCCTTGTTGTTACGACTACAATCAAACCAGTTTTCTCTCCTGAACACACACACACACACACACACACACACACACACACACACACACACACACATAAACAAGCTTTATCACATTCGTCTAAAGTTGTCAAAGTTTCTCCTTTTTTATTTAAAATAAAAACTAAAACATGAACAGAGGCTGTTACATTTATCTGGGAAAAACAATAAACCAGAGAATAATGGAACAGCAGCGTGTCCTTGTCACAGTCATGTAGATGTAGATGGATTTTCTCTCTGAAGACGTCGCGGTTCAAAGGTTTGTAAAGACGACGACAGTTTCAAGGATGAACGACTCAAACACCTCGTCTCTTCTTTCATTTGGACTCAAAAACTCTACTGTTGAACTGCAGCTTTTCATCAAATCAAAGTGATTTTCACACATAAATTATGGAAATAAGAGGTGGAGATAGTGAAGCAGTTGCTGAGGAACATGAGTCTGAATGAGGTCGACCCTGAGAACCAACCACAACAGAAACGTTGGGTCCTTGAGGGAAAGAAGCTAAAGAAACAAGTAGTTTAACAAAGTTTACTGAAGCTGCTGCTTCAAGAAAACGATCACATCCGATCAATATGGTTTGATCAGACCTGATCAGTATAGTTTGATAAAACACTAATGAACCAAGGTTTTTTATTCCTCGTCTGTGTTGAGGTGAAAACTTCACCGTCACGCGTCGTCACAAGTCGTCGCTAGTTGCTACGTAAAGACGATGAGACAAGTCTCCATGACGACCCAATGACAACAAACAAACAAATACTCGTTTATGTCGATGGATTAAAAACTGACAAGATGTTTGTTGAGTTGATCGTTAATAAAGATCCTGTTATCAGATGAATGGAGACGTTAGTAAAGTGACGACTAGCGACTGATAGCTAACGCTAACACTATTGCTAACAAACATTATTCATTATCAGTTAGCGACAAATTAGCTTAACTTTTTTGACAACTGTCATAAATTCATAGACGTCCTGGTTTCACTCTGTCACCATTCTTGTCCTGGTGCATGTTGGGTAATTTCTCATGCTCCGTTGCGTTTGAAGTGCGGTCCTGGAACAGCTTCGTTCATAATGAAGATAATAAAATAGACACACTTTGTACTAACGTGAACGCTCGGCGCTGAGAGGAGCTGAGCGCTTCATGTGGTCACGTGTGTGATGAGAGTTGATCGCTGCAGCGACTTCTCTCAGCTGATGAAGAACGAACGAACTTTGACTTTGTTATGTTTTAAATCAGATAAAATACAACTTGAGGTCCAGACTCGTGGAGGATTTAAACCTTCCAGCTACAGATTAAATAAAGTTTCTCTCTATCAAAGATTTCAAATGTGTGCTGATCTCGTCGAGGCCTCATGACTGAATTAAACTTGTCCGTGCTTTGATGAAGGATTTGATGATTGTCTTTATAATGTCTTGTCTGTCTATTCCCTCAACGTGCTGGTGGGAACTGGTCCCTCATCGTACTGATTAAACCTTAATACGTCCTCGGTGAGTAGACCCGACCCTCTGAGTCGTAACAGTTCACAGTCTAACTGGTTGTAAAGGTCAAAGCTGGAGACTCGTCCCTTGATAACGAACATTATCCCATCAAGTCAAGTCAACTGGGAATAAATGGACTGAAATAGTTTGTTTCTCTGTTTCTGTCCGTCTCCGTCCAGTTTCCTGAACACAGTTTAGCAGCTCGATATCTCTTCTTTTCTTTCACTTTGTGTCTGTAATTTTCTTCCTCTCTTGCCGTCCTGCAGCAGTCGATAACCACGATCCCATTGTGAGGTTTTCATGTTTGTTCTGATATGACGACATAATGATCAGATGTTGTAGCCGTCGTCTCCTCTGTCTTCTTCTTCTTGGACATTTAAAACAAAATGTCTTTGTATTTTTCTGACTCTGTGGTGGTTAAACTGAAACTTACCTCCTGTTCACTCGTCTCCAGACTTCATTTTTACTTCAAATCAAAGTTTCTCAACAACCAGACAACATGGACACAGCTCGACGTGTTTAGCAGCAGCAGAGAAACGACACAGACCAGAGATGTGGACGCAGATTTCTTCTTCTTCTTTGTTCCTCTCTCTGGTCACACTGAGCTACACTGTCCAACACTGCCCCACGGTTTCTGGTGGTGTTACTGCGTCTGATGCTGATACGGATCAGTAAGATCCTGAAAACCACCACATTATTAACGTGATGACGGATGAAAGGCTGCGTCTCCGTATCCTGACTTTAATACTACGAGTCCCACAATGCAACAGTGCAACACAATGGACTGTTAATAGTTTGATGTTTGTATTTTCATCGACGGTCGTTAGTTGTTTTGATTGTAAATGAGAAAGAAAGAAACTGATGTTTCTTTTATTTTGAAGTTTCCTCTGTGTTTTTATTCAGTACAACAGGTCTGAGCTTCAGGAAACTTGTTCTAGATTTAATATGTTAAACGTTTAGTTCTTCGCTTTTCTTCCTAATAATCACTGAACATATTCAGCCTACGACTGGAGGCAGTTTTGTTTCCAGTTTGACACCTGGTCGAGTGATTTAACAGCCTCTAATTCCCACAATGCCTCATGTTAATCAGGTCGCTGCATCGGTGACGACGTCACATTGATACTTTGTGAAACATTTGAGTAGAAGATGAAACTACAGCTGTTCTGTTCTGTCTGAACGATGTAACGTTGTTTCTCCAACGACTGGTTCGTCATCATCAACTGGTTCAGAATCACAAACCTGTAGAAATGTTTCCACGACGACGTCATCACAAGTTACCATAGAAACTAAAACACTAATGAACCGTGAAACATTTCAAGTTCTTACTGACTCATTGTTCCTCCGAAACAGGAAGTGGACATCACAGCCAGCTAGTTAGCTATAGCAGAGCTGGCTGTGATGTCCACTTCCACTTTCTATTTCTATCACTTCTGCTGAAGTTAGTTAGCATGCTAAGCAGCTAGCCCAGCTAAGGAAAAGAAAACGTAACGTGATCCATTAAATGCTAAACGTGGAGACAACAGTCGCTAACTGGCTCCAACACACCAGACTGTGACCTGAAGGTCGTCTCCACCAGGACGAGCGTTTCGCTGATCTAACATCCGGCGTCGTGCCTCAACGCTCCCGCCTCTAATTCCTCTCTCCGTTGTTCCGTGGAGATGCGCCGGCAGCGGGACACGTTCAGGTTTGATCAGGGTTATTGTCTCACAGCGGGAGGTGAAGGAGGCGTACGAGGAGCAGCAGAGCGCTGGTGGATGAGTCACCCGCTGACTCATCCCGTCGTTCAGGTTTTATTAAGGTGAAGAGTGAGTGTTCACGCCGCAGACCTGTTCATCCTCTTCATCCTGACTCCACAGATCACACGCTGCAGGTCTGACGCTGCGTCTCCAACCGTTTCATTCACAGTTTCACTTCGACCTTCACACACGTGGACGACGTCCTGCCGAGTTAAACCCTGCGCCGCTGATCTGAGGCCAGTCTGGAGCGTCACCATTTCTGTCTTTTATCCAAAATATTTACTGTTTATCTAAAAACACACAACAAGTTATAAAAACTCCAACATAAAGTGACGGTTAGAGGTTAAACAACGACGTTGGGTAAGTCTTGTAAAACAGTGTTTTTAATAAACTCTGGGTTCACTTACTAAGTTATCAGTACTTCAGTTTATGTGTAGGGACCCTATTCATGCTACTGCTGAAGTGAAGTGATATTTTGAGCTTTATTAGTGGTTAAAAAATGACAATTTAGATACGTTTGGCTGACTGCCCCATTTACTTTCATTGTTAACTATTTGGTTGTAAAAACAAAAGACATTAAACTGGATATTACTTCAACCAACGTAACATATCTGGAGGAGTTTTATTAGTTGAATAATATTCATATCGCTACAGATTTTATATGGATTTATCTGGTAAAATTACTTCTTGGTTTTTAAGTTTTGGTGTCAAGTGTAGAAATTTAAAAACTTTAAGTTCATATGAAGTTATAATATGATTTTTATACAACAAAGTAGCAAATATATGTGTTTTTATAAAATTGAACCGATAAACAACAAACCTGGACGTTTTTAATTTCCTTATTAACATAAATTGTGTCTTTGCAGAAGAGAAGTGAGCGTTTGTTTAAATGATTGAAGACGTGACCTGTGAACGTCCGTATTTTCTTCTCTAATCGATCTAATCGATCAGCATCGGCTCGTTTCCTGGTTGTAATGATTCATTAACCGTGTCGTCGTTTCAGTCGTTGTTTATTGTTTCACATGGACAGAAACTAAACGAGCAGCTGCAGCCGCCAGACGGCGTCCGACACGGTGATGGATGTTAACGAGGTGAAGAGGAAACGTTCAGTGGAGGATGTTGATGATGAAGAACCATCGGACACGATCACCTGCTGAGAAACAAACACGACGATTCAAAGCGTCGGACTCATTATTCTATTGTGTTAAATTGAAACAAAGCAAAGTTAAATGAATTCTTTGGGTTTCAGACAGAAATAAATCTGCTGACTTTGTGTTTGTTGGATAATAAACTGCTTCACATAAACATTTAAAGCTTCTCGGCTGCTGTTGGAGCGTGAAACTAATTAGGTTTGAAGTGGAACATCGACTGAGTTAATTAACAAACACAGATTAAAATAAAAATAACTGTCGATCGTTGCTGGAGAAACATAAACAGTTAATTTACTAATGTTTTCACATTTAATATCAAAGTAAAGGTGAATAACGAGCAGTTTATCAGAGAATACATCAGGTTTTATCTCAACGTCAAACATGGTTTAGTTCTATCACTTCAATCTTCATATTAAAGGAGCAGTACGTCAGAGTTTAATGATAAACGTCTCCAGAGATTCACGAGTCACGTTGATGTTTGTTGCTCCACCGCCGCTGCCTCCATCACCAAGTCAGTAGCATTTCATCAGTTAGCACCGAGCTGCAGCTACAAACATCGTGACGCTACTGAAACTAAAAGACGTGGCTACGACTCAACGTCCGACACAAGAAGAAGAAACTTCTTTATAAACACAAAGGACGAGAACCGTTCAGGAGCTCCATTAGCATTAGCATTAGCATTACAGCTACCAAGTGCCTTGAAACAATGGTGGAACAAATGCTAACTGATGCTAAAATCAGCATGATTGTGTGAGAATTGGCAGCCCTGTGCACTACAGCACATTAGCATTAGCATTAGAGCTACCAACTGCCTTAATGATGATTGATTAATAAATTATCACAATAACCAATGTTGAAACTACGACGCAGCAAACTAGACGATGACGGGACGACACCGTCTCGTTAACGTAGGAAACACTGATCGAGTTTTATGTTTGAAAAAAAAAACTGTGATGCTAACGTTAGCATCATGCTACACCGTGACAGTGTGGCAACAGTACAAACATCAACATCTTAGTTAATTATCTTAATATGAAACGTAACATTAGACATCGGATCGATCAACTATGAGTCGTCAAGGCTGCAAATTCTCGTGCTGTTGATCAATAATCTGATGTCGACGCTAATTGTCTTAGCCCATCTATGGGGTTTTCTATTATGTGTTAGCATCAAGCTAATGGACCACTTGCTAGTTTTCTACGTTAAATGTTAAAATGTTTGGACATTGAACATTTAACTCTTTCAGGTTCAGATCAATAATCACAGTTTATCTTTTGATATTGATCATCTGGGAATTAACAAAACAAACCACGTTATTGATCATTTGTTCTATCAATTCACCAGATTGATCAACAAACAAACCAGACTGATGAGTTTGTTGTTATAGTGAAGATTTAAAGACACACACACACACACACACACACACACACTCAGATTCAGAGAAAGAACGAGTCCAGAGACGAGTTTGTGCTTGACGAGTTTTTGGCTGCAGGTTCAAACCAACATGTTCAGTTACAGTCGATATATTTACACAGAAATGACACAAAGTTCAACGTGACAAAGCAGTTTACATTCATGTTTCAGAAGAAAACGTCCAGCAGCATCAGTTTGTTTCCTCCTGTTGGTCGTTATAGTAACAACAACGCCAGCTGAAGCTAACGCTAATGCTAACGAACAACGATATCAACTGTTGTTCTTTGTGTTTTAGTTTTTAGACGTGGTATTTTCTTGTAAAACAGTGTTTTTAATAAACTCTGGGTTCACTTACTAAGTTATCAGTACTTCAGTTTATGTGTAGGGACCCTATTCATGCTACTGCTGAAGTGAAGTGATAATTTGAGCTTTATTAGTGGTTAAAAAATGACAATTTAGATACGTTTGGCTGACTGCCCCATTTACTTTCATTGTTAACTATTTGGTTGTGAAAACAAAAGACGGTCAAACTGGATATTACTTCAACCGACGCAGAATTCAGTTAGTTTCAGTTGAAATAATTTTAAAAAAAGATGATGAAAACATTCGTTCGTCTGAACTGGGACTTGTTGGTTTCACATTTCATCATCCTGTTGTTGTGAAAGAAAATAATAAACAAACTTGGCTGTCGTTTGTTTCTTAACGTCCACATTTAAACACATTTTAGTTACGTAAGCGTCTTGCATCATGCGTTGCATCATCATCATCATCATCATCGTCATCATCACCATCTTTGTTTGTCGTGACGTCGTTTCCAGCAGTTTATCGTTTTGTTTATTTTGTGGAAACGTGAACATTCGGTCATTCGTCCTCGACGTATAAAGAGTTAAATGCTTCATGACTGGAACAAAGAAGAAGACGCCCTGGTTGGATGAGATCAAAGATGTTTCATTAAAGGTCCCATATTATGAAACAAATCACTTTTGATGGTTTTTGAATGTCTGAGTCTATAGATTTACACACTGTGAATGTGATAAAAAACACAATTGTTTAAATAGTAAATTCACCAGTGTTAGAAGCCGTGTGCTGGAACAGTCGGTCAGTTTTCTCCCCGTCTTCTACGTCACAGACGGGGATGTTTGAATAAAACCACCTCCACCTCCAACGTCACGAATCCCCGTCCAGCAGCTGTAGAGGTGGTTTATATCGGCTTTTATCTGAGATTCTTACGTTTCTGACAACGTTTACGAAACAGAGATGGCGATAAACACCGTGAAATCAGATGTGACCCACTCCGCCCCCAGGACCGGGGCAGCTCTGGTTCATGTCAAAGGTCTGTAGCTGTAGTCAGCTTCGTAAATAAATGTTGCAGTCGTTCTGCAGCGAGTAGACACTGAGGCAGACGGGCAGGTGGTCTGTCTGCTGCAGCCTCTAGTAGCCTGATGGTGAGTTGATCTGGAGTCAGCTTCAACTCAAAATATCACCTCCAGTATTTTCTGGCAGCAGAAGTTTTCTGCCTCAGATGTCAGCAATGCAGTGTCTCATATGTACCTATGAAACAGGTAGGACGAGCTCATAGATGTCAGCTGGTTGTAGAAAGGGTTAATATGGAACTTTTAATTTCATCAAAAACCAAATCAGATTAATCAGAAACGTCTTTTGTGTCGTGGGTGTTGAACCTCGTCTCTTGGTCTTTATCTTCGTGTGGAGCCTCGTTTCTTCTCGTTGTTTGTTTCTGACCATAATCTTCATCATTTTTATCATCTTCAGACGTCGGTGGCGTTGAGACGAGTCGCCACCACGTCCTGCGTTTCCAGGACGATCTTCTTGGCTCTGGCTCCTCCTCCTCCTCCACCAACAGGGTGGATGCTGTCCAGCCTCCCGCCCCTCCCCCGCTCCCCTCCCCTCCCACACTTGAAGACGGCGAGGAAGGCGGCGCGGTAGTTGCGGTTCATCCATCCGTAGAGCAGCGGGTTGGCGAAGGTGGAGCACATGGCGACCACGTGGAAGACGGTGTAGAGCAGGTGGAAGTCGCGCATGTCCAGCACCGAGCTGTCGATGTCGGTGGCGAGCTGGAAGGCGTGGAACGGCAGCCAGCTGACGGCGAACACCACCACCATGGTCACCAGCATCTTGGTGGTCTTACGGCGGCGGCGGTGGCGCTCGGAGCCGGCGCCGCCGCTGTTCTCCGCCGGGCTGACGTGGCCGCGCAGCTTGGACCAGATGCGGGCGTAGGCGAAGGAGATGATGGACAGCGGCAGGAAGTACTGCAGGATCAGCATGGAGATGCTGTACACCGTCCCGTCGGTGCTTTTACCGGGCCACTTCTCCGTACACACCTGAGACAGAGGGTCATCATGTTACTATGGAAACCATCTACAGACTGGACTCCGCCCCCTAGTGGAGACATGGAGTCACTGAGGTTGATAAATGACCATTAGTTACTTTAATTATGTTCAATTACAGTTTAATTGAAATAATGTGTGTGTACCTGGATGGTGTGTGTGTGTGTGTGTGTGTGTGTGTGTGTGTACCTGGATGGTGTGTGTGTGTGTGTGTGCCTGGATGGTGTGTGTGTGTGTGTGTACCTGGATGGTGTGTGTGTGTGTACCTGGATGGTGTGTGTGTGTGTGTGTGTGTGTGTACCTGGATGGTGTGTGTGTGTGTACCTGGATGGTGTGTGTGTGTGTGTGTGTGTGTGTGTGTGTGTACCTGGATGGTGTGTGTGTGTGTGTGTGCCTGGATGGTGTGTGTGTGTGTGTGTACCTGGATGGTGTGTGTGTGTGTGTGTGTGTGTGTGTGTGTGTGTACCTGGATGGTGTGTCCTGGCTCCAGAGTGAAGGAACCATATTCTCTAAAAATAGCCAGGGGGCTGGCGAGGACGGCGCTCAGCACCCAGGTCAACGCTATCACACCGAAACACACGTCTTTACGCATCCTGGTCTCCAGGTGGTACACGATGCACCTGCAACACACACACACACACACACACACACACACACACACAGGGAACGAGTGTAACATCGGATGAAACGTTTCTCATTCAGATGAAGCTTCTTCACCTCGACTCTTAGAGAGAAAGAAACATCTTAAAACATCTCGAGGTGTTGACTTGTATTTACAACAGTCGTCTCCATTTCTGCTTCGCTGTTGCCGACGTTGTCGACTTATTGACACAATCACTGAGATTATCAATAAGATGTTAACGACTGAAATCAAACCAGCTCAAACGTTTCTGTAGAAGAGACATAAAAATGTAAATCATCATCATCAGAAGTTCAAGTGATTAAAGCAACATTTGACAGAAAAACCAAAGTGAAAGAGACAGAGACGAGGAGGCAGGTGAAGCTGCAGGTTAATTGGACCAGGACCATCTGGACCCTCAGGACCCTCAGGACCAGACGTCCAGCTGCTCCACTGAATTAAAATCAGTGAAAACTGAGTTTCTTCCTCTGAGGTCGACGAGCGTCTGCGCAACTTTCTCAACAGTTTTAATATTTTAATCTGACCAAGATTCAGAAGCGATCCTCGGAGTAAAAACTAAACTCTGACAAGAAGAAGAGGAGGAAGTGAACTCCAGCTGAAGTTGACGCAGATGAAACCGTCCTGGCAACATAATGAGACTGTGTTGGCTCCAGCTGAGTCTCCGAGGGCTCCTGGCAGCGTCTGTTCTCTGTTTGTTACAGGCAGACGCTCAACTTCAGCTTCACGCTCCCTGATGAAGCAGAAGACTGGAATCAACAAACCTGCTGCGAGTCCAGAGGCTGACCTGCTTCTACAAACTGGGAACCAACTGGAACCAACTGGGAGACTTGGTCTGTAGTAAATGTTAAAGACTTGTTGACACTTTAGTCAAACTTTCTGTTAACAAGGACAAAACCTACTTCTACGTCGTTTATATAAAACTAGAAACAGACGCAGTGAAACGGTCTGAGAAAGACTCAGTTATGACGTTATCGTTTAGACACGACCCCAACATGTGAATAACCACGGCCAAAAAAAACCAAAAATAAAAAACAAACCTGTTTTGTTCTAGAGGATTTTATGAGGTTACATCAGCTCGTTTAAGATCCTGGAGCTTTTCCAGTTCAACTAATGTTACACATGATATTTAAAGACAGATTTTAACAGTTTGTTATATCCAACAACACGTATCACTGATGTTTCAGCTGCTGTTTGAAACTGCTCGGACTAAATGTGGTTCAGGACTAAATGTGGTTCAGGACTAAATGTGGTTCAGGACTTCAGGTCACTGGTAACAAACAGCTTCAGTCTCTAGGTTCGTTTCCACCGTAGATAAATTGACAGGAACTGGTGCGTTGGTTGGTTTCTCCACCACAGTATCAGTCCCCGAGGGATGAAACTCAGGAACCTTGTCAGAGAGAAACTAGTTCCTGTGACAGTTGAAAAAGATCACAGCGTTTCACTATAATGATCAATGAATCAACACTGTCGCTACAGATTCATTCGTTATTTTTTCCATCGTTAAAAACAAACAGAGGTTCCTGAAAAGTTCCCGTCTCCTACATTTTCCCTAAACTTCAACACGTCGCTGTCGTCTTTATAAATAATTCATCGTCTCAGCAGCTTCTTCTTTCAACTGGACTGGAGCAACAAGTGATTTACACAACAAGTGTAAATATCATCAAGTGAAGGAATAAAGTTTCTACTGGACATGGAAATAAAGAGCTGCTAACGCTAAATGTTGCTATGCTAATGCTGAACATTGTTATGCAAACGATAAACGTTGTTATGCTAAATATAAATGTCGTTATGCTAACGCTAAACGTTGCTATACGAATGATAAACATTACCATGCTAACACTGAACGTTGCTATGCTAACACTGAACGTTGCTATGCTAACACTGAACGTTGCTATGCTAACACTAACAGTTATTAACAATGATAAAAACACTTCAGTTCAAACTTTTTCTTGTTGTTTTTTTTTCTGAGTCTGAACTGAAACATGAACCATTATCACCAGATATTTGAAGTGAAGATAACCAGGGTCTGGGTCAGTATACATTTCCCACAATGCAACAGTCAGATGTTTCTCTTTCATGTGATGGACCAGGAAGTTCTAAAAGGTCCAGACTCACCGATTTTTTTTTTTTTTTATTTCTTTACAAAGTTAATTAAACTTTAATCTTGAATATCTTCAGTTGAGTTGTTGGATTTGGTTCGAACTCGTCAGCAGGTTTTTAAATCAGCTCTCCAGGAGTCCAGATAACGACTTTCCTCATTAGATAAAAATGAGAGCGGCCGTGAAACAAGCTGAGTCACAGTCACTTCTACATTCAGTCAGAGACAAACACATCAGAAATGTTGATGACGTGGGTTAACTTACGACCAGGTAGCTACGACCATGGCTATCACTCTTGTCCTGTTTAAACATGGAGCTGGATTATTTTGTTGACGCTCTCTCAACGTGTGAAGACGCTTCCTCCGACCAATCAGAGGCCGGCGTCTGTTCACGTCACGTCTCCATTGGTTCCTCCACAGAGTAGGAACTAAAACAGTAGCTGGAACCAGGAACTAGCACCAAGTAGAAACACTAGAGACTGAGTAGAGACGAGGAGATTAAACAGCTGATTAAAGGAACATTCACCCTGTTAGCATGTGTGGCTAATAAATGAACCAACAGTAGGAACCTGGTTTATCTTTTATTACTGTATTTACCTGAATATAAAGTCTGGTCGTCTTATATTCGGGGTCAATGCGATAATTTACATTAAAAATCAAGATTGTAGCAACGACTGATCAGCGATAAACGTTTGATTTGTTTGATCATCAACGTTATAAAAACACAAAGACACTCAGAGACTTGTTGTTGAAGCTTGTGATCAACGTACGTCAGAGTCGTTAATATAAAGTTTGTTCCCTGTGATCACATGACTCGTGACGTCATGTTGTCAAGACAATGACCTGAGGATCAGTATCTGTGTCGTTTCCTCTGATTGTTGACGAAGACAAAGATAAAACACTGGAACTACAACTGACGACTGACGCAACCTTTTAGTCTCCGTTTGGTCTCAGGTCGACGACATCAACAACACTTTTAATAAACGATAACGTCACAGACCCGTCAGACGTGACCAGAGTCCAGTACTAGTCAGTGAGTCCAACAGACCCAGGATCTGTTCCAGTTCACTGTTTCACTAACTAACAGTCTCAGTCTCTCTAAGTTCCTACGAAGCATGTTTTCCAGTCTAGATGTGAGCGTTCACATTAAAGAGGCGGAGTTTGCAGCAGACGTCCAATCACAAACATGAAAGAACCAGTAGCAGAGCGGAGATTTCACAGCCGAAGAGCAGACGATGGTTTTACAACAACATGAGGAAAACCGGACGATAATCCAGGACAAAAGCAACACGGTGGCAGCTGCTAGAAACTGAACAGAAGCTGGTAAAAGATCAACTGTGTCGACGTAAAGTTGTTGTAGTTTCACAGCAACACAGAGACGAGTAGATGTGACTGGAATTAAATTAAAATCGTTGTCGTGTGGACGAAGCAGAGTTTCTTTACTACTTGTGGTGAAAACACATATAGAGATATTTTTAGTGAAGACGTTTCCATGTTTCCATGACGATGATAAAGACATTTAACACCTCATGTCATCTCTATAGGATTAACTGGTGGCAACAAATCAAATCAGATTTTATTTATATGTTTATATTCAAAGTGCCTCACAGAGGCTAAAAACAACAGAAAAGAAAACCTCCCACCCACATGGGTACACACACACACACACACACACACACACACACACACACACACACACACACACACACACACACACACACACACACACACACACACACACACACACACACACACACACACACACACACACACACACACACACACACACACACACACACACACACACACACACACACACACACACACACACACACACACACACACACACACACACACACACACACACACACACACACACACACACACACACACACACACACACACACACACACACACACACACACACACACACACACACACTAGCTATCGTGACGTGGCCGGGGAATGAGACCAGTTTTAGGTATGAAGCCTCCTCTGGTCTCTGCACCAACCTGTGTCGGTCCAGGGCGATGACGTTGAGCGTCACCGTGGAGACGTGGACGGCGAGGCCCTGGGCGTACGGCAGCAGGAAACACAGCGTCCTGCCGAACTTCCACTCCCCCTGCAGGGTGTAGACCAGGGTGAAGGGGAGGCACAGCGTGTTGACCAGGAGGTCGGCTGGAGGAGGAGAACAGACACGTTACGTTGGTGGTCAAACCACAGACGCGGCCATGACCACGTCTGGTCTGCTGAACGGCCGCCGAACGGCCGCCGAACGTGAAGTTTGCAGCTTTGTCTGAACCTAGGGTCTGTTTGACAAAGCAGGTTCAACAAACTCAACAACCCTGAACTCTGACCTGATCTGAGTTAGTTTGATCAACTCTAGTTTCTGGAGTGAAGCGCGAGCACCACAAGTATAAACGGCAGCATCAGTGGAGCCTTGATTGGTTGAGTGGTTTTAGTTTTTCACTGCTAGAACTGGAAATATGAATGCTCATACAGCGAGTTTGAGCATGTTTCCAGAAAGAAGTGTAACACGGCTGCAGCAGCAGGTCAGTGTCTCAGTTTAAATGAACAATCACAATAATATTACAGGGAAAACTACTTGAGTGGCCTGTTAATTCATTTCATTTAGGTGTGATCCCACTTGGCAGCAGTTATAAATATAAAAACATTGTTAAACAGGTAAGACTCATGGAGCAGCTCATTTTGATCATGTTTTACATTGTAAAGTAAATATTATAAGTGGCTGTTTGACTGTGCAGTTGTTTTATCCCGACATGATGCTGTTTTTACACAGATAAATGTTTTCTCGTCTATATCATGTTCTGTTAAATAATTAATGGTCCATGTTAGTTAGTTGCCACCGATATAATGATCCCGACCAGATTAGGGTCATAGAGTCTGTTACTACGGTAACTGAGCGAGAGTTTAAGTCACTTCTCTCTGTGAAAGTTACCCCTCTTTCTCTGGTTTGAGTTACCTTCCTCTGTGAAACAGAAAACTCAGAGTTTCCCTGATTTCAGGGTTAACAGACTCAGTTTTCACTAAACCTGTTTTGTGAAACGGACCCTGGAGTTTGTTCAGTCAAAGCTGCAGCAGAGTCTCAACGTCCGTCTCAGATAATTGGACCAACAGCAGCTGTGTTGAAGTGACAAACTGGAAACAGGACGAGTTTCTGTGACGCTGCCACGATGAGACACATGAAGAAGAAATGAAGCTCAACAGAGTTCAGGCTTTTTTTATCTTCATCCTCAAAACTTCCAACACAAATCTGAAGATAAATATAAAGACGAAGTAGTTCAGATCATCATCAAACCATCTGAACTAAAACATCAGAGGAGATTCGTCCTTCACACAAACTGAAGTAAATTAACCAGAAACATAAGATAACTTCATCTTGTGTCTCTGTTGCTGTAACTTTCTTTATTTGAGGGAGTCGAGGAACAAACAGAATAAACAGAAAACAAACAGGAAACAGAACGTGACAACCAACAAGAAAACCAGGAACAAACTTTACTAAACAAGATGAAAACAAAAACATGAACCTGAAGAGAAACAGACTGAAACCAGGAAGTGACAACAGGACTGAAGATGTTTGTAGACAAACGAGGAGGAAGGTTTATATCCACAAGACACAGGTGTAACACGTTAGATCACGTTAGAGTCACGTGATCAAACAGAAAGTAACAAGAGCAACAAGACACTGGGAAAAGAGTTTCAAAATAAAACAGGAAAAGACACAAAATACTTAAAACAGACGAGACAAAAGTAGAACATGACACGTTGTTGTTGTTGTGTCTCTAGTGTTTTATCGTGATTCTTCTCCACTGACTCGAACCCGATGATGAATCAGTTGTTCCAGTAAATCTTCTGTGACTGTTAAGCATCAGTTACTTTGTTTGTTCTTGTTTGTTTGTTTTCTCTGTGACTTCCTGTCATCGTCACCATGGAGCTTCTACTTTACGTGATGTGACTACAACCAAAGTATTAACGAGCGGAGGGAGAAGCGGCTGAGCTGTGGAGGATCAGTCCGGTCGTTACTACAGACGACATCCGTTGGTCACGTGACCCACGTCTGGAAACATCTGCTGCCGAGCACCAGTCAACATGTGGAGCTGCAGCGCTGTGACTGGACCATCAGACTGAGTCAGGATCCAAACAGGAAGTGAACAGATCATCCAGCTGGAGGAACCACTTCCTGTTTGTTTGTTTGTTTGTCTCCGTCATGTCTCGTCTGCTCACGTTTGTTCAGAATCGATGGAGGAATTGAACCGACAACTCTCTGTTCTACCTCTCAGCACATTTCACTTCACATCAGTCACTCTGCTCTTCCCAGTGAAGCCGTAAAACACGTTGACCTTTTCAGAAGAAACATCATCTTCTATTTATATTAAACAGATCAGATCTGGTTCTTTACACAAAGACGAGCGGCGGCCATGTTTACTGAATCAAAAGGGGGCGTGGCTTAACTGAGGCCGACCGTAGTTGATGTTCAGGTCCAGTCACGTCTCTCCTCCTTCACTGTAACACAGAGACGTCTCTGTTCACCTACGTCTGCTACCAGTCGCTTTTCATTCAGGTGTCAACATCAACACGTCGACATGTCGACCATAACAGCATCATCATCGTCCTTCACCTTTATCATGTGACAACACGTTCAGTACTAACACTGATATTTTATTATTTAAAAGACAATCTACAGTCTTATTTTACCACGACATCACTGCTCAACGGCTCCACACGGTGGCTGTTAACACACGATACAAATGCTGCCAGGACAGTTACCGTGACCTCGCTCTGATTACGACCGTGATGTCACCACCTCCACCTGTATAAAAATGAAAACTTGACATCAACGTCTGCTGTGTCGCTGTGGACCAGGTCGCTGAACCACAGGGTACGGTACAGTACGGTACGATACGGTACGGTACGGTACGGTACAATACGGTACAGCATGGTATGGTATGATAGCATACAATACTATCTGGTACAGTGCGATACGATAGGATCCAGTTTGTTACGGTACGATACGATACGATACATGGACCATGATACTGACAACATCTTGATACAGTGATGCTGCAATAATTGATGCAAAACATATCAAAGACTGGCTCTATTGTGATTGGTTGTTTCGGGACTTGATTGAGAGGCCAACCCCTTTGAAAAAGCCCGGGAAAGATCAAACCAATGTTGAGTGGACGACCACGACTTCACACATGCAGTCAATTTATCTGCGACTCGACCAATCACAACAGAGCTGCTCCTCCTGTCGATGTAAACCCACTAGAGCACGGTGGTTTTGAGGAAACTGGTTTGTGACTCCTCCTCCTGTGAGCATTGTTTTTCTTGTGATGTGCACAGAGAGTATATCTATCTCTTTTCACAAAGTTCACAAAGCATCCTGGGTAATTTCATGTTTCCAACTGGTTCACAGTCTGAGTCTGACCTCCCTCTGATTTAAGAGCTGGTTTTAATGGTTGAAACACAACTTGTCCTTGTTCTTTAAAGAACTGAGACTATACCTTCATCCAGGAGAACGAGAAAAACAAGTGTTAGAGTGAAAATCTAGAGACAGTGGATGAAATGAGACATTAATCTGGAAAAGTTTCAAAAGGACATAAAACTACTACGACACAATAAACATCCGCAGCCTGACGAGGCTGTAGAGCAGAAACATGCTCTGACTTTTAATCCGTTTATCCTCCGTCTCCCTCTGGACTGGATTCCTCTCGGCAGTAAACTGATTATTATTAGTATCATTATTATTTCCTGTCACTGTTCATTTCATTTCCTGGCCTCAGTTTTCTCTAAAAAACAATTTCACACTTTATTCTCTCAGTCTCTGTTTTTTACCACGGAAACAATGAAACTTGTTTCTTTGATTTTATTTGTTTTGTTTTAAATAAAAAATGTGACAAACACGACGTCGGTTCATGTTCTGTCACTTTAGCGTCTTTCAGCCTCAGTTTTGGACTCGTTTCATGTGGTAATGAACAGACTTGATCGGCTGGTCGACATTATCATCATCATCAGCAAGAAAACTTGATCCTTTTTAACATTAAACTGGATGTTACCATTAGCATTAGCAACATGCTAACAAGCACAAATCAGCTGTAAAGTTCACCGTCACACGTCATCAGAGGTTGTCGCTAGTTTCTATGTAAAAGATGAGTCTCCATGACGACCGAATGACAATTAACAAAGATGGCGTCTACAGACTCGTTTATGTCGATGTAACTGACAAGATGTTTGTGATAAATAAATTGTCCAGTTATCAGATGAATGGAAATGTTAGCTAACTAGCGATTGTTAGCAATTTAACAATAACGTTAACAAACATTATTCATTAGCAGTTAGAGATAAATTAGCTTAACTTCTTCTATAAATCTTTAGTTCTCCTGTTTTCCCGCCGTCATCATCCTCATCCTGCTGCATGCTGGGAAGTTTCTGGTCCTAATCCTAACAATGTAAACAGAGCGAGGGTTTAACGACAGGACCCATCCCAGCGGGGTCCTCATCACACAGTTGTTGGACTGGAAAATAAATAAATCCATCCTGGTCCCAGTGGAAACGTCTGTGTCTCTGATCAGTGACGTAACGTTCGGTTCTCAGGATCCGACATCACCAAGTTTAAAACGTCACAGACGTGGTTGTGGTGCGTTCAAGTCACGTGTCACAGACGTGGTTGTGGTGCGTTCAAGTCACGTGTCACAGACGTGGTTGTGGTGCGTTCAAGTCACGTGTCACAGACGTGGTTGTGGTGCGTTCAAGTCACATGTCACAGACGTGGTTGTGGTGCGTTCAAGTCACGTGTCACAGACGTGGTTGTAGTCGGCAGCAGCTCTGACGCTGGCGTCACTGGAGGCTGAACACTAACACACTTCACACCGCGATGATGATTTGTTTCTTCTGCTTCATTAAGTCTTTCAAGTAGAAGCGTAAATTATTTTAATTTAAATTCCCTCGTGATTGATTCAGGTCAGTGAAGGTCGGTGCGTTGTCACGACGATTAACGACAGATTAACAGGAAACAGCTGCTGATAATAAAACCTTTAATTAAAACGCTGATTGATTTAATTACATTTGTCTCATTATTTATTGACATTTCATTTCACTCTGATGTCGTTTGGTTTGTTAATGTTTGATGTTCAGTTGTCACAGTAAATAAATAAAAACGGACCAATCATCTTATATCAGAGCTTCAAAGTCATAATTCAGACTTTAGACTTTGTATTTTTAAACCTCATTAACGTGGATGATCATGTCTTTATGTCGTATGTGATTCTTTTTATTTTTGCTGAAGTTTTCTGTGGTGTCTGGTGCTGTGGTGGTAATTTCTTTAAAGAAAAGTTTTTGTTAATTTATTGGGTAATTTGTTGTTTTTTTTAAAACATTTTTGTAATTGTTTGATAGTTTTTTGGTAATTTTTTATTTTATTAAGTAATTTTTTGATAATTATTCAGTAATGTTTTTATATTTCTTGGTATTTTTTGTACTTCTCTGTTGTTGAGTTTTATTTATTCTCTGGTGAAGAAACGTTGAATAAACCTCCAGTTCATGTTAATTAATTCAGCGTTGATTCTATCGTCTTTATTACTTCGGTCTTTGTTTATTCTTGAAGCTTCAGCTTCATGTTCATTTAATTGACACTTTAATTGATCGTTCTTCATGTCAAAGGTCAAAGATCCTGATTGAATCTAGTTTGATGTTCGAGGTAAAAGTTTAGACGAACTGATACGATGAAGCCGTAGAATCTTATTTATGACCCAACGTTGGTGCTGAAACTGATGATGCTGATGGTGGTGAGTAAAGCTCAACAGTCATCGTTGTTACTGGACGTCACATCAGACTGAAAACATCATCAGACAATATTGGTCCAATTTTTAACAAAGTGTCAGAAGATGTACGGCCTCAAACTAGAGGTGGAAAACAAACAAACAAAACAACAACATCACCACAGTCAAGACACAAGTCTTCACCACTTTTTAACTAGTGTGTTAAACCATAACTGTGACATAGTCAAAGTCCTTCACCTGCTTCCTCTGAGACTGAATGGATCCAAACATGAGACGACAGACACAGTCTTTGATATCTGGGACGTTAGCATATGATGCTACACAGACTCTAGTTAGCATAGATGCTAACGTTGTTAGCATTCTTCATGTGGACGAGTTATTCGGTGAAAGGAAACAGAGAGACCAGTTATAAAAACCATCTTCTACACACACGTTGGGACTTAAAAAAGAAAACTTGACACTAAACTCTGACCCACGAGTCCTTGTTACACGAGTACTCGATGTGTTTTTAATTTGTCGTCGTAACGTCGTAACGTCGTAACATCGTAACGTCGTAACGTCTCACGACTCAACCTCATTCACAACAAATAAACGTCGTCTTCATGGTCTGAACTTTACTTGTACATAAAGTCCATTCACCTCCTTCTGGACTGAAACCTCAGTGACTATGTCATAAAATTCCTCTTTTATCTTTTATTTTTAGTTTTAAAAGTGTCTCAGTGGAGATAACTGCAACTGACCCGTGTGCTCTAGTGCCACCTTCCTTCAGGTAGAGGTAGTGTTTGACTGCCCTGCCTGTGGTTTCATGTCTGATCAGCAAATTTCTTTTTTTTGTTTCTTTACGCCTGCGCCAGCTTGTTTCTCTATAAATGAATATTAATTGTGTTCGTTTACAGTCAGTTGTGGGTGTGGTTGTGTGACCTACCAACAGGTGGCGCCACATTTGGAGCAGATTGTGGTTTATAAAGGGAAACAGGCGCCAGACGTGTGTACAAAGGGTTTTATATATCAGAGTATTTTTCTGCTGTGTTTCCTCAGTTCGCCGCCACCTGACGTGAATCCTACACACAGTTTAATAATCGAGGCCCCAGATGATCGAATCAACACAACTCTGATGTTCAGATAATAAACAACCCAGTCACATCACCTGCCACCACACTGACTCCTTCTTCCTATTGTTTTGTTCACTCAAACAGAAAATTCTCCAGAGGAGAAACAACAACAACAACAACAACAATCCTCTCTGAGCTTTGAAGATCCAACGTCAAAGTCACCTTCGTGTTTCGCCTCCAATAAAAGATGCAACATGTTTGTTATGAAATGAAAATGTAGCAGGAAGTTTCAAATGTGTCCTGTCTGTCCTTGGAAATAAAACAACACACTCACATACAGACACACACACACACACACACACACACACACACACACACACACACACTGACGTACCGACCGCCAGGTTGGCGATGAAGAAGTTGGTGACGGTTCGCAGCGTCTTGAAGCGATAGATGACGTAAATGACCAGAGAGTTTCCCAGAACCCCGAGGACGATGATGGTGCTGTAGGCCAAGATCAGCACCACCTGGAAACAAGTAAACAACAAACAAAACCATCTATCAGACGACTTCACCTGGCGTTTGTTCTGAACATTAGTGACGAGCCTTGGACTTGTTCATCAACACTTTGTTTTTCACTTCATGACTTGTTTTATTAAACTTGATGTGTTGTTAGCTCGTAGCATTAGCATCAGCCTCTAGCTAGCGAGCTAATGCTAATGCTAATTAAGTGGTTCTGAGGATTGTTGTAACTCATGTTCAACTCGACAGGAAGAATCAGACGTTAACAGGAGAAGAAACATCTGGATGAAACATTTACAGCATGGACTCCTGGGGAAAAAAAAGACTTTTATTGTGAAATTTCCAGAAGAAGTCAGTCAACCAATCAGAAACCAGAGCTCAGTCCCACCTGAACACTCAGCAGTCTGATTGGATCTTCAGGGAAGTTTACTCCTTCAAACAGCAGCGTGGGCAGCGCCGGGGGCACGGCCCCGCCCACGGCGTTGGGGTCGTAGTCATGGTAACCGAGGCTGCCGGGGTCGTCGCTGTCGGGCGGCGGCAGGAGGCGGAGCTCGTCCTGCGTGTCGTTGGCTGCGCTGACGGCCTCCATCGTCCAATCACACGCGTTCCTCCGCCAACCGCATCTTCATGTTTTGTTTTCACGTCGTCACTGAAAACAAACAAACAAACAAACAACAGTGTCATTAGCTTCATCAGCTTCTGAAAGAGTCATCACAGTGGAACAGGAAGTCACGTCAGCTGAGGCTGGTGGTTATAAATGGTTGTTGACCTTCAGGTTTATTTCCCCCCAGTTTGTTGATCAGAAGCCAAACGATCAATGAAGCGTTGACGTCGTTTATTGATTGATTCACATCAGTAAAGTGTCGGTGACGTCGGGTTCAGCTGGAGACGCTGATAAACTGACGCCGACACTCAAACACTCAACGGTGACAAAACGACGCTTGTGTTTCCTCTTTCAAAATAAAACCTGCTGCTAACTGTTCTTGTTTAAACTAGTGTGACAAATAAAAGACTTGTGGTTTAATATTGATCTTTAAAGGAGCAGTACGTCAGATTTAATGTCATTTAATGATAAATGATCTGATATGTCACCATCACCACTGAGCTGGCGTCACCATGTTAAAGTCCAGTGACTGGACGGACGGAGACGAAGCAACGTCTGTGGTTCACATTCAATATAAATTTGGGGCCTTACAGCCACAATTTATAACAACCGTCACACTGAGTCAGTGTGACAACAGTTCAAACATCAATTAGCTAATCATGTCAATATGAATTATTGATCATTATTGATCCTTGTAGATCAGTTCTCAGAGGATTCACCAAAACCTTCGGTCCCGATCTAAACTATAAAACTATAAAACATGAGTGAACGACGGCCGACAGGAACATGAACATGGAACAACGTCCATCATGCATGAAACATGTTTAAAGGTTGTCCAAGTTAATCAGGTCACTACAGACATGTATTTTAATCCTAACCTGGAAAACACCCTGGATTATGAGTGATGGTACTGACTGAGTGGATCACAACGTCACGTAATCTGACTGACTGAGACGTCAGGGATGAAACAGATTAAATAAAACACACAATGAAACAAATGTCCAGTTGTTTGATTCAACTCTTCCTCAGCAGCAGATGGTGGTTTCAACTGGACTGATCCCAGCGCTGTCATCACCCCTCATGACCCCTCATGAAGCTTCAGCTGGAACTTCTCAAAAGCAAACTTCACTTGGTTTCATTCAAACTGTTTTGGCTACATGGCTACAAGGCTACGTAGCTACAAGGCTACGTAGCTACAAGGCTGCGTAGCTACAAGGCTACATAGCTACAAGGCTACAAGGTTGCGTAGCTACAAGGCTACAAGGTTGCGTAGCTACAAGGCTACAAGGCTGCGTAGCTACAAGGTTGCGTAGCTACAAGGCTACAAGGTTGCGTGGCTACAAGGCTACAGGCTTAGCTACAGGTTGCTGTGCTACAAGGCTACAAGGTTGCGTAGCTACAAGGCTACAAGGTTGCGTAGCTACATGGCTACAAGGCTACGTAGCTACAAGGCTACGTAGCTACAAGGCTACGTAGCTACAAGGCTACAAGGTTGCGTAGCTACAAGGCTACAAGGCTGCGTAGCTACAAGGTTGCGTAGCTACAAGGCTACAAGGTTGCGTAGCTACAAGGCTACAAGGTTGCGTAGCTACAAGGCTACAAGGCTGCGTAGCTACAAGGTTACATAGCTACAAGGCTACAAGGTTACGTAGCTACAAGGCTACAAGGTTACGTAGCTACAAGGCTACCTGATGTTACAGAAACAAATGGTCATGATATCATGATCATTTCTGATGCTTTGTTCTTGTTTTTTGTCTTTATTCTTCAATGTGAAACATTGTAACATTTGTTCTGAAAGGAGCTAAACGTAGTCGGCGTCATACTAACAGGAAATACCTTTCACAATAAAAGCCTGAACGTGCAGCTGTGTGTCAAAGTGAAACTGTGTTGTTCACAGGTGGAAGTTTATCAACCAGCTGAGTCTGGACGTCGTCACACACTCACAGCTGAGACCAAAACGCTTCACGTGTCCATCAGGTCGTCAGGTCGTCGACCTCACAGAGCCTGGGGGACGTTTCCACACGCTAAGACACGCTAACGCATCATCACAGGAACACGCCAACATACTATCACAGGGATACGGACACAGAAACACACTCAGACACACACACACAGTGGCAGGTAAACGGAGGCTCGCAGCACTATAACCTCACATGGGAGTAAACACACACACACACACACACAGACACACACTCCAGCGAGCTGATTCTGTGATTGTCTGATTCACTGAGCACCGTGTTGCCTGGAGCCGTGCAGCTCTCACTCGGCTCTGACAGGATCAGTGACGGTGCCAGAGAGAAGAAGCACGACATGAAGAGAAGCTTCACTAAAACTCACCGTCTACAAGAAATAAACCGACGTCAGTGTCGCCTCATCATTGTCACATTCACACGTCAGAGTTTTAACTTCAACTGAAGAAATGTCGAAATAAAAGTAACAATTCCCATATTAAAGGAGCAGTACGTCAGAGTTTAATGATAAACGTCTCCAGAGATTCACGAGTCACGTTGATGTTTGTTGCTCCACCGCCGCTGCCTCCATCACCAAGTCAGTAGCATTTCATCAGTTAGCACCGAGCTGCAGCTACAAACATCGTGACGCTACTGAAACTAAAAGACGTGGCTACGACTCAACGTCCGACACAAGAAGAAACTTCTTTATAAACACAAAGGACGAGAACCGTTCAGGAGCTCCATTAGCATTAGCATTAGCATTAGAGCTACCAAGTGCCTTGAAACAATGGTGGAGCAAATGCTAACTGACGCTAACATTAGCATCGTGTTACACTGAGACGGTAACAGAATAAGTTTAAAACACTGTGTTTCAACCAAACACCAACCAGATTCAACATCAACCTTCATGGTTCTGACGATAAAAAGTGAAACGTTTAGAAACTGTTACCTCCGTCAGAGCCAACATGGCCGCCCGCTCTCCGTCACAACCACAGTAACTCACAGATCCACACGGTGAGAATAACATTTAAAATAAAACAAGAAAGAAAAGAGAGATAAAGTGAAAGTGCTGACGTCCGTCCAGCGCTTGTGTGTCAGTAGGAAGTTAACACACAACGACCGGCGACTAAAAATAAACACCATCGACCACTTTTTAAAGAAACACAAACCTCATTAACACACCGCTCGCTGCAGCTGACGGAGTCAAAACCTCTTACTGACATTAAAACATTAAAAACACAACGACTTTCCAATGAAACTGAAACTAACGTCTCCGTCTTCATCAACACTGCTTTGTTTAGTTCAGTTGAAACCAACTGGACCTGGTTTCTTCTGGTTTCTTCTGCACAAAAGTACAAACAGTTTTTATCCAACATCCATCAGTTTCTGAAGCATAAAAATCTCAAACCATTATCAAGATATTAACGGTTTTAACATTTTTTTATCCATTCAGGATTTTTATTTTACACTTGTAAACAAGGTATATTGTTAGTTTCCACTAATTCAAGTAACCAAACACATTTATCTCCATTATCTTTTATTTAAGTAAAACCACACAAGTAGGACAACATGCAGTGTTACTGTTAATACCAGGATGTGTAGCAGCGTAGTCTCATGGAGCCACACAAGCAAACATCAGCACCACTAAGACTTTGGTTATTGATTAGAAGTGAACAGATATCTTGGTGGGAGACGATCATGTCCTGATCCATGATTAACGTTCTGTTCTGTGACAATTCACCGTTAAAAACAAAGAGTAGAAGACTTCTACCACTGCTAAGGTGTCTGGGTATTTTCCTGCCACGCGCTGCGGTTGTGTCCCTGTCAGTTAGTTATTATGAAAAATAATCATTTTTGAACATTGATGAATTTAATGTTAGATGTTCTGGCACAGTCCTAGTATGTAGACTATACCTCTCACTTTGTCCATTTCAGGTGTTCATACACGGTTTTTATCCTGTAAGACAACAGAGAGTAAGAAAACAACATCAGCCAAAGTGATTTCATCACTCGTGTCTGTAGAAGTATTATTTGATGTCTGGACCTTCAAAATTACGGGAAATTACCAGGAAAACTGACAAAACAGGAGGAGGTTGGAGACGTGTGTGAAACACGGGAGAAACCTGGAGAAAACAGGACTGTTGGCAGCTTTGTCCTCCGAACAGTACAGTGGTTGTTAGCTGTGATGCTAATGCTAACATGCATGTTAAACGCCGCTGCTAGAAGGCTCCTGGACACACGAGTGGTTATGTCGTAGCACGTCAGCCGGTCACCGGTTCAAATCCCGACTCAGACAAACATTCCTGTTTTCTATCATCAGACTAAAATCCCCAATGAACCGTGATAACAAACTACTAGATGATGGGTCGTCTGATCCTCAGGGTCAATACTGTATATTCAATAAAAACATGTTCACAAAACAAGACAAGCCTCTAAACTCAACCAACAGTTTGTCGACTAAAAGCTGACGTTTGTAAAAAGACTGATTATCGTCGTCAAACCAGAGGTTGTTATTTACTCATGACGACAGTCAGCGATGGCAGACGACTGCTTCTTTCAGTCATGATGGAGGTTTGATTGATCTAGATTTGGTTCAGCAAGTAAAGACGACACCAAAACATCGACTCACACAGGACCACGTTTCCACCGGAGACCGAACCACCGGAGGTCAACGCTTCCACTCAACCACACAGCTTCTGAACACAAACCAGGTCAAGACAATCAGAAGAGGAAACTGGTCCGATCTGGTCTGACCGTCCTGCAGTTTAATGATCAGCTGTGAGACTAAACATGTTCATACGTTGTTAAAACAGTCTAAACCACACGGTCACCGGCCTCAGTCGGCCTCTAGAGGGAGATGGAGGCTCAAGTGTCACTGAGCGACAGCTGTGGTTTACGTGTAGCGCCCCCTGTGGACTGAATGTCATGAAACGTGGTGGGTTTCTATGAAGTTTCACAGATTGTGTTTATTCAGTTTCTGACAGGTTGTTTGCTCTTTTTTCTGGTTTTCCACCAGGACCTGTTCTACCTGCTGCCTGTTGTGTTGGTTGAGATTCTACTGGTTGTGTTTAGTAGAAAGGTTCGTTTTAGTGAAAGTGTGAATGAATAACTACGTTAATCTCAGGGTTTCTTACGTCTCACCAGTGCTGCCTCTCATTCTGACAGAGTCGACGGTTAAAGCATAAAATGTGCAACATGTTCTTGTTTTTGTGTTGGACTCAGGGTCGAGGTGGAATCCAGTTTTTAAAGTCTGAGAACATGACCCGAGTCTGGGCTACGTGTGACTGTGTCTACTCTGACTGGCCGGGAGACGTCGCCAGCGGAAACTAAAGAGTTAAATTTTACGTGAGCTTTGATTGGATCAGACGGTTTAATGTCAGTACATGTGACCAGGTAGAGAATTTAAAGTATTTTTATATGTTGTTACTAAAACGTTTATTATTTGACTAGATTGTCTCAACGATGAGACAAAGTTTTTTCAGTTTATTAAGAATTTCACACAAAATTCAAGACTTTTTAAGACTTTCAAGACCTGGGCAAGCACCCTGCAAGGTGGGAGACCAACTGTGAACCTTTTTATTATTGTTAAAGCACAAAGATAATTATTATCTTCTATTGTCCTAACACATCATCGTGCTACAGATGTCACATGACAGATCCTGTCAGTCACATGACTTGGCTGCTCCTATAGTCAGAGGTGAAGCTTCATACTCATGTTACTTGATTAATCCGTTAAAATTAGAAACAAAACCTCACAATGTCGCAAATGAACGTCTGGATCCTCCAGTCGAGTCCATTTTAATTCAAATGTAAAAACAGATGAACACAACAGGAACACGCAGCATCAACACCAGAGATGTCCTACTCTCCCTCCTCATCAAACTTTCTAAATATTGTCATAATCATGTTTTCTGTCATTCCAGGCTCTTGCTTTCAGATAATTAGCCAGGCAGCGTCTTTGAGGCCCAGACTTGACACGGACATCTGGTCTGAACAGTTTTTAATGGCGGGTCAACACACTTGATGAGAAGCGAGGCTGACGTGCTCTTTCCCTCTGGGGAGTTTGTAGTTGTAGTAAGTGTCCATGTGACTGACACTCAGCTGTTGAAGGAGGGTTTTATCTGGTGGTTTCACTTCATCAACAGGATTCAGTCTGACCGTGTCAACGTATTCCCTAGATTTGTCTGCTGTTATCAAGCTTGAGCAAGGAGCAGAGTCCCTGTATTTCCTTTTCATCACAGCGACCCCCCACATGTGGTAACAAGGCTCCGCTCTTCTGTTTGCTCCCGTGTTCACCGGGCAGACGTCCCAGTCTCGTCTCAGTAGGAGCAGCCAAGGCATCAAAAAACTGTTGGTGGTTTGTTTCTCTGCTGGACCTTGAATTATTTGTCCGTTGAGTCTGAGCCTCCTCAGCCCTGGTCCAGGCTGCTCTGCCTCTAGAGGCAGATTCACGCTCTTCTAAAGCTGCATTAGACCGGCGGTTTGCTACTGAACATGTGTCTCGTTGAGCTCGTTTTAGGGTCAACTGAGGCTTAAGAACAGGGCTGAGTTTTTATCAGTATTTAGTCATAGTCACACCTGCCGCGTCGCTGCTGTTAGAATGAAAATAATGAAATGAATGAAGCCGCAGGCTGAGTCTTTTACTCTGGTCTGTAATTCAACATTGTTGTTTTAGATTGTAATGTCTCAGACAAACGAGTCGGTCAGTGGCGGCGGCGGCGCTTCAGCGCAGGAAGTCACAGCAGGAGTCTGAGGCGACGGAGCGGAAGATGAAATGTTTCATGTGTTCAACTTGATGCGACGACGCCTCGAAACATCAGACCTGGTCTGAGTCTTTTTTGTGTCGCGGTCAAGTCGCTGTGACTTCACTTCATCACACTTTAGTTTCAACTCCACTGACGAGTCGCACGAGAAGCGACGCATTGTTCTTATTTTCTATTTGATTCATGTTTTGTCTTTTAAAACTTTACAACGGCAGATTAAAGTGACGGTTCAGAGTCAAACTCCCCTCAACAGATATGTTACGTTGGTTGAAGTAATATCCAGTTTGACCGTCTTTTGTTTTCACAACCAAACAGTTAACAGTGAAAGTAAATGGGGCAGTCAGCCAAACGTATCTAAACTGTCATTTTTTAACCACTAATAAAGCTCAAAATGTCACTTCACTTCAGCAGTAGCATGAATAGGGTCCCTACACATAAACTGAAGTACTGATAAGTTAGTAAGTGAACCCAGAGTTTATTAAAAACACTGTTTTACAAGACTTACCCAACGTCTGGTTTTATAACAACTGGTGATGAAGGTTGTTCCACATCAGCAGATGATGCAGTGATGTAGCGTGAACAACAGGTCGACGCTGAAGAGCAGGGAAAATGTTGAATCTGCTGATGTGAAACACCCTTCATCACCAGTCAAATTAATTGTTTCACATATTGTTATTTTGTTATTGGATGGAAACATGTACATTAATGTTCACTGACTTTAACGTCAAATGCTAACACACAAAATGTTAGCATGTTATACAGAGATAAACGGCTGCAAGTTGTCATGTTGTGATGAAGGGTGTTTCACATCAGCAGATTCAACATTTTCCTCACTCTTCACGGACACGTCGACCTGTTGTTCACGCTACATCACTTTAATGAAAAACAAACGAAACAAAAACAGCAGCAACAGGAACCGACACATCATCAAACTCACCGATCTGAGTCGATTCAGACATTTTCCTCTTTTTTTTTTTTATTATAACGGTTATTTCAACAAACTGATTAACTTGGCGTGAGCCAACATCACATGATAAATGATGCATCATTACTTCATCCTGACTCTGATACGACATCACAACCTCGACTTGACTACTTCTCTTAGAGAACCTTCAACGCTCCCCTGCGCTGTATGTTTTGATTAACTCTGTATAAAAACGTCCTCAAAATGTTTAAAACATGGTTGAAAAGACGTGAACGTTCACCTCCACTCCAACATAAACCCAAACTGAACCGTCACATGTTACATGTACAGTAACGTCAACCCTCGAGGACACTGTTGACCTCTGACCTCTGACCTTGCCCTGCGCCGTGAATCTGTTTCTAAACAAACCGCGGCTCCGTAACTTTTACTTTAATCAGAGCTGAGAGCTGCCGACCCTGAAGGCAACAGTTACGTCTCTGAACGACGGAGACGAGTCACGCTGAGGAAACTGACCCTGAAGATGAGGATGAGGATGAAGAAAACCTGGTTGTATCCAGCTGATTCAGTCATTATTAGAAAACAACAACAACACAGAAACCTTCTCTCTCTGTGTTGCTGTTCCCAGATGAACTCATTTTCTCACCTTCAGTGGTTTAATTATTCAGACGAATCAGAGACAGAAGAAGAAGGAGATGAAATATTTAAATGTCAGTGAGGAACTTGGTCCTCCGGGGTCGACAACACGCTACCGTCCTGTCAGTCAACACGCAGGAGTTAGAGGCTCCACCCCAGATCACCTTCATCTTTATCATCATCATCGTCACAAACAACGAGACTCGATTTTTTGTTGTTTTTACATAAACAAACAACAGAAACGTGAAGCTTCGGCTCCTGTTAGCTCCTGTTAGCTCCTGTTAGCTCTTGTTAGCTCCTGTTAGCTCCTGTTAGCTCCTGTTAGCTCCTGTTAGCTCTTGTTAGCTCCTGCTACCAGCTACTGTTTTAGTTCCTCGACACTAAAATGTGACATGAACAGACGCCGGCCTTTGATTGGTCAGAGAAAGCGTCTTCACAAGCTGAGACAACATCAACTCAATAATCAAGCTCCATGTTTAAACAGGACAAGAGTGATAGCCATCGTCGTAGCTACCTGGTCGTAAGCTAACCCAGCAACAAGTACAGCATCTCCTCCATTAATGTTTACTGATGGTTTTGATGATTAAACTTGTGGTAAGAACAGACAGAAACCTCAGTGATTTAAATGATTCACCAGTGGAGAAACAGAGTAATATAATCTTCACAGCCTCAATGTTTTCTTCTGTTAGAATGAAAATAATGAAATGAATGAAGCCGCAGGCTGAGTCTTTTACTCTGGTCTGTAATTCAACAGGTTGTTTTAGATTTTAATGTCTCAGACTTCATTAAATAAATCACTTCATCAGTGACGCTGCAGTTTAAATGACGATCAATGAACCAACGAAGAAGAAGAAGATTAATGTGAAGAACATATAAAAATACTGAGACCAGACGTTACTCGTCTAAAGCTAACGCTAACGCTAACATCAGCCCAGCTGCATCTTTAGCAGAATAAACGTAGATGCTAACCACCAGCCGTGCTAGCTGGTTAGCATGTGTCAGTCATAGCGCCCCCTGTAGACTGAATACATGAAATTTATCATGAAGGATCCTCAGTTTCATAAGGTTCATGTTAAGACTTCATGAGTTATACGAGTTAAAGTCATGTTAATTGTTCTACGAAGTCTTTCACAGACTGTGTTTATCAACATGTGGCAGTTTTTGAGACATTTACATGTTGCTTTTATATCAAGTCAACAGTGATAAGACCGAATTCTTCTGTTTGACACCAAATTCACTTTATATTACGATGGATGACTCTCGTGTCTCCCCCTCCTCCAGGGTGAGAGTCTGGGTGTCATCCTCGACAGCAGCCTTTCCTTCCAGTCACACATCAATAACACAAGTCGGTCTGTTTACTTCACAACATAAACCGTCTCCGCCCCTCGTTCCCCCGTCCACCTCCACCCTGGTCCACAGCCTGGTCACCTCCCGGATCGATCACTGTAACTCTACGTCGCTCCATGAGCTCCACCTGGTCCAGTTAATTCCAATACCTTTTTAAGACTTTTCAAGACCCTCTGGAAAATGACCTCATCGCCATGTCAAGCTGTTATCAGCGACATCATTTCAACAACCACACAAGAGAACTCAGACCCAGTGAGAAGGAGTGAAGCTCCAAAGAATAAATCAAACCATAGCAGGTTTATTAAAATACAAGGACACATTATTAGGTACATATAGGAAATTATTAGAACATACTGTACATTAGGTCACAGTAAGAAACAAGCAACTCAGATACTCAGCTGATTCAGACTCATCCAACATTAACACAAATGGACCAGCTTTGTTAAAGAAGCTTATGATGTGTCCTGTTTGGTTCTTACCACAGGTGAATGTTTTTGCAGTCAGAGTCCAGAAACACTGACTTGAAAATATCTGAAACTCATTTGTTTGAATTCAGCGAGTGGTAATTCACGCTGTGTTGAGGCACCAGACAACCTCCACACGGAGCGTCGGTGTGCTGCCCAGAGCGGCCTCGATGTCGGCGGACGACGAGGCAGAGGCTGCTGCTTCAGCTGTGCTCTGACCCGGTGCTGGTGTCGCTGGTGGACATCTGCTGCTCTCTGTGGCCAGCGGCAGACTTCTGACTCATACCGCTCATGTGGGACTTGATGCCCATAGACGCTACGCTTATTTTCTTCTTACAAATGAACAGTAAACCTGGCGGTTATGATGTGCAGCAGCTCCAGCCATTCGTTAAAATCAGCCGTCTCCAACCAGGAGTGAGAAAACATCTTCCTTTCTTGGTGCCGCGCCGGGACAAGAACGTCCAGTGTTGAGAGATGTGTAACATGATGCTAACGTTAGCACTGTTACCACAGTTTAATCCTAACATGATGCTAACGTTAGCACTGTTACCACAGTTTAATCCTAACATGATGCTAACGTTAGCACTGTTACCACAGTTTAATCCTAACATGATGCTAACGTTAGCACTGTTACCACACTTTAATCCTAACATGATGCTAACGTTAGCACTGTTACCACAGTTTTATCCTAACATGATGCTAAAGTTAGCACTGTTACCACAGTTTTATCCTAACATGATGCTAACATTAGCACTGTTACCACACTGTTTAATCCTAACATGATGCTAACATTAGCACTGTTACCACAGTTTTATCCTAACATGATGCTAACGTTAGCACTGTTACCACAGTTTTATCCTAACATGATGCTAACATTAGCACTGTTACCACACTGTTTAATCCTAACATGATGCTAACATTAGCACTGTTACCACAGTTTTATCCTAACATGATGCTAACGTTAGCACTGTTACCACAGTTTTATCCTAACATGATGCTAACGTTAGCACCGTTACCACACTGTTTAATCCTAACATGATGCTGTTAGGATAGCTGTAATGCCAATGCTAACGCTAACGCTAACGGGCACCTAAACGGTTCATGTCCTGTGTGTGTTTATAAAGAAGTTTCTTCTTCTTGTGTCCAGATGTTGAGTGGTAGCGAGGCCTTTTAGTTTCAGCAGGTGACGATGTTTGTAGCTGTAAGTGACAACCTGGATGATGATGATGATGATGATATTAAATTAAAATGTTCTGATGTGTGATTCTGACTATTCTGGTACCAGAACAGAAGCAGTGAAAGTGTTTCCATGTCTCTGTGAGCGACGGCGCTGCGAGGCTCAGGGTGTGAGGATTAGTGTCAGACTGATGATTACAGACGGACGGACAAGCTGCCGTCTGGAAAACCACCAACCACCGCCTCTTTTATCTCTTCTGTCTCACACCGGCTCTCAAATTCATTTCACCCTGCGTCAGCGGTGAGAAACGAAGCTTTATGAGCTTAAAGAAAAGATCCTCTGAGCTCTGACTGGTTCCACATTCACCAGACGCCTCGTCTCTCCAGACTAAAGACTGACGGCTCAGATCTGAACACGATGACAAAACCCTGTCAGCTCCAGTCTAACACACGCTTCACTACACTTCACTCATCACAATGAGCATGTCGACATGAAACGTGTTGGTGTTTATCCACTAAACTCAAACTGAATGCAGAACCGGATCCATTCAGAGACGTGAGGGTTTTAATTGACGTTCTTCTTTGGTTTTTTAACGTCAACAACGACCAACGTGATTTACCAATGTTGCAGCAGGAAAAACAACTGATGTTTCAATATAATCTGATACATCAAACCACCAGCTGATCCTACGAATCCTAAAGTATCGTCAATAAACCAGGTGAAGCTGCGTCGTAGTTATTTAACTTCTTCCTCCACGATTTAATTTGGTTTCACTGCAGATTTTCTTTCTAAGAAATTCTGATCAAAGTTATGATGTTTTTAGATGTTTGATTTCAATAAAGTTGTGTTTCTTTTACTTTAACTATTAATCACAAATTAAAAGGAATGAAACCAGTAGATAAAATAATGAATCTGCTGATGTGGAACACCCTTTATCACCAGTTGTTATAGCTATAGCTAATCACCCATCAAGGATGTTCCACATCAGCAGATTCATCATTTACCTCGTTAATTATGGACACATCAACCTGTTGTTCATGAAAATGTTGAATCTGCTGATGTGGAACAACCTTCATCACCAGTTATAAAACCAGACGTTGGGTAAGTCTTGTAAAACAGTGTTTTTAATAAACTCTGGGTTCACTTACTAAGTTATCAGTACTTCAGTTTATGTGTAGGGACCCTATTCATGCTACTGCTGAAGTGAAGTGATATTTTGAGCTTTATTAGTGGTTAAAAAATGACAATTTAGATACGTTTGGCTGACTGCCCCATTTACTTTCATTGTTAACTATTTGGTTGTGAAAATAAAAGACGGTCAAACTTGACATTACTTCAACCAACGTATCTCTGTTTGACTCGTTGTCATGGTGATAAATGACTCTGAACCAATCACAACATCACTTCATCCTGGAGAGTTTATCTGAAGTTGACGTCAGGTTGAGTCGTCTCATCACTTCTATCATCAGCTGTAGCTTCAAAACGATGGACTCGCACGTTAAAATATCAAAGATTAAGAAGTTGAATGTCTCCGTTAAATCAACACTGATCACCACGTGTGTTTCTGTTAGTTTCAGTTTCTAATGACGTCCCTGGAGAGTCCAGGTGACAGATCGAATGAGAAGGTTTGAAGAGTTGAGACGTGACGAGCAGCGTTCAGAGGAACCAGTGTTTCAGCTCGGCCTCTTTCTCTCCACGTTCCCTGGGACCGGGACTAAAATAGAGGCGTGATGAATAAATCAACGGGTGGAGACGTGGAGATAAACGGAGAGAGAGCGAATCTACCACCAGATGACGGCTGTAAATCCAACCAGGACCTCTGGGTTGATTCTTTTTACTTTGGTTAAAAACAAACGCGTCGACCTGAAACGATCCCGTTCACGTCAGAGTTAACGAAGAGTTAAAGGATTCGATGATCAACTGGTCATATTTAAAATGAATCTGTTACTGTTTCTGTCCAAGCTCCACCTCCTGCTGCTCCTTCATGAACACACAAACACCACTGTCGTCCTAGAGGTAAGAAGACGAGGACGTTTAGAGGTAAAACAGTCAGGAACCAACGACCAACGAAGAAGAAGCACCGGGACGTCGTTAACGTGTCAGATACCTGCAGAGCATCACAGCTGATCAACAACACAACGTCTAGTTTGATTCTCTTCACCGTCACATTGTGACGCTGTGATGTCCAGATGTTACAAGACCAGACCACGATTAAACATCCAGCTGTGGCTCTGGACATAAAATTTTTGGTCGTTCAACAGATAAACAGACAGTAAACGGTCTGAAGGTGCAAACTTCAGCAAGATGATGCGTCAAATCACAAAGAATCATCAAAATAATAAACTAATCCAATCTAACTAAATCAATCTAGTGTCTGTACTTCTACTCTAGTATCAGTACAAGTACAGATAGAAGTACATATATGTACTTGTACCGTTATCTAATGAGGAGTGAAAGAAACTAGACGATGAAGATGAAACGTCACATCTCCTGTCGATGTTTTACTGCTTTTTAGGACTAAATTAAAGTGACAACGATGGTGTGTGTGTGTGTGTGTGTGTGTGTGTGTGTGTGTGTGTGTGTGTGTGTGTGTGTGTGTGTGTGTGAGATAAGTCAAACAGTTCCGTGTGTGTTGGTGGTGCAGTGACCTTATCATTGGATGTGAACGGCAGCAGAATATCTCAGTCATGTTTACCCCTCTGGGTTTTTATTGGTAGAAAACTTCAGTGCATCTGTTTGTGTGTTTGTTTGTTTCTGGTCTCGGTTCAAATCAAATAAAGTGAAGTCAGAGTGTGAAAGAGGCCGTGAGGCTGTTTCACACCTGAATTCATCAGCCTGGTGTCACTGGTCTGTTACCAACACTGACGTGAGTTTGATCGTCTGAGTGAAACTACGACAGTTGGTTTGATGAGTCAACTGTGCTACGTTGGGTGAAGTGATACGGAGTCTTTTGTTTTCACAACCAGGTCGTTAACAATGAAAGTGTCACATGTTTTACAATAATAAAACAAAGTGTGTGTGTGTGAGAGTCAATATATTCAGACTCAACAGTAGTGAAGCCGGAGGTGTCTGCTGGTATCAACCTGAATTAATATATTGACAAGCACCATGTTTTATGAATAAAAGTCGCCTCAACAACAACTTCTAATTAAATCCCATAATAACCAGAGAGGACGACGGTTGCTACGGGTTACAACACAAACTCTACTCCTGCTGAAATCATTTGGACAAACACTGAAAACTGATGAGGTTGTTTCTCCTTTAGTTTCTAATTCTCCCGGTGTCGTGACACACGTCTCCACCAGGTGGCGCTGAAATCAGACGACGTACGTTTTCTCTCACATCTAGAACCGTGTCTCCTACAAACTCAATTCTTTTTCCTCTGATTCGCTGATCGATCCTGCTTCAGACGGACTAGGCCACGCCCATTTCTGTCGGCCATTTTGAAAAGTCGTCGCAGCTCGTTCATCTGGTCCTCACCGAACGTGGAAGGTGTCAGCTACGGTCCAAGATCATTAAAATAGATGAGAAGAGCTGTGATCACATTATTGATTAGAAAGTTATTGGCCAATAATATTTAAGGGCGAAGTATTGACGCAAACTAAATGAAACTAAATATCTTTGATCAGAATATTATTCTGTACAGGAACCTCAACTGTTGTGACACTTGGCCACAGGGGGCGCTACGGCCATGGCTCCATATCACTCCAACGTTAATATCTCGTTAAGTTCTGACCCAAACTTCACAAAACTTATTATCTTTGATCACAATAACAATGCGTCCAACGCTACAAAGTCTACTGACACTCAGTCCAGAGGGCGGCGCTATAAAAGCCTCATGTCTGTATCTCAAAAACTGCCACAGGAAACAACATGAAACTTGATAAACACAGTCTGTGAAAGACTTCGTAGAAGTTCAACTTAACGTGACTTTAACGTATAAAACTCATGATAAGACGCTTGTGTAGGATTGTGGTAAATTTAATGCAATTCTGTCTATAGGGGGCGCTACAACTGACACATATACTCTTAAGGCCGAGGTCTCATTCAGTTGTCAGCCACAGCTTTAACCCAGAGACACTTGTCAGGTCGTTTCCAACCTGGTTCAGCCTCCGACTCCCTCTAGAGGCCGACTGAGGCAGGAGCACGAGCCCTTTATGATCGCTGGTCATCTATCAATGTGAATGTGACTTCATCTCAGTACTCTGTGATAAACCGAAGAGGAAACGTACATTTTCCTGTTAAAACGCCGACCAACACCATGATAACAGTGACTCGACAGAGACTCTACTCATCTCACTCAGCAGCTTCTGGACTGTTACTGTACCAGAGTAGAGACAAACACAACAAAACACACAGACTCTACGAAGGGTTGAATGAGGACACCACCAGACCGAGTCCCTGAAGGGTTTGAATCCCTGTGGACTGGTCCCAGAGTGGTTTAACTTCAGAGCGTCTTATTTACTGACGATGTTTATTAATAAACTGTCAAACAGCTGAGAAACAAGGAAACAATAACTTTGTCTCCATCGCTGCCTTCGTTACACAACGTGACGAAACGTTTCGTTCTCCGGTCGGCGAGCTCGTTTAAAACACACCATGATGGATGTTTCACAGCTTCCAGCAGGAGGAGAAGATGCGGCGGCGCTTTGGGAACACGTTAACAAGATGGAAACATGAAAAAATAAACAACCCACTGCCTCGTCTTCTGCAGCAAATTGATTCATTTCTGAACCAAACCCACTCTGGCGCCGCTCCGCAGGGAGTCGAACATTCATCCGACTGGTTCATGTCCTCAACCAAACATCTGAGTCGGTTTCTATGATACTAACATTTACTGAATGACCTCATCTCCTCAGTCATTACTGTCGTGGTGTTTTACAAAACTACAAGTCAGGAGAGGATGGAAATGTAAAATTATTAACTGTGACAGTGAATATGTCAGGGATACTGCACGACTTTTGAGTGAACGTGGATATCTTAAATAACTGTAAAACACGTTAAAGTGTAAATATTTAATATGTATTTATCAAATAAACTGTTTATTTATTAAATAAACCATGTCGGTTCAGCGTGTCGTCCATTCATTTCCTCGAAGGACATTATCCTGCTTATACCACGGTCACTTATGAAATAAATAAATATTAAATATTTACACTTTAATGTGTTTTAGAGTTACTACCTAACATCTCCATCTGCAGGCGTTGCCAAGGAAACCGCTGCGGCCGCAGCAGTTGACCAGTGGAGGGAGATGAGATGATGGTTTAATGCTACGTGACGTGATACAAAGCATCGTTTCATGAGACCAGTTCACTTCTTACCGCTTGTGTGTCCAGAGGATGATGCGAAATTTTGCTTCAAAGAGTCAAAGTCTACAGATATTTTCTTAAATCGATTTTATTGCAGGAAATATTATCCACTGTTGACTCAAACGTGTAGAAAGACAGACCTGACAGGAGCCAGAGGTAACTTAACTATCAACTGACTATTTAATATTAAATGCGACATATACCGGCATGTCCGTCAAGTAGCATCTGAAGGACGAGGTTTAAAGTCTGACTACGCTGACCGCTGCTGGCTGGGATGTTGCGAGACGATAAAATGTTGCTCGGCTCTCGACGCAGCCCAGTGAGGCTGCAGGCTGCTCTCACGTCACTGACATGATCTGGTGAGTTTCCAGCGTCAGAGTCGACCTGCAGCTGTGGTCTGTGTAAACCCGGGACAGACCTGAACGAAACAACAATAAACACGCAGGCTGTTGATGAGGACAGAGAGGTTATACACAGGACTGCATTGTTACTGGGACGTAGCGATGGTACAAACCTCTTCGCTGATCTTTCCCAGGTAGTGGACACGGTTCTCTGGACCACACATCAGATGCCACGGTGATGGAGCGCTTCAGGTGCAGAAACAAAGATTTTACATCTGGTGGACACTTGGAGATACTTCTGGAAACGTTTGACTGGACACAGGGATCCCTGGGCCGTTAAACATTAAACCTCTTAGGTTTTCCTTGTGCGGGTCGTTCAGATCAGGGTTATGCGCTACGCTGACGTGTTCAATGGTCATTGTCACGGTTCCCTCCCTGCCACGCCGAGCCAGACGCAGCTGGATGTCAAACCACCGTTCTGACGAGGCCGAGGGATCAGGAGACAGATGAACGTCTGATTGGTTCAAGACTCAGGGATAGGAGGATGGTGGAAGCTGGTGTCTGTCCCACTCTTCCTGTAACGCTTCAGCATCATTGTAGAAACCACATTACTGGTCTTGAACAACATGTTACTAATGATGATGACGAATGGTGACGTCTCTGAAGTGACGATTAATACCAACTCTCAGACTCCTCTGACTGTACAGTCACAACATGCCACTGAGAGATGAGGCAGTGTAGCTCTCAAAGCTGATGTCCATGTTTTCATGAGCCAGGAAGTGTCTTAGTGTTTTTCCTTGTGCTCATCTCATCCTCTAAATTGTTCAGTTCCTCCGGTGTCACCTCCTTCTCCTTTTCATATTATCTTCTCTTTCTCTTCTGCTGCATCTTCAAAATGATCAAATTCACCAAACAGGTTAAAAGAAACAATAAAATCCCTCATGTTTTGTCTTCTGTCTTGTCGTTGTGATAAATAAACAGTAAACATAATGTGTTTCCTGAGTCTCTGTTGCCATAGCTGCCAACTAGCGTTTGAGCCAGCGCAATAATTTAGAGCCGTCATCAGGCGATTTGACTGATTTGACGTCTCTGTGAGTCTGTTATTACTTTTTAACAGACACCCTGCAGCCAATCACAATCGAGTATCGACCCAGACCCCAGTACAAGTGTCTTGGGTCTGTCTCTGTAGATGTGATCATATCCTCTGAGGAGCTGCAAGAAAAGTGTTTGAAACTTTTCCAAAAGTATAAAATAAACCTCCTGACAGTGAGAGCAAACGCTGTCGTCTACAGCAGCGCTTCGTGTTTGACGTTTCATGGGACGGAGGTTGTTCTTTGAGTCGTCATTGACGTCTGTAGTTACAGAGCGAGACGCTTCACCACGCCGGCAGCAGAAGAAGCAGAGAGAGCCAAGCGTTGCGACCTCGTCGTTAAACCCTCGACCTCGTTCTCTCGTCAGACTGATGACGACCGTCGACTCGCTCCGACGAACACGTCGCACACGACGCCACATCATGTCAGACGTCAGAGACATAAATAAAACTGAACATCATGGAACAAATTAACGCAGCCGTTCAGGAGCAATGAACATTATGTAAAATCCATTACACAACAAGGCAGCGACGCTTCAGACAAACGTCTCATCACAAACGTCATCAAACCAAACGTCCTCAAATATTCATTTTCAACATCATCACAGCCGATGGGACATGAACGTGTCACAGGAAAACACTGAGTGTGGCCGTGGTGTCCTGATGTCGTCTTTGTGATCTTTTCTGTCTCTTTGTGGTCGTGTTGTGTCTCTCTGTAGTCTTGTTGTCTGTAGTCATATTGTGTCTCTTTGTGGTCATGTTGTCTCTCTGTAGTCATATTGTGTCTCTGTAGTCTTGTTGTCTGTAGTCATATTGTGTCTCTTTGTGGTCATGTTGTCTCTCTGTAGTCATGTTGTGTCTCTGTAGTCTTGTTGTCTGTAGTCATATTGTGTCTCTTTGTGGTCATGTTGTCTCTCTGTAGTCATGTTGTGTCTCTGTAGTCTTGTTGTCTGTAGTCATATTGTGTCTCTTTGTGGTCATGTTGTCTCTCTGTAGTCTTGTTGTGTCTCTTTGTGGTCGTGTTGTGTCTCTCTGTAGTCATGTTGTGTCTCTGTGTAGTCATATTGTGTCTCTGTAGTCTTGTTGTGCGTCACTACAGTTATTTTTTGTCTCATCTTGTCTTTGTGTCCTTTTGGATTCATCTTTAAGGTTTTACGTCGTCTCTGGCCGCCCCTCTGGTGTTGAAAAGGATCATGGGAAGTGATTATTTCATCATGATTCTACATGAAACACCGAACGGCTTAAAAAAAAAAAATTCAAAAATCTATTTTGGTCACATTTCTCCCAGAATTCCCAGCAGGACTTTGTCTTCTCTCATGAAACCTCCTCACTGTCCCTGGAGACAACTCACTGTCCAACATGGCTGCTGGTGTGTGTGTGTGTGTGTGTGTGTTCAGAGGAAACAGGGACATGAAGGACACGTGTTGTCGACAGTTGGAGGCGATGAAACAGAGAGACACTGTTTCCTCTATTCCTCCTCTTAAATCTGACAAATAAGGACATGAATCAAGGTGGAGACGCGGACGTAGAGGTGGGGGGCGGAGGGGTCAAGGGAGGGGGCGTGGCTGGAGGTTGATTGACAGGTGGCGAAACAAGACGATGACGATGATGGAGACAGAACATTTACAGCCTGAAGGTGAAAAGTTACGTGATTAAGTTTGTCTGCCAGCAGCCGTTAATTAGATCACTGTTTGTATGGTTGTGTGTGTGTGTGTGTGTGTGTGTGTGTGTGTGTGTGTGTGTGTGTCGCAGCTCACACTGCGTCCTGTGACTTTAATTGCCCGACATCTGTAGCCACGGTGCAGTCGTTAGAGGGTGAGAGAGATAGTGACAGAGAGAGAGAGAGGAGCTGTGTGTGTGTGTGTGTGTGCGTGGTATTTAACACACACGCACCAGTGTGTGTGTGTGTGTGTGGCATTAAACGGCGATCTGCGGCGCGAGGTTAAGCTGATGATGTAACCAAGTTGATGCTCAGAGGCGTGTGATTGGTCGATTTGTCGCATTTTGGAGCCAAATTTTAATGAAACAACTTGAATCAAAGTCCAGTTTATAATATAAAAGACACATGTTTGTCCTGAAGGTGGCGCTAGAGAGAGATTCACCCTCTGAGGAAAATAAAAAATATGAAAATCTAATTAAATTAAACATCAAAACATCAAGTTACACTGAGGTTATGTTTCTATAAAGATCTTTTCATTTTGTTTTTCTCCTTCTTGTGGCCAAAACAGCCTGATTTTATCAATGTTTCATGTCACCAATAAACATAAATCAAATGATTTAATGACTTTGTTTCTAATCAATCGATATCAACCGTTCAGCTCGGTCTCGTGGTCTTTTAAGACCTCGACCCAGATGTTGACGACAGCCGTTTTCAGATTATTACGTGAAAGTAAACGTCCATTTACGACGGCCGGTGTTTAATATTTAAACCGAGTCGGGTTCTTATCACCGAGAAGACACGAGGAACGGCTCGTTAGACACGATATTAACGATCGTAAACTCAACATGAGGCCGATACTGAGGTTTTATTTCTGTTTAAACAACCAGAAACAAACCGCTTGTTCCAAATCAGATCAAATATTAACGTTTGTATCGAATGACATCAGATCAGAGGTTGTTTTAATGAAGTTTACTTACAAGTTATAAAGTTAAATCAAAATCCTGGTAGAAATTACATTTAAATAAAGTTCCAGTTCTGAAAAGTGACGACAAATAATGAAAATAAATCAGGTTTAATAAAACGTCACAACCTGACGCTAACACGCTAACGAGCTAGCTGCTGCGCTAACTGCTAACATGTTCAGGTCAATTACATGTCTAACACAACATGTTAAAGTCTTCATATAATAAACAAACTGTTTTCAATCAACAACAAACAACAACAAACTGACCGTGGATCAGTTTCTAATAAACAGCTTCATTAGTTTCAATCATCAATAGAACCAGTGACGTCATTAAAACCTGAGGAACTTTAATCAACAATAATTATAAATAAATAA